>OX424573.1:36058536-36658536 GCA_949152435.1 Gastracanthus pulcherrimus
AGCTTTTACAAAAACTATGCGATATTATGAAAAGCGCGTGATTACTTTGCATCGAACATCATTATTCAATTGATTGAGCACTTACAAATATCCGAACATTCTGATTTTAAAATCGTTGTTGTACTAATTAATTAATTAATTAATTAATCTGTCGTTTATATTATATAGACATAATTGACAGAAACGGAATCTATTATACAGTAGTAATTAGGTCACTAACCTTCACGTGCTACGTATCTTTATATCGTAAAAATTTACGTTAGATTATGGATTAGTTTTTATAACAGATTGTTTATACTCTCTTTCTTTAAACGTTGTCAGTAGCATTTTTTCAACCATTAGGCAATGTTTTTCTTGGAACTCGCTTGAAAAAGTGATGATTAGCTCTTTGATAAGTAAATAGCATCGCGTTGTTTTTTGTTGCGTAATTGATGTCTGGGTTGCCGATAAGGCTTGTTTGATATAACACTTATTAAATGCTTTCATATAATGAATATTTGTTGTGAGATAAATAAAACAGATTGATTAACATTATTTTTTTTATAAATAATAAACAAAACTTAAATCTTGAAGAATTAAATACTTTTATATTATGTGCTTTCTATATTCCTGCCTCTATCTTATCAATATTTTACACGGGAAAAACCACTTAATCTTTCGAGAGAAATTATTCAAGATAAATGCTATATCTTCTTGGAATAAACAAGAAAATCCTTTCTCCCGAACAACTTTACAATTTGAATAATAAGCATAATTTTGTTTTGAGTGTTGTCCTCCTGAAACAAGCTCAAGCGTAACCGTAACTTACATACTTTTACAATCAAAGCCGCGTAACGCGCGCGACAACAAATCAACTTTTAACAACACACTATTTCCAGCTTTACGAGGCAGATAAAAAACGCCTTTACGACACGATTATGAGTACAACGTTCTCCGCGCGAGAACCTTCGATTTCCCAGAAAAACTTCCGTCCCACAAATCGCGGCAACGACGTTTTCTCGCAACTCGTTCGTCGATGCGCCGCCGCGATAAGCAAAAAGAGCTCAAACTTATTTAATTCGTTAATAAAGTTTTTGCCGATCCGCCGAGACTCACTTAAAATAAAGGAGGGCACACGATCCGCGCAACGGAAGAAAAAGAAAAACTGTACAGTCCCACATCCGCGCACGCGCGGAAATCTTTCATCCTCGCGTATAATATAACTAATTGAGCCTCGGCGCTGACCGCAAAAATCAATTTCGTGTCCTTGGGGCCCTCCCCGGAGAATCTTCATCTCTCCGTCTTCTTCCGAGAGAGCAATTAAGCAAAGGCCATTTAATTAACCGCTTAATTGAGCCAGGAAGTCGCAGGAAAAATTGTGCCTCGCACGCGCGGCTGTAACAGCCAAACTGCATCCATCATGCTTAAGGAATATTTAATTGTCGCGTGTGTGTGTGTGCCGCGCGTATAGTTTCCTCGCGCTTCTTCCTTCCTTCCTTCCTTTTCCTTTTTTTGTGCGCCGGCGAGGAATAGCGCCGTATAATCCAATTCGTTCCATTATCGCGACGGGATATTAATAACCTCTTTCGCTGCTGCTGCCGTGTGTCTCTGCTCTTCCTCTTTTTCCTCCTCCTTCTCCTGCTCTGGTGCTGACTTTTCTCTTTTTCTTTCTCCCTTGTCTTCGTGGCGGCGGTGGCGCTCGTCTTTTTTTCACGCGAGCGCGCGGCCTCCTTTTCCGCCCGTCCACTCCTTTTGCTCTCTTCCTATATATATATTTCTGCGTCTTTTTTGCGCTTTATACCTTTTGCCCTCTTTTTCTATTCCGCAGCCAGCAGTGGCTGGATGGACGTCGGCCCTAATAGAATAGGCGAGCCGCGAGCGGTGCGGCTTTGCGTGTGACTCGGATATTTTTCGCTGCGATGCTTGATTCTTGGGCTTCTCTTTGTTTCTTACTGTATTGCTCTTGGTTTGCTAAATGAAAAAATTTTCATAAAATGTCAGAGTTCTGATTAAGTTGATTAAAGAATTTATTTTTCTATTATACTTATTACATAGTTAATAGGTTCACTGTACCTGATGCTTATTTTATCCTTCCTATCTTATCGATCCGAGAATCCTAAAATATTAGCTATAATTAAAATAATTAATCAACAGAATTATGAGAAATTAAGAGGTCATTGCCCTTCGTGTTGTAATTGTCGACAAGTAAAAATTTTGCAGTTTACATCAATGCCATTTGAACGAAAATTTCATTATAAACAGAGATTTACGAAAGATGATCCGAAATTACGTTCACAGTGATAGAATGCTACAAAAGGCAATGACATCTTGGTTTTTCATCATTCGGATTATTTATGAATTGTGCTCGATTATTCATACCTCGGTCACAGATTTGAGGTTAGGAATTTCGGCGGGAAATTTGAATGATTTGACACCCTCTTAATTGCTATTTCAAACATTTAATACAAACTTTATGGTTTTATCTCTTTTTAACTTTAGAATAAGTAGAATACTCGATTCCCTAAATAATATCATGAATTATTACGTTTAGCTATATTTTCAACTTTCACTTCGTTTATGTTGATCAAGATGTTCAAGTTCAATAATTATTTAACCTGTGACAATCTTAACCTGGCACTTACAACTCACAAACGCCGCTTTCTACAAGCCATTACGAAAAAAATGCAATTCTACACTAAAAACAGTACATCTAACGCGAACAATTTCGTCCATCTACACTCCACACTCGGGATCACCTGGGTGTAACATCATCCCGCGCTCATCTCGCGCTTACAGCACGTGAGCACTAAAGCGAGCCTCTTTCACCTTTTCCCCTGGGCTCCACATGTATAGCGTCTTCTTCGCGTCCATCTCACGCGCTCTCGCCCGTATGTCGTACCTCCTTGCGCGCCGTAAATCCGGGGCCGTAAACGCGCGAAGGACGACGGCATTAAAAGCGTCGCCGTTGCTGCTGCTGCTGCTGCAATCCTCGGGGCGCGTGATTATGAGTGATTTGGCCGAGTCGGCGCTCGCTTATCTCCTGCTGCTGCTGCTACTGGGACGACCCTTAAGTGAATAATAACGCAGTTGATGCGTGGGTAATAATAATTTTGCCGAGCGCGAATGCGATATGCATGTGCTGACTGAGGTGGTTGGGGCGATATTTCACTTGCTTAGAAGTCTTCGCGAATTTTTACTCTGACTTTGTGATATTATGGTATATGTTACACAGGATATATATATATATATATATATATATATATATATATATATATATATATATATATATATATATATATATATTGTATATATTGTATAAGACAAGAAATACAATAACTATCCTTTCAAAATATAGCAATCAAAAGTTTGTGTCAATGAAGTGGTATAATATCATTCAGAAATTTATGTCATGTTTCGGTTTCTTTTGTTTTGTTTTTTCAAGACTTTCACATTACTCATATGCGCTTTTTCTTGATGCAATGTAGTATAATTTACAGTTTGCTTCACATATATCCTTAATAAATTTACTTAAAATAAAATGAAGTTTTGAACCGGTTTGTAACACTACAGCCACCTCGAATCGCGAGACAGGAGCAGCAGCCCTTCGGGAGTACATCCACGAGTAAAATATAAGAGAGGCATTAATGCAAGCGAAGTAACGTCGCACCAGAAGGAAAAATACGCGTAATGCGACGTTTATTGAGCTGTTCGGAAAAAAGTTGTTTGGAGCGTCACGTGTAATGCTGGAAGATTCACGCGACTGTAATGTGGGATTCGCACTAGACGCTTACCTACCATTCGAGAAAACGCTTGGCATGATTTAAGATTACGCGCGTCTAACGTGTCAATGAGATATTACATCGTTTTTGATTAATGAAAAACATTTATTTGACAGCTCTTAAAAAAAAGCGTCTAAGGTAGCAATGCAATTTTATTTCTTGTTTTACGAACAGAATGAAAAAAAATAAAGAATTTTTTTTACAGAATTAGCTTGCAAATGTGGGTTGTAACATTCCCATTATTCACATACTGTGAAAGTATCCAGAAAAATTGTGATTTCCCGCATTAACTTTTGGTTCAAATAAGTTTTTTTAAGCGGAAATGCACTCAGGAATAAACTAGTCAAAATGGAGACTATAAGCGACGACCAATTAACAGGAGGAAAAACCAACCGTTGAAATTTTCATTGGATATTCTATCGTAAAAGTCTACTTGCATAATAGCACTCATGGGATATTTTACAAAAAGCATTCGCAGAAGCAATATCTTGTTTAATTAATGGATTGCATGAACCAAATTCAAAGGGTTCTAATTTTCATATTCGCACAGCTTTGATCCATGCAGGATTACCAATATTAAATATTCAAAACTACCGGGATCAAACGAAAAGTATAATTGCCAAAATGCCGTTAATTAAAAATTCACCGCCAGAAAAAGAATTGGAAGCATTAACTTTTCCTTCCTCTAGGTGATCGCGCAAAAAAACACCCCGCGCATTCAGCATTTTCCGGATGACCATTTTAAACGCTTCCTCGCATTTCCCCGAGCTAAACGCTAAACGCGCGTAGTGCGAATCGTCGTTCGGCCGTAAAAACGGCCCGCGCAATTTTCTAGCTGCTTCTCCGCAGGTCGTCCGTGAAAATCGCGTGCGTTCAGCTATATATAGATGCACTGCGGAGAGCAGAAGGTGGATGAGTGCAGTTAAGGGTTGTAAAGTACGACTCTAATGTTGCTTTGCGTTAGGTGGTAATGCGCATCAGTGGGGCGACGAGCAAATTGGCTGGCGAATGAGTGACGAGGGGATACGAGGATAGTGACCGTCTAGAGGACGGGCGTTTCCAATATCTTGGTTTTATGTATTTTTACAGATTCAACAAAATTTAGTTTGAAAGTAAAAATATCTCTATGCAGGGTGAAAGTTGATATTGATTCAATAAATAAAAGCAATTGTAAGTCAATTGCATTAGAATTTTAACTATATTTTACTCAAGTTTCATCAATGTTTTTTCAACAAACCCCCTTTAATAATGCATTCAAAGTAAATCATGGCTGATATAAGAGAATTACCCATAAGTATGATTGGTTAGTTAGAGACCACCAAGTGTGCACTCTCAGACTAAGTTCAATCAAACGTATAATCTTGTCTTTGTAGGTCGGGTTCTGTACACGCAAATTTTTTTCGAAGAAAGTCTATTATATAAATTTTAATAAATGTATAATCTATAATATTTCTATATTGTAATTGAATTTGTATCTAATTTATACTTTTTTATCTTTGTTACAGGTGAGTTGAAAAAATGGTTACTATATACCTGAGCAGATTTCTCACACGTAAGTTTTAAGTTTTAATTTACGTCAATTTACGTATAAGACAAATGCAAGAAAAATCATTTTAAATCGCCTAGAAAACTAGACCGTTTTCCAGCATTATCCATCAAAAACAAATTGATTCCTTCTACAAAAAGCCCCCATTACCAAAATTAAAAAAAAAAAGCATACAACAAAGCTAAAAGTACGTTATACAAAAACCGCAAAAAGAAGGCTACCCCGTATTTCTCAAAATCTACCCGCACGGCACACATAACCTAAATGAAGAAAGAGGAAGACGCCGCGGCCTCGCCGGCGTACGTAATAATGGGCCGCTGCGGGCCGCAGTCTCCGTTATTAAGTCCCGCGCCCGCGGAAACCTTCCTGCACGCGACAGCCCCCTTTTGCTCACTACTCTCCTTCTCTGTACATACACGCGTTCACGCACATGTACACGCGGCCTATATATATATATATACACGCGCAATGGTTCTTTTGTTCCCTCCGGTGCGGACGCGTGTGCACGTGCGCGCACTTTGGCCACATCCTTTTTAGGCGCGCAGCTCGGCGATGAGCGAGGCAGAGCTCTGTGCGTGCAGCGTGCACTTTGGCTCGATTAACTTTTTGATGCGAGGCGGGCCGTGTGTGTGTGTGTGTGTGAGCAGTGCGCGTACGAGGTACCTACTGCATGGGTGTATATAATGTATGTGCGGATGAAGTGACGAAGAGATGAACGAAGGAGCGACGATGTGCGCGCTGGATGCGAAGAAAGCTAAATTGATGCGGTTTTGGCGAGGAGACTTTCGCATGGGATATTTCTTATTTTGATGCCGATGTAAGATCTTTCTTTTGCACTGATTTGGGAGTTGTATGAGTGACCGACGTGTATGTTCATTATAATAGGAACATTTGGGGAAGAGTTTCTTTGATATTAGTAAATTCATGCATTTTAAATATTATAAAAAATGCATTTAATTCTAAATCAGATTTTTTTTCATTATTCAGAACTCTACGTCCAACTATCAAAAAATTAAATTGAGTCAGATTTTTAAAATGACGATATATTATTTACAAATATTGAGTTCGAGGTATTTTAAATTTACCGACATAAGGAATACGGCAACGACATCATTTAAGAACTGAGGATTTTCAATGTGTTTTTAGTATTTTAGTAGGAAATTCTTCTTCAGTGGATAAATAAAAAACTAGCAATTACCAGTGACTAAGTGACTGAAAAAAGTAAAACAAAAAAGAATAGAGGAAGAAAATGTAGATGCATATAGCTACATGTATGTATATATAGATATAGAAGACACATCTGTTTTATTAAAAAAATTTTATCATCTGAATCAGATCGGAGGAGCCAACATCTTCAAGCCTAACCCTTTATCATGATATATAAATCATGAAATTTGTCCTTATTATTTTATAACATATATAAAAAAAAACGCGTTCATTAAATAATTTAAAAACTTAATTAATTAATTGAATAACAATAAAACATGATCTATTTTAAAACTATTAATCATCGTTTATAGTAATTCTACAAAATGTAACATATAAAGAGAACTTTCGGTAGATAAGGTAGATTCTACATGTACTTAATTCACACGAAAGGTTAACCTTTTGTTAATTATACAAGCATTTAATTCCGGAACGATTTCTATCATTAACATTTTATTTTATTTGTTTAAAAAATGTATTACAATGAAACTCCTTTATGATGCTTTACTTTTCATCAACTATTCTTTGTTCATCATTCTCGTGCGTACAGCGAAAGAATGGAGGATGATTTTTCTTTTCCGAGACTATGTTAATTGTGCTGCGCTCTCATTGCGGTGAATAGCGTGCTTGATGCGAATTATGCTTTTGTGCAGAAAATTACCTCACACTTAGAAAAGCGGTATGTAATCAACTGCTCGCACTTTTGTAATCAGCCACGATGAAGTGTCAAGTATTTTTCGCGTGCACTCGTAATTAACATAAACGATAATAACAGAAATGAACTTTTTGATGGATGTATTCATTAGGCAATTTTAGTTTAGTGCTTGTTTCTAGTCATTATCAATGTTCTCTTAATTATAGAAAATACTATTACTACCCTTAAATTTAGAATTTTTAAAAAGAGTAAAAGTATGTCAACAACTTTCTTGAATAATAGCTTTCTACGAGCTTCTCACGAACAAAGAGTAACGTAGATTAAATCTGTTGTGAAATGAAATATATATAGTTTCATTCAGAGGTAACATTTAATTAAATCTGTACCTGTACAAATCATAATGTCAATGTTACTTTCATATTCATACTTACATAAATTCTAATAAAAGTATACAAAACAGATTTAAACATATCACTGTGGTAAAAAATATAAAACAGTTTTCTTTAATTTTTTACTAATTTACAAATACATAAAAGAAGTACAAGAAACTTTTATTACCAATATAGACTTTTTTATAATAATTTGATAACTTAGTAGTTATACAATGCTAAACCTCATGTATAAAAAACTATGTAATTTCAAAATAAATTATCTTTTATTGTGATCAAGTACGCTTGGACACTATTAATATAACTATTATTATAATTAGCAAAGCGTTTTTAGCACGTGCTATTATTTGCCAGTTAAAATTTCTACCAGAAATTCTAAAGTAAACAACGAAATAAATTAATATTTTTAAATATTTTTCAATTCTCGTGCATCGCACTGCTCTCAATTAAGTAAAGTGCCGGGAGAGTTCGCGCAACCTCTCGACAAGAACAAAACCTCGAAAAAGCATTCACCGCGCGCAATATTACTAATAACGACAGCAGTAGCAGCGCTGCTCCTCCATGAACCAATAATTTAGCACTCGACGCGATTTCAGCTTTACGCAGGGCCATAAGAACAATGGCAATGCGCGCTCATAAAACTCCTCGGGTCTCGATATTTCTGTATATGTGACCAATCGTGAGCGGGGCGCGGCCATTGTTCGTCACAGGAGTCGCGATCGAAACGCGCGCGCGTACGGCGTTAATTATCCCACTTTCTTCCCTCTTTACCGTGATTTTTCTTTTGGCGCAGAAGTTTTTGCTACCCTTGCCGCAGCATCGCGGCAGCTGCTACTGCGAAGTGAAAAAGGGAACGAGGGAACTCTCCCTGTCGTTGATTATATTTTTCAACGGGTATTTTTAGCGATGCTTTGATAAAAAATTTCCTATATTGCACCGAGGTAGAGTGCGTATTATTTTGTCGAATATTAACGAGGCGCTTTCCTGTTTTGAGCTTGACTTTGATAAAGGTTAAATGCAGAAAAATTCAAGTATATAATAAATTAAAGAATAAAAAATGTATAGTGTTATAATTATTTGTAAAATTGGGTATTAACGTTCTATTTTATATGGCGGTATCTACTATATGGATAGAGAATCTTAGCCGATTTGCAATTCTTAGATTTTTCTAAATAAGATAATTTAAAAATGTTATAGCTTATTTACATTATTTTGAATGGCGTCTTGTGTACAAAAATTGGTCTGGCACTAGTCTAGCGAAAGTCTGACAAAATAAGTCTGGAAAACGTCTGGCAAAAGTCTATCGAAAGTCTGCTATTAGCCACTATGCCAGACTTTTAATTTTATTTATTCAAAAGTCTGGCAAGAAATACAGACTATTTGCTATACTTTCATATGTTTAAAAAATATTGATTTTTCAGTACGGCATCACTAAATGAAAATAGTTAGACAGGAAAATAACCATGATGTGCGGTACTGCACAGCTCTTGCTTATTTGTATAATAATTTTAATTAAATTTTTTTTGAGAAAACATAGTGCTAAAGCAGGTGGCTGAGTTTTTTCATATTTTCAAACAAAAATTTTAACTGAAGAGGAAATATTTTGTTTATTAAAACATGATATTAAATATTGTTTATAAAAATATTCGTAAGACATCTGGAAAAAACTGGATAAAGAACTACATCTGGTGGTTATTCCCAAGCAATCGATAAAAATACCTTATTTAAAAGTATCTTTTTAGTCTATCATTATTTGCCAGATTTTCAAAAAGAAAAATCAGATCCGAATGAAAATATGGCATATATTCTAGATTTTTTGCCAGACTTTCGAATAAACATAATTAAAAGTCTGGCATAGTGGCTAATGGCAGACTTTCGCTAGACTTTTACCAGATGTTCGCCAGACTTATTTTGTCAGACTTTTGCCAGACTAGTGGCAGACCAATTTCTTTTACACAGGCGTTGTACCGTGTTTACATACCGCAAACGATACCACATTTATATACGCGATATGACTTCAGAAATGAAACGTTAGCGATAAATTTCTGTAATTTGGTTGTATTGTAAAAATTTTAAAAATTTACAAAAAAAGTATGCATGTTACAAGCTATCAGAAGATGATGAATGAATGTATCTATGGTAATCAATAAAATTATTTACTCACTATTTACAAATAAGTTTTTTCTTTAATTTTGTTAACAGACTACAAAATGGCACTTTACTTGGGACAATGATAAAATCGTTTATCCTGTTTACCTGATACTTTGTACGCAGTATTTTAATGAGCATCATAATTACGAGGATGCATTTATTATGTTAATACACTCTTCAGGGTAAAAGGTACTTGGCTATTAATTTGATTATCGTACTAAAATGATACATATTACTCGAACATTTTCATCAGCATAGTAAAAATTGCATTAAATATGCAATTTTTATACAAAATAATTTAAAATACTTACAAGCATTTAATACGTTTATTATTAAAATGTTACTTTAATGTAATTATTGTAATGAAAATAAAATGATACTCGTCGACCAATCATTTCAACTTCTGTCACAGTAATTTTTATTAAAAAATTACCTTACCAATATAAATAAAAAAACAGCTAATCTGCATTTTGATGTCTAACACAGCTTCATGAAATTATTAATTTCTCTCTCTCTCTCTCTCTCTTTCGCTCTCGTGCATTCTCTCTAGCCTTAGGTATCACCCTCTCTCTCGCGCATTTCCGCGAGAGGCAATTTCGAGGCTCGCGACGCTGCGAGCTGACGAGGCCCCGTATACATGCGCTTGCTCTTGCGCTCAAAGGGCAAAGGATGCGAATATACGCGGAATGCGCGCGTCTCGTGTGTAAACGAAACTGGCAAATTGACTGCAACGCGCGCCGACGCGACGATGAGGAGAGGAAGGAGAGAAAAAAAGCACGCGCGCGCTCACGAGAACAGCAGCTCGTAAATTAGACTTTGCGCGAGTATTTTATTACGAGCTCCGACGCCGGTGGGTGCTGAAATTTAGGAGAATTTTAAGGTGACGCGAGTTGGTGGTAAAAATTTGTTGGCGAATTTTCGGTTATGATGCCTGCAAGTAATGGCATTACGATGTCTAGCTTTAATAGAAGAAGAAATGAAATTTTCACCTGTGGCTAAAGTAATTCCGAGCACAACACTGAATATTCATTTAAACTAAGATTAATAATGCAATAGATAGAAGCTGAAATTTAATTAAATATTGAAGATTATAATGCTTTTTCATGGACTTTCATATATTTTAATGTCTCGAGATTCAAGTATTTGTATTTGCATTACATGTGTGATGTAAACGAATAGTTAATTTTAATGTAGGATATATAGGATACAATTTTTCATTTGTAAACAGTAATTTAATGTACACGCTGTGTACTGAAAATTCAAGAATTTTTAGAAAGTATATGTAATGCCTGTAAGTTATTGTTGCTGTAAGATGAAATCACGTTTTTATGCGTTCATGGTACTAATTTGGTTTTTGTTGAACTGACGGTTTTATAATAAACGAAAGATTTTGTGATTTATCGGTGATTACTGCACATGCGCCTCTTTTTATGAGTCGAAAAACATTTCAAAATAATTGATTGCTTTATTAATTAATACTGGAAAGCCCTGGTACTAAATCAAATACATATGTTTTTCAAGTTCTCTTCTCGTATAAAAATTGTAATTATATTATCCTGCTGAGCTAATATTTGATTAAAATGTTATAATTAATGTTTACTTTTCTGTTGCATCTACTTGATAGAATATAACTTAAAATGTTATCAAACCTAATGAAATTAATATAAATTCATTTCGATATGTATATTTGAAATGATACACCACAGTGCTCTTAAAACAGTGTACTTAAGCTGGCAAAAGAGAAAAATCCGCGGACACTCTTTCCTCGTAAAACGTGTATGGCACCATAAATAAAGTAAAGTGTTAAGCTGCACTCGCATTCGGCGCATAAATTACAAACCCGCGAGATAATCCGCATACAAAGTTTATATACGTATATATACCCGCTTTACCAAAATCCCGCACTAAACTATATCCTTCAAACATTATACCAACCCGCAACACGTACCCACTCTGCATTGTATATATATAATTTCAGCGTGCAGATCCTCTGCACCGCGCATCCCGCGCAACCTCTACCATACCATCAAAAAGCGATGAAAAAAAGAATACTGCAGCGCGCACAAAACCTCGGTGCACCGCATCGGTATATCGCCTCGCCGAAAAATAAAGAAAAAGAATTGCCCCCCCCTTCTTCCCAAAAAAAGAGAGTACCTAGTCGGAGAGAGCCGGCAAAAAAAGCAGCAACCTCATCTCCATTTGGCGCGTGTGCGCCAGTGTCTGCGTCTGCGACGGCGGCGGCGTCGCTTTAATGCCTCTGCAGGGTGCAATAAAATCGATAACGCGCGCATGCACAAAATACCCCGCGCCCATGAATAAATATTAAAGCCCCGGCGTGCTCGCGCGAGCGCACACACGCAGTCGCGGACTATCTCACTCACACCTGAATTCGCGCGTTTTTGCGCCACACCGATGGGCGGGTACATACGTGTATATACGCGAGGCAGAGCGAGAGGAAGAGATACGCGCCGGCTGTATGACAAATCTCGTGCGCACCTCCGGGATTGCGGGTTTATGGGCGCGCGCGTATATATGCCTATGTTGTACGTGCGTGCAGCGCGCGAGCTCTCTCTCACTCTCGCACGTTATATGTTGGGCGGAAGAGCCGCGGCAGAGGAGAAAGCGAGATAAGGGCGTGTAAGAAGCGAGCGAGAGGTGGAAGAGCGTTGCTTCGAGAGAAAAAGGACGATTGCAAGGAGATAAAAGATTATTTGCACTGGGCGAGTTTTTTGGATCTTTTTGGCTCGACTGCGCGCTTGGAGATTATGATTTTGAAAATTTCGAAGGACTGGGGAAAGTTGATCCACTGAAGACGGTTTAATTCATTTTTTGAAGGAACCGTGTATTATTTGGACATTTTCTTCTGTTAAGTAAAATTTTCAGTACTCATGATTGTGAACTTGGATTGTTTACAATTCATTAGAATTTTATATAAATATAAGTAAAGTGAATATTCAAATTTTTGATAATCAAATAGCTATCGCTTTTGCCAATTTATTACGTAACAGTCAATCGTATTGAGTTTTAAGATTCTTCACTTCTTTCATCACGAATTTTTTCTAAAGGGATACAACAATAACGTGTTCTTAAAATATTTTTTGTGAAACTGTCGATAATTTGTAAGACCTTCTAAAATACAACCGTATTTTACTGTTGTTTTACACCAAAATGACTGTTAATTCAAGCGTGGTATTACGTGTGGCTGATTTTACACAGTTTTGCATGAATTACTTCACGCCATTTTAAGCTCTTGTCTATTGTTGAAAACAACACGTTTAGGTCGTGAGTATATAATTTAGTGCGTGTAAGTGTGGAAAATGATGCAAAACGACACGTACGAAGGCATGTAAAATCGGCCACTCGAAATAACGCCCGTAACCACGTCTTATTTTGAGGCGCGTAGTTTTACTGCGGTTAATAGTTCGCTGTTACATGCTATTTTCGCAATGAATAAAGCATTTTCACCTAATTGTTTCTTTACCAAATAGGTTATTTTATTCGTAATTCAGCAAATCCAATATTACATTATTTATATTACATTATAATCTTTGAGATTATAATAGCAGCTGCTTGGCCGCTTTATGTACCGCAGTGTAGTTAAACATTCTAATTGTTATTAGCACGTATAAAAATAAACGCTTGAATAATTATGAAGCTTGAGATTATAATAATCATAATGAGACCATGTGAAAACAAACCTTTAATAAACTGCTAATAAGCTCCACATAATTGAGACTTTTTCTACTGAGTCGTATGCAAGTCTCTCAAAGTAGAATAGGGCATTTACCTAGTTGCACGTATATTAACATTATTCAAATATATAAGTGTATTTAAGATAAAGGATAATGAACTTTTTTCCACAAATGCTTATTAAATATCTTAAATGTAATCTCTTCTATTAAGTCTGATAGTGAACACGTAACATTATCAACATAATATTTATCAAAACTATTTTCAAATATATTTAAAAAATAAAATTGTTAAGAACTTTATAATAAAATCACTTTCCAGGTAACATAAGCTTTATTTATAGGAAAAGAAAAGGCTTCAATTCATTCACGTAATACATCGCTTGATTAAGTTTGAAATCTTCGTTCATAAACAGTGTTTGTGAAGATTTTATTTGAAAACAGTAAAATTTTCAACTAAAGTAGCCCTCCAAAGTAGTAAACGTCAATATCAGTTTTATACTCAGATTACGCTCTTGAATCATCCACATAAATAAATTCAAATAATCCTCGAAAAGTATATAAACACAATAAAAACCAAAAGAAAGAGAAAGTCGAGAGAGTAAAAACATAAAATTGAACAGTTAAAAGTAAAGAAAATCATAACTCCCATAAGGCGAAGTCCCAATTTCTACTCACTAGGAAAGTGTGTCACCTCCTGGTCACCGATTTGGATCAGACGTTAAGAGATGTTTTTTGATACCTAAAATGAAGATCATTATCCGAGGGCCTATTTCATGGACTCTTATATTATAAGCAGATATAGGAAGTTTCATTAACAATACTAGTATATCTATGTACATTATTGTTGCATTATGGTGTCAGTTCCGTGGACTTGGCTAGGCCACGGAACTGACATTTTTCGTACATGTCACTCTCTAAAACTATTAAATCGTTCCATTCATCTGTATAACTGTAGTATGCGCCACGTAAAATTAACCATGTTGTTCTGATTTGCACAGAAAAAAAATCACCCATGTACAATTTTCTTTATATAGTGAAAAGACAATGCCTATTAGAGTGCTATTTTTCGTGACCAGATCTAATGAAGCGTAGCAGCGATAGTTTTTGTGAATGGGCCCTTTTTCATAAGATATCAAATATTCTGCTCCAAACATATATTATTTCATTAAAAAATGGTACCTCTAGCTGTGAGCATAACTACGCATGTTCTTGCATTAAACAAAACTGCCTGAAAGTACCTATAAGTAGTCAAAAATAAGAGCTTGAATTTGAGCCTGGAACATTAAAAGATATTAATCTGAGCCAAAGTTATTAATAATTGAAGCTATCAAGTAAAAACGGATTAATATTTTTTAACGCTTCACTTCTAGCTATCAGTGAATGATCCTGAAAGTTTCAGAAAAATTCGGTACCCGCATCCCTGCTAATCTCCTCGTTCTACGATATTTCATCGATTCGATTTTATAATTTTCATTCTAATCTTCAATTAGTTGATAAAATATTTGACAAACACTCTGCAAATCAACAGGCGTAACATACAAAGCTACACAGAAATTGTCACTGTACAGTTACCTTCTGCAATAAATCTTCACAAACGTACACCAGGAGAGTCAGTCCCTCGACACTGTTCAATCCAAACGCACTCCTCTCAAAAGATAAAACCCGGCGTAGCGAAGCCTCCCGTACAGCCGCCCCATCACCTCATCTCATCAGCGTCGTTGGCTCCTCCAGGAGCCGTCCCCTTCGTCCCTCTTCATCCTCTCTCGCGCGTGCACTCCCGCGACTCCTCTCCCCTCTACACTTGAGCGCATCCGCGGCAGCGTGCGCGAAAAGCGCCGACGATTGGCTCGCTTCGTCGGAAGTCAAAAAGCCTCGTCTCGGCTCGCTACGCGCGCACTCGTTATATACGCCGCGCTCGCTCGCCTCTCCCTCATTTACCTCGGAAGCGCGCGGATTTCCATTTCGTCCTCGCGCCCTATGTCTCGCTGCTTTGTGTCGCGAGCTGCTGTTGTATACGTGTGTATTTGCGGAGGGTCGGTGCTCTTGCTCTCTCTCCTCGCGCAAGGAGGATATGCCGCGAGTACGTTATACGCATGCTTGTTTTCAGCTGCGCGCGAGCTGTTTCCTCCTTTTATGTCGTGTGTACCTGCGAAGGGGGGGCTCTTCACTGGATAAGGTGGCTGAAAGGGTGTTTCTTCTGGCGCTGCTTATTTTTCTTTTTCTTCTTTTTTTATTATTGATCGTTGCCGTGCGACGCGCGCGCGAGACTTCGTCGCGGCTGGAATTTTATATTCAGGACGAAGACTGTTTACGGGCCTCGGCTTTTGAGTTTTATCGCGAGAGATGTTCGGGGTGGATGATTCTATCAGTACTTTACACCATATTTACTTGAAGTATACTCTTTATCTTACAAGCACTTTCTTTTACCAAAGCTAGGATATTATCGAGCGTGCTGTATGTTTATATAAGTACTTTTGAAAATTGAATCCTAGATTACAATAATTATTGTAAGTTTGGTAAGATCTTGGACTGCTGAAATGTATGATAAATCATTTTTTCGTATTATTTAATAAAAGTATATAACGCTGTGTACTTATATACTAATTTCTATAGGAAAAATGAAAAATTATATAGCAAAATTAAGTATTTATTTGTATACTCGGGACAAAGAGCAAAATGGAATCTCGGTATAGGATATTTTCAAAGGCATACTAATATTCAAGATTTGTTTACTAAGTAAACGTGCAATTACATAGTTGGTTAATGTTACTATAATTACATGAAAGCAACTCAATAAGCTCCATAGAATTATAGTATATTTAACGTTTATCCATTGTGTACCACGAATTTGATACACAATGGATAGTGCTACACAATGGGTAGTGTACCCTGCGATACATTAATAGTATGTTATTGCAGTAATTATTTTTTTATATGCAGATTTTAAACATAATTGTATTCAATTATTTTAACATAACAATAAACTTATAAAATGTCAAATTTTTCAATATATCAAAATTAAGTTGGTACCGCAGTAACAAAGACATTTACGGAATTGTGTAAATAATTTATTTTCTTATCTCGCTTAGTCAATTGCGTAAATATCCTAACTAAAATAATGCTACCTTATGTCTTTCTTACGTAAGTTATGGATTTTTAATATTTGTATTGCTTCTCAAACACTGTATCCCACTCACCTATTTACAAAATTAAATTTTCAATTATAAAATTCTACTACAAATAAAATTATAATTTTCACTTTAAATAATGTAATTCCTATGTAAAACCGAGCATGCCCCCAACATACATTTTAATATTAAATAATACGCATCGAAGCACAATGCATTAAGCGTCCAAAATTCCTTTCAACTCGCTCATTCACGCGAACAAATGAGAAAATTCCACGCAGCGCACCAGCCAAAAAGCCTCTAAAATCCACGCGCCCAATGAGCGCAATGCATATAATATTCGAACTTCCGTCCGTACATCGCTCATCTCTCCCTGCGCCACGGAGCTGCAGCTCGTAGATAAAATACGCCGTCGTCGAGATACACATTCACGCGCACACACAGAGCCATCGATCGGCGCTTTTCATTCGGAAAAGCGTCGTCGGCGTCCCCGTCGTCGTCGCGCGGCTCTCCTTTGTCCGACGTCACGTCGTCGTCTCCCACATTATACACGCGTCCCCGGGCCGCCGCCGCGTGTTTAAAGGGAATCTCGCGCCGTCGCTGTCTCTCTCTTTTAATATTCGAATTTCCTGCGAGACGGCCCCGACGATTATTCCGCGACGACGCGCTTCTATGTATCTTTCTTCTGGTGTCCGTAGTGTGTGTGTGTGTGGAGAGCGACATCGATCGGCTTCGGCCGAGAGTGTCCGTAAAGTGCCGTCGGCGTTATGAGAGGATGTACGGCTGTGCGAAAATTTACGAATGTCGAACCGTGTGGAGCTTTCGAGCAGGTTCAAATGAAAAGTGCGCTTGCTGTGAGAGCTATTCGAATGTCGTTTCGAAGATCTTTTGAACGAAGAAACTCGCCAGAAGGGGATTTGAGTAAATTGTTGATAAAGTAAATTCAATTGTTAATCATTGTTTTAGGTTATCGTGAAGATTTGTACGGAAACATACTTGAATCACAATTTTTAAGCTTAAAATCCATGTTATATTTGTACTAAATGGATATTTTAAACTATAAACTTTAATTATTTTAGATTTTTTTATAGTGAAATTTGGATTGTAACAAAAAATTAATTTATGTAAACATGGTTGACTAAAAATATTTACTAGTATAACCCATCATACAAGAATTATCAAAAAATAAATTTATTCGAATAATAAGAAATCATATAAATTACATAACTGAAAGCATCCGAAAGATGCAAACACTTTCGATTAAAACTTGTTTGAAGCCTACCGTGCGAAGCTTTCGAACTTTACTCGTTTTCATACATAATACATTTACGGAACTGGTGCGGAAATTAGAATAAATGTTCAATCGATAGGACATAGGAAATAATCTAACTTTGGTTAAAGTTACTCACTCAATTTTGTCTTACTTTTGCCATAAACTCAAAAAAAGAGTGTCTATTACCTTCACTCTGAGATATCTGGAGAGCTTATAATTATTTTTTTTAATATTGGAAATCCTAACTCATAAATCAATAAAAAAATTCAATTCAATTCAATACAATTCAATACAACACAACACAACACAATAAGTGCATTTATTATTGAGAAAAATAACGAACGCTTATACATGTTCATTAAAAGCCTTACAAAGTAACTTTTTTCAGCATCGTCAATTTTCCGAATGGCTATATAAACACACGCGCGCGCACTGCACGGCTGCTCGATTTGTAATAAATATCGCTTCGATGCAGGGGATGCTGGGCGCGCCCGGCCCTCGCTCTCCGTTACTTTCCTCCCCGCATTGTCCATGTTTATGGGGCTGCACGAGGGACGTACAGCCGGGTTTTCAGAGAGAGAGAGAGAGAGAGAGAGAGAGAGTTTTGCATATTTTTTCTCTCCGCGCTCGTCTTTGTTGCGGTTCGCACGCCACGCGGCGATGAATATGCTAAGCGACGTGTGGAAGGAAATTTAATTTATGATGATTGTCGCATAATCGTTGAAGAAGACGCGCGCGCACTCTCTGTCTATCTCTCTTTCTCTTTCTCTCCATTCAGCAGGAATTGAAGTGATGGGATTATTAATGTATACCTTGTGCTTCGCGTGCTGTTGTGCGGACGGGCTTTGTGTGGATTTACTCGTGTGCGCTTATTTATTTGCTTCGCGCAATAAGTGGTTGAGACGATCGTAGTTTGGAAGTGAAATATATTTACTGTTTGGAATAGGTTTTTCAAAATGTTAAGTAAAACTAATCACATTTTATTTTACGAATTGTTCGATGAATCATAAATAAACTGCCTGTACACCTCAAGAAAGGTTTTTATTCATAATTTGATAAAATAGATTCAAATAGACAGTCAAAACGATTTACTTTACAACGCCTACATTATACCAATTTAATCTTCAAATAAGCTCCGATATTTTATAAAAATGATTTTTAAAACATTATGAACCTCTTTTTTCAAATATAATACCAGGTTATAAATTTAGATTATTCAAAAAAATGTTTTTTGACAGGAATTAGTTATAATGTTTCGAAGAAAAAATCTTTGATTTTATTTTTGGCTTTAGCAGATTATAATATTATTATCTTTTTAAAGTCAAATTTTTTTCGAGAAAGTGCCACGTAAATTGCATACATATGAAGAGTCTTTATACTAATTATTTTGTATAGGGAAAAAGTGTTTTGGTTGGCGCAGCGGCTTTGATGGCGCACCCCATTATCTTGATACCTTTTTTTGTTTTTCAGGATGAAAATTAGCTTATTCGATTAGGTAGTACTAAAATAGCAATCATACCAAAAATGAGAAAACATTCACAAAGATCATTAAGAAAAACAGAGAAAAGTAATTTTGAACCAACTTTGGTTAAGAACGTTACACGACAGAAAGTTCATTAACATCTTTATGTTGATAAAATAATGAATTAACTTTACAGTACAATTTATAATTATTAAATTAAATTCACAACCACTTTTATTACTTATTTTAATCTTAACATTTGAAAGAAATTATTCTTTTTATAAAGAAATTTTAATCATCAATAAGAGTGCGCCAACCAACCCGTTTGCGGCTTGGATGGCGCAAATTTATTTTTCTTTGTTCATTCGTTCATGTTCGACTATTTATAAATGATAAATTAAACAACAATGTTTATTGCGAAAGAAAACATGCTAATCTAGCATCACGTACAGTTTAATTTATCTTTAATGCTTTTTTCATTTAAATAATCGATGTTCAAGCTATAAATATCACTCGCAAAATATAAAATGGTGTTTAACAAAATGTCAGTACTCGTTTTACAAGAACCCCATTTCTACAAGGTTTAATTGTTTCTTCGATCGTCACCGATAAAGGGTGAAATTCTCCCCGCAATTACAGAAAACTTTCGGGTAAAGTCCCGCTTCCAAATAAACGACAGATCCTTAAAGATTACATTCGTCCCGTGACGGTGTAATGGTTGCGGCACCTGCGGCATTGCTATCCCCCGTCTCTCATTTGCATAATCACGCTTACGCGCGATTGTTTTTCGCCCGCCGTTACAAAAAGGCGATTCAGGCGCGCCACTGCACACACTTGATCCGTCCGGGTTTATTATACTTATGGTGTACGCGATCGTAACCGTTTATAATGGAAATTCTCATTACGAGATGCCCGACATGGCGCTCGCTTCGCGACACGCGAAAACAATTAAAAAGCCCGCACGCGCGCGTTGTTCTCTCGCTGCTTTTTTGCGCTTTCTTTCTTGCTTATCGTTATGGCTCCGGCGTGTCTGTGTACCTCGCGTCCTCGTCAACTTTTATCGCTCATACTTACTTTTCATAGCTCTTATTTATATAGGTTTTCGTGTTTCTGTGGATTGCGCATGAAAAGTACGAGTATTATTTCAATTTTCCATTATTTCAAAATAGAATGGAATAGCCATCGTAAACCTAAAACTGTAGGAAATCATACATTGTATTAAGTTTTACATGCTACAATTAACAGTAATTTTCGTTATACAGATCATTTTTTGCGAAATGATCAATCAAATGATGAATATTTATTGAATCAATCTGAAAATTTAAACGCATGATTATTAACACTTTCAATAGAATATTAATATTTTAATTTTAAAAGCATCTTTCTAGCTTTAATTTGTGATACACGCATCAAAATCGCCCACGCGTATATTCTTCTTTATTTACAATCCTGATTAAAAAACAGATGAATTTTTCCAACCCATAATGCCTGTACAGCCGAGGGACAAACTATTTTTCGAAACATGCCGGTTAATGACCGTCAAAATGTGTTCAGTTTATGATGTAAGGTTCATAGTTTATGGCTTAAGCAACCTACGTCATCAATTATGCTCCTTTTGACGGGCTTTAATTTGCACGTTCGAAAAAACAGTTTAGCCCTCGGGTGTACAACCACTTACGACTTTGTCTTAATTTTGAACGAGGTTCTATCAGAAACTAACTCTTGATACGGATTGATACAATTAAAATACAACCTCAAGACAACCTCATAACTAACCAGAGCATCAAACAGCACATGCACAATACCTATAAAACGACCAAACACTATCCCCGCAGCATACTAATACTACGCAAAATCGCATATTCGGGGGTCCAAGCAAAGTAGTCCCCACCTGGTGGTTGGATTTAGAACTACTGAAAGTTATAAGAAAACAGAGGTCTCATAACCCCAAATAAACGTTAGTAGAAAACTATTTTAAAGTTGAAGAGTTTGAGCTGATAAAAAGGAATTACAATCAATTGAAATACTTCCAAAATGATACGAGACCCTTTATAACTGACTAGGTAACAAAATGTAATTAATTTATTCTTCGTGTTTAAACTTGCCTCCACGCATCACGTGACTTATTATAACTTTCAGCAGTGATTGCAGCGTGCTCTGACGGGAATTGGAGCCCCGAACAGAACCAAGTAGCGCTCGATCGTTCGAGCCGCGCTCGCCCCGCGGACTGAAAGCGAACCTCGCTCCGCAACAAACGCAATCGATCAATCTCTGCCTGCTTCCGTTTCCCGCCTCGCCTCCCCCGCCGTCTTCCTCTTCCTCTCTCCTCCGTGCGCTCGCTCGAGCACGAGAGTACAAGCGCGCGGCGCCCTCTCGAGGAAGGGCTGCTGCCGCCGCCGCCAGCGACAGACGAGAAACAAAGAAGCGCGAGAGCAAGGCAGCGTCTCGATGAGCCTCCGACGTGTTTTTTTTTTTCTCTTCCTTTATATACATGTCTTTTCTTTCTCGTTCGAGGTTTTTACCGCCGACGACGAGACGATGGTATGGCGCGCGCGCGTGTGTCTACGTATAACGGGCGTGCTCGTGGAAACTCGAGGTATAGGCTTGGTGCAGGTAGGTATCTTGATTTCGTGTATAGAGGGGTCGTGTGTATACCGACACTTGATTCGCGATTCGTTGGCGTACAGTGTGCACGCAGGAGAGATTGGAGGAGGTTGGTTGGTTGGGTTATGCAGGAGTAGAGAGGTGAGGGAGGATGCGTGAGTGCAGAATGGATGACTGAGTATGCGCGAGGTTAGATTTGTCATGGATAAGCATTCGAAGGTTTTACGCGCGGCTGAATTATTGCGGGATGATGCCATTTTTGCAGTTTCTTTGTTTCGAACAGATTAGTGAGAGTGTATGAAACTTGTGGGGATTTTAGAGCCTGGCGATTGTTTATTTAAGAATATGTATTGATTTAGCTAATTTTTTTAGGTAGGAATTACATAGTTCAATTTGTAGATAATTTTCTGAAATTTACCATTGATACAGAGATATGCAGTATAACTTTATTATGAAAAAAGGTTGATACCAGATTTTACGAACGCGAAAACTGACGTCAAAACCTTTTAAATTAAAGCAAGTTACATTTTTCACATTTTTTTTAGGTCTTGACGTCTGATTTCGCGTTTGACTGAAAATGGAGATTTAAATTATAGAGAATTATTTAAAAATTTAATTTAATTTGTAGACACGTACGAAATGAAAAAGCGCCAGATTGTATAAACCATATTATTCTTTTAGTTTGCAAGTGTTCAGCAAGAATATAGTTAATTATTTGTAGAATGGGATGGAGGTTTATAATTTATACGTTTTTTCTAGTTAGTATATTGTGAAGCAAACTACAAGGTAGGTTAAAATTACTGTGTTCGAAGTAGCCATATTAGACATTCTAAAAATGTATGGTTAATTTTATGCGCATGAACTTGTGCGTTGCGCCCACGCTAATCCGCACTTTCAATGAATAAATTCATTTGTCCACGATTAGATATGAAGCTTTTACGGAAACCTCAAAATGAGGCACCATATTATGCAAATTCATTAAATATGATAAAAGGATAATATTTGTAGAATGCTTTAGAAGATAAAATAACAAATGACCAGCAAACAAAATTACCATGAATGTAAAAAATATCAAAGTCGATATCTATATACTTATTTCATTGAAATACTGTCTAATTTTGGAAGAATAATCCAATAAAACATAAGAAATCAATAATTAATTTTATAGGAGTCGCAAACATCGCCTATTTTTTATATCTGTGGGTTCCCGGAAACACGACTTAAATTATATTTTAAGTCCATTTTTTGTGAAAATTAAGTTTTGAGCGTTTTTGGCATCCTTACATGGTATATTTTAAAAATATAACTAACCAAGAAAGTTTGAATTTGACCAAATCTACTATGTATGAATCTTTTTAACAGTAGTTTAAATCGATATAAAAACTTTGAACCTTCACTGAGGAAACCCATATCGCAAAATATTACAATATTGATATCGTAAAAATTAGCTAAATACATTTTTTTTAAAATGATATATTTTTTGCATAAAATGTTGAAATATAATTTCTTGATTTTACAATATTAATATTGTAAAATTTACGATATCGATATCGTAAAACTTACGATGTTAAATATCGATAAATTAAAAATTTATATTTTAACGTTTTATGCAATAATACATCAATTTATCAATTTTTTACGATATCAATATCGTAATAATTTACGATATTGTTTTTTCAGTGTTAATATCCCGAAAGTATGAAAAGTGGACTTAAGTCGTTTTTCCGGAAAGCCACAGATAAACATATATATATATATATATATATATATATATATATATATATATATATATATATATATATATATATATATATATATATATATATATATATATATATATATATATATATATATATATATATATATATATATATATATATATATATATATATATATATATATATATATATATATATATATGAAAATTATTACATCCTGCAACATCCTAAACAAACGGCAAAAGTTGAATTCCGCTATCCGCAGGTAATGACTCACGCTAATCGCACAAAAGCCATTAATATTCGAGCGTGCGCTCGCTCGCGCAATTGCACAATGTTCACGCACTTATAACACGCGCGTCGCGAAGTAGTAGTGGCACGCTCGCGCGTCCTTGGCTCCCCGCGCGGATTTATCAATGGAAACCTCGCGATCGGCTCTCCTCTCCACGATTCCGCGTCCGTTCATCGAGCGGACGTCGCGTCGCGAGTTGTATTATACAATAACGTAAGAGGCCGGCGCAGCTTCCACCTCCGCTATATATATATATATATACACAGGTAATACGTGTACAACTCTCTTCCTCCTCCAGAGCCGACTTTGTGAAATCGACGAGCGCTGCGCGCGCGTGCCGCGATTTTGTAACGAGCTTGCCGCCTGCGCGGGAGTATCTGTCTTTCTCTCTTTCTCTCCGCTTTTGGTCGTCGCGTCCGCGAGAGGCGGGCATTTTTGGGTGGTCGATGGCCGAGATCGACGCCTTCTCTCGCTTTCTCGGGCTCGTTGGCTTTTTATTTTCACGTTGCTTGCGGCTGGCGTTGCGCGTGACGTAGGGTTGGACGAGGAATTTAAGCTCGAGAGGATGAGTTGCGGGAGGGCGATTTTAGGACTCGATTAAGGGGTTACTCAATTTATCGGCTTGCCATTTACTTGTAATCGGAATAATTTTTTTTTATCTATTTTACAGTTAATATGCTGAATAATGAAGTTATTTTAGTTGAGTTTTTCACATTTTTTAAATTGATGTTCTTCATTCAAGATTCTTTAAATTAATTTTATAAATATTGTGTTTTTAAGACATTCTAAATAAAAAGTCGTATTTTACAAAACGTAGAACGCGCTGTTTGATTAAATTTAGACATATTTTTAGGTAATGACAAATAAAATATTAAATACACGATAAGTTTACTGAACTATAATATAAAAAAATTTGATCGGCATTAGATAACAAAATGATTAACAAAATAAAATGTATATAAAAATATAGTATTTAAAATTAAATTACTCTTCAAAGTTAATAAAAGTAGAAAGAGTAATGCCATTTGATTTTTATTTTTGTTGCCTGAGGTTCGTCCTATGCTCGTCAAGTATCATATGTTTTCGCTCACGTTGGATATAAACAGCATTTTAATCTATAATACCATGTTTTAATAGCATACCTGATACTATCTTTATAAACGTTTGAAAATTTTACACCTTTTAAGTTGAGAAAGGTATAATGCTCCAAAGTTGTCATGCGTCATAGAAAGAAATATTAATATATATTAATTATATTTTGAAAAATTCAAATTTCTCCATCAGCCACGTTCTCCGCTTGATTCCCAGGTGCCAATGAAAATCAAATTTCTTTTTGACCCAATTAGCTACGCAAATACAAATCAGCGTTAAATCAATAGCTCCTCCAGCTTTATCATTCCGGATTTTTCCGTATACTTATATATACACGCATAGACGAGGCGAGAATAATCTCCGAGATCGCCCTTTGAATTTTTCAGGCGCACAATACTGCACTGCTATATAACTACCACTACAGCTACTCGACACTCGGGGGGCATTGAGATTCAGCGAGCATTCGTGGCCCTTCGCACTACTACTGCGCCTCATCGGAAAACCAAGTCATTTGCTCGCCTCGCTCTCTCACGGCTGAAAAAAGTCTCGCTCTCGGGCTTTACTGCGCCAACGGTGCTCTCTCTTTCTCTCTCTCCTTCTCTTTCTCTTTCTCTGGCTCCCTCGCAGTCGCGCCTCTCCGGAATAATCGAATGATTTCTGGCTGTGGACTTCGTTACGGGCTGCAGCAGCCGAGCCTTTTCACCGCGACTGTGTACATTGACTGCCGTATGGAGCGTGGAGAATGTGCCGTCTTTCTAGGTGAAAAATTGAGTTCCTTTTTTTAAAGCCGAGATGTGAAGTTGAGATTACAATTTCAAATCATGCTTGCGTTTGAAATTCGTAGTTTTTTAAGTGTAGTGGATGGTTGGTTTATAGAAACGACTTACAATGACTCGGGTTTACCATAGATTATTTTATTTAATTTAAACATAAAATCTGTTTCCTTTCTTGCCATAGGAATAATAATATTTTTGCAATAATTAGAGTCCAATTATTTTGAAGTTTTTTGTAAATTTTAAATTGTTAGGATTTTTAGGCAACGACCAATTTTAATAGAATTTCCTAATATTAATTTTGAAATCCGTTAAAAGCATTAAAGTATTAAAACTTGAATTAGTGAATGAAAAAATGACCTTGAATCCTACAGTACAAGTAAATGATTGTTAATGTAATTTAAAAATTATCTTAGAAATTTTATACGTCGATGAACAAATTCAATTTCGGTTTTTCAAGTTGTTTTACATCTTGAAACAATATACATTATGTAAAATTGAAAGTTATATTATAAAACCTTTAGATGTTTTACAATAAATCTAAAATGAGTTAAAATATAATATGATTTTGTATCATTTCATTTTCACTTATCACTTTTGAAAAGTAGAACGAATAATCTCAGATGATCAGACATCGATAACAAAAAATGGAAGGAAAGCGGTAATTTGAAATTTTTCAATACAATTCGAGATTCGAATCAAGGAGAAAAGCCAAGTTTTAACGACGAAAACTAAAGTCTCGGTGAAAGGGTTTCATTCTACTTTTTTCACAATACATACACGCGTGTGTACGCTCGTCAAAATGTTTGACTTTCTCCGCTGGATCAATAATAATAAATACGCATGTGCACTAGGTGGGAAAGTGTCTGAAATAGACCAAAGTTTTCTCCTTTTTTAACCAAGATTCCAGCGCATGCTGCATTTTTTCCTTCTTTTTTGTTTTATCGTATGTGTAGCATTAAGCGGTGATAAAAAAGCGCGTTACTTTCAATTAAATCGTTGAGTAACGGTGGCAATTTTCGTTAATTAAACGTGAGTAGATTTTGTTCTTTCAGTAATCAATTACCTTGACTTAGAGATACGAAAAAGTTTATTGTCATAGAGACAGAGTACTTGACTTATTACTACATTTTTTTATTATTTTTTAATAGCCGCATACTTTTACATGTATGCCGCGCATGAAGGTTAATATTCTTTGATTGAATTTTATTTAGTTTTTATGAAGCAAAAAATACTAAAACTAGGTTAATAGATATGAAATTGCTGCGTGAAATGTTCGTGCATATGTGCGTTGAAGTCGAAGCGGGAGCTTAATTACATTTAATAAATTAGAATCTTCAACATTTTCCTATGATATATGTATCCTCTGGCCATATAATTAATTGAGCTTTGCAGATTGCGACCACTTTTATTACTCATGCCGCGTTAGAGCGCGCATTTGCATTTTTCATACAGTGGGCTCTTTATTTCAGAATTCTCTCTTTAGTTTCTTATATGAAAACTCTTAAAATTATATTATCTCATCGTACGTACATAATATTATTAAATTTATTTATTATACGTGTATTCTTAATAAGTACTTACTATAGGATGACATTAGTATACAGTGTTTTGGTAATTAATAGGTAATCAGAAATAGGCATGCATAAATTAGATATAACATTCATTGAAATAAGAAAATATATTCTTTTCAACTCAGGCAAGAAATACGCCTTTCTTCATGCCTAAAAGTAGCGTAGAAACTCGCGCATTTCGACCGTGTTTGTAAAAAGTGTGAAAATATATCCATTTAGCGTAAAAACAAGCAAAGTGGGGAAAAATTAATTTGTTCCCCGCTTCTCAAAAATTGCGAAAACATGTAGGAAATAAGCTAAGGGTCCATTTTTTCATGTTTAACCTTTGTTCATGCGCATAAGTGTGAATTTGGCTGCTATAAGTAACTGCGCGCACACAAGTTTCGACTAAAACCGAAATAAAAAAAGGTACAAATATTTGAACTGTACGATTAAAAGTGAAAATTAAAAATACAACAATTTTCACGGTAAGAAACAAAGTGTAACACGGGAAGAAAAGCTATTTCAGACTCGGGTGAGGTATTTTCAACAGTGACTACCTCACGCTCGCTAGAAATAGCTCACTTTCTCCCCTAATTGCACAATGCACTATTGTCATATATAAAATCACACTTTAGTTCCTTAAACAAAGATAAGTAATTTTGAATTAATAATTTTCTAACACGAAATCTGTTACGAACCGAGTACACATATTATTCGACCAACGAAAAGCATCTGCCGGTCACTCAATAACTCCCAGCCCCATGTCTACCATTTTTCGCAACTTATACCCAGCCAAAAAAATTCTCCTCCCTACCCACCGCGAAGCTCAAAAACTCCAACCTCTGTCTCTCTCTCTCTCGCACACTCGGCATTACGGCAGCAGCGGGCCTGCTGCAAGCCCACGCTCTCCCATCGCACACACCGGGGCACACGCGTTCGCGCTCGCCGGGCCCACGCGGCGGCGGCCGCTGCCACGGGGAACCCGTCCACCCACTTTCGGCCTCGGCTCGCGCGCCCATGCTCTGCCCCACCTCGAGCGCGCGCGCGCGCGCGTGCATGCAGTGCCGCGGCGCGCGACTCTTGCCATTTAAAACGCTCGCTCTGCCCGCGTGCACCTCTCTCGCTCTTTCTCTTTCTTTCCTTCCTCCTTGCTTTTTTTTTTCTTCTTCGTGCAGCATTCATATGCGCGAGCCGCGGGAGAAAGAGCGGGGGGGGGGAGGACAGCTTTTGCTTAGCCTGTGGCGCTCGCTGTGACACCCAGTGTCCTTTTGGCGACGCGCGAGGCATCAGCGGTACATGCGAGTGCGTTTACCGTGCGAGAGCGGTCTTTGTGGTAGGATGTAATGGTGTTATAGGATATAATCTGTGGTGTTCAAGCGTGGAGAGTGTTGAGCTTTGCTGGGGAGGAGGGGGGTTGATAGGTGTGATGGGAAGTGGGGGTGTGGGGAGGTAGCTACGATTGAGTTGTTTCCCGCTGTGGGTAAGGTTTGATTGAGGAAGTGGCTGAGGTTGTTGGAAGTCTAAAATCGGTTTCTAAAGTTCAATTTATTGTAATTTCTTAATAATTTTTACCTTATACAACAAAGAACAATAATCCTTTATGTAGCTGTATCTTAAAAATTAAACATTTTCAAGTCTTTCGTATAATTTAAATATATTTGCAGTAACGTTCTTTATCGCGTATTCAATGTTTGAAAAAAATGCCTAAATATTTTTTCATGATTTAGAGAATTTGAGTATTATTGAATGTTTAATTCAATATAAAACAGTCGTTATAATAGTATATTGAATTCTGTTTGTGCATGTAAAGTAAAAAAATCTCCATTGGATAAAAATCTAACGGTAATCCCCATATCTAATCAGTGTTAGTCGAGCAAATGCACACCACGAAAGTGGTAATACTCGCCGATAAGATTGTACCAACGGCCGTCGCGCTTCCACCTCGAAGAATCAATACCTCGCACGCACATCCTGCACTTTCGCAAGAGTAAGCAATTGAATCGCGCATCGCCCACGAGGCAGCGGAAAAGAAAGCGACAGCCCACACCCGGCAAAGCTCAAAACCCGTCTAATTAAGCTTCGCTTTCCCCGCGAGCCGAGCCGACGGATACACACTCGCGCATTGTGCCATTACTCCAATCAAAGCAGTGTGTTGCGCGCGCGGGGGTGAAAAAGTGTCGTCGTGACGTCGAGGCAGTGATTATTACACGCGCGACGGCGGCATCAAGAGCGAAAGAGGAGCGCGGAGGAGCACGAGGCGCAACGGGGGGAGAGAAGCGAGGAAACAAAACGCAGGGGTTACGCGGGTGTGTACACCGGTGCACGCTGTACAAAGATAGGCGTAGAACGTACACACGCGCGATAAGAAGGGATATACGCTGCAGAGCAACAGCTGCGAGCTTCGACTTTTATCGGATTTACCGTGGACTGTACGTGTGCGCGGGTAACTGGCGTCTATTTCGTTCTGTCTTTTTATCGCTTCGTTTATACAGTCGACTCTCGATAGTTTGAAATTAATGGGACCGGAGAAAATTATGAAATTGTGGAAAATTTTGAATTGTCAAGTTTCAAATTATTTATTATTATTGATCCGGAATCGTGAAAACATTTGAATTATCTAAAATTTTCATTTTTAAAAGACGTACTTCAACTTTAAGAGACAATGTTGAAATTTATGATAGTGAAATTGATAAAATTTGTCTAAATTCTAATTACTTTTTACATAGTTTAGCATCTTGGTAGAAAAGTGACCATTTTGTTATTAAATGAACTAGCCATTTCTTACCAATTTTTATAAGAAAAATGATAATAGAAATCAGACATTTATTAACTGCTTTTTATTAAAGTAAAAATAAGCCATTTATACATGAATCGGTAAGAAATTACTTAGTTGTTAGTCTGAAAATGGTTTCATATAACCACAAAATGTTCATTTTTCTATAAAAATAATTATTTCTATCTTTAAGGGAATTGGTAATGACAAGAGAAATATACATTGAATTATCGAAAAACTAGAATTACGAACGTTTGAATAATCGTGAGTCGACTATAGTATATCCGTTTCGTAGTTTTGACGTTTGAGTCGTGCAACGATTGAATTATTGTTTTTTCCGAGGGGGTGTATATATACACGTGCGAGATACAGACAAAAGAGTCGAGAAGAGGGATTCGACTTTTTTCAGCAGCAGCGTTACGTGGGAAAGTTTCGATTACAATAAGTGCCTTTTATCGGAGATAGGAGCTCACGGAGCTTTGTTTTTCGTGGTTGATCCTCGACTTTGTTCTGTTTGAGCGACGCGGAAGTTTTTCGTACTTCGTTATACGACGTGTAGTGCAATGCTTCGGGTGTTTTGGTTTTGTGTAAAGATCATGCAATTTGTTATTTGTGATTTGTGATTTACTGGCAACGAAGATTCTCGGACGGAATGATTTATAGAATCGGGTTGAACAGTGATGTAACTTCTTTGTAGTGCGTTGAGAGAGAGAGTTTACGTCACTTTTAGATGCTTACTATTGTAGAAACATTGAATGTTGATTCTTAATAAGGCCTGCGACATTATTGTGCAAAGTATAAGTTGGTAAAATTAAAAAAAATGAATACTGTAAATTACAATTTATCATGATATTAAACATTTTGGTTGTTTAAAGTACCTATAGCTATTTGTTTTATAAATTATTTCGTAAAAATACGGAATATTTTGTAATATTGTTGTCAATGATTTTCACACATGAATAATAGAATGTTGCATAAAAGTTGCCGTAAAGTTTTATAATTTATACGTGGAAATATGACGCACAAGCTATATAGTGGCTACAAAATGCCTGTGCGCAGGACTTGTTATTTTATACACAGGCTTCTTTTTATAATAAAAAGAATGAATTTTTATTGAACCGGCTACCAGCTTCAAAGACACGCTGAAAACACTCCGCATAAAATGAAAGTATTAAATTTCGAGAAAAAATGTTACGATTTTCATATAAAATTTACAACTTTGCTTAAAAGCTATTAAACAATGTCATAATTCGCGCAATCGCAGTCTACCTACTTAAGAATTAACTCTTCAATCAAGACACCATCTAATTTCACCTTACAGAAAAAGCCCGACAAATTATCGCGAAATCCACGAAAATGTCAACAACGAACCTCAATCGAAAATAAAAGCTAAAGTAAAGTCGACGTCTCGGATCGCGAAGGGAGCCTATACATAATCCTCTCTAATTCTCCCTGCTCTCTACTCTCTCTCCAGCGACAGCAACTGTACACACGCGAAAGCGTCAGAGCGAAGAACACGGAGAAAAAGGAGCAAGTGGGCATGCAGGATCGATAAAATCGTCCGCGTCCCCGGGGACACAATAATAATCGTCATCCGGCATCGGGGACTTTCTCTCTCTCTCTCTCTGCGCCGCGGAGAGATATGCGCGCAAGAGGGCGCGGACCCGACAGCATCAGCCACCGCCGCCGCCGCCGCTGCCTTTTTCCCGTAAAGCCGCTCTGCTGGACGTATCGTCGATAGCATCGGCGGTCTGACGATTTTCGTCGGCGAGTAGGAGTCAAGATACCGCTGGAATTGGAAAGGTGAGGGAGGAGATAGCGAGAGAGGCTGCGGGAGATCGAGATTTGAACAGCCGAGAGAACGAGTGAGGATCATTCGAAGTTTATGCATATGTGGGTGATTCTCGGGAAAAGCGTGAATTTAATGTGGATATTATAGCAATTTTAGTATTTTCAGTGTTTAAATGGTCTTACTGAAGCTGCTGGGGTATACTCTTAATCGGAAAATATGCCCTGCTTATATGCAGTGTACTAAAAAGAAGAAAGATACACTTTAATAAAGAATAGTACATTGTGCAACTAGGGGGAGAAATTTACTTTTTCTAAGGGAGGATGATGATTGGGCACGAGTGGAAATCGGAGACGCCCAAGACGTACACGAGTGCTCAAATGATCATCCGAGTCTGAAAACGTCCTTTCCACCCGTGTTACATATCGTACTTTTTAAGTATGCGAATAGGGCCTTTTTAATGCATGCAAAGGGAGTAAGGAAATGGGCATTTTGAGTCGTCCACTAGATCTAAGAAATAAAAAAAATATAATTAAATAATTCAAAATTTGGAAAAAAATTTTAAAATTTTTAAAAGAAATTCAAAGTTTTGAAAAAAATAAAATTTTGGGAAAATTTTGAAATAATTTTCAGAATTTTTCAGGGGCGGGAGGTAATGTACATGTACATTACCTCCCGCTCCGACAAAGACGCTCGGAATGACCAATTTTCCATTCGTTTTGCAAGCATGGAAAAAAGCCTTTTTCGCGCACGTGATGAGAAAAATAACTTGTTCAAATATCTTCTTTTTGTCGTCTGAAATTGTTTGATACCAGCGAACTAAAGTTATTTTACTCGATAATTTATGTTGAAAGATAAATATTTTTATAAGAATTTAGAACTACAATTTAGAATTAATTATGGGTAACTTGCATTATGAGTATTTTAGTCTTTTACTCTTAAGGTGATGCTAAACCCTCTTGTTATCGTTAAATACAGGGAACCGCTTTTTTCATTCAATTTTTAATTGTGACAAAATATCTCTCTGGAAAGTTGTTGTTTTTTAGTAGGACTAGATCGTTTCATAGAGATATTTACTCAAAATTGAAAATAAAATTAGAAAAGTGGTTCCTGGTATTTGTCGGCGACTGATGGCTTTAGCATCGTCTTAAGAAAAGTAAAGAGGAAATGCTATTTGTAATCAAATAAACCTTGTCTAACCATTGAAGTCTAAATTATAAAAAAGTTATTGTGCAAAGATAGAAATTCGCATTTTTGTGGAGAATCACCCGTAATATGCATGTTATAGTTTTATAGTTTCGTGGTTTTGGAGTCGATAATGTTACGCGATTGATCGGTATTTTGTTTTGCTTTAGACATGTAGGCATTTATGTGAGCTTTTTATTAGGCCTCATAGTTTTTTTATACAGCTATGCGCAGTTATTTATTATCGATAACCGGATATTGATTTTAAAAAGGAAGTTTATTAATTAATAAATTTATTATTGAATATTTTCATGTGGTATTATATAATTCATATTCTTACTTAAAGAAATTTAAAATTTATTTTCAAATAGCAAAGATTTTTCAATAATAACCTTTTTGAATATATAAAAAATCTATCACCAATTAGTCAAACATTATGTTAACATTCAGATATGGTAGAAATAATTCAATTAATATTGCATTAATAAATTATGCTAGAATCGATTTATTTAATGAAGTGTTGCTTATTACGTTCAGGATTCGGAAGCAACGGTTGCATAATCATTGAAAAGTTTCGAACTTGAGCCGAGGAAATAATCTCGCGGTGCTTTCCATATATGGAGATGTGGGACGTAAGAAGTTACATGCAACGCTTCTGATTGAGTAGAAGAAAAAGTTTGAGCATTAAGTTCTGGTTGGTCGTTTTTTTCATCTCTCCCGAGAACACGATTTAAGATAAATATGCGCTTTTACATTTTCGGACGATATTAATGCGAGATAATTAATACCGCGGGCGCCTCATTAAACTTTCATCTCATTTTGCTCCCGCGCGAACAAACTGTTCAAGTATTTATGCAAAGATTTTAAGTTACAATGTCACGAAAAGAACCTTTACTCTTTAAAGATTCATAATTTTTCGAGTGGAATTTTTAACTTTACGGTTATAATATTTTTTGATTATAAAGTAAAATTTAGTGCTACAATACAGCCATATTTTAAGACAAAACACGAATACATTTTCATCGCATTAAAAATGTTCAAGTTTCTATTAAAATATAAGGTGAATATCCTGATTTCGCATATAAAAATACATAAAACGGTTAATCTTGCAACAAAAGAAATTGATTATCTCTTTAGTGATGCCTTGAATTATATAATAAAAACGCCAAAAAGTAATTTCAGTATACTTATTTTTATTAAACGCAAAATTACTGATGAAAATAGCTACATTCCTATTGTCCACTTACTATCTCTAATAATTGTCATTATTAATATTGTAGCTTTTTAATGTATAAATATGTTTAAAAAAATAATAGATTTAAAAGTTGTTTTATATAATTCTGAAAAGTTAGAATTAACTGTGCTGTATTTTGTGAGTTGAATTAACGACATTTTTCACCTTTTTTTACAATATCATATCGTATGTTGATTAATTGGATATTGCAATTTTACAGTTTTAGTATTCAAAGTTACTTATGTCTGAATTAAAAAGTATAAAATATTTATACTAAAATGATAATAGGTGATAAAAAATTATAATATAAAGTGAGTAGCAACTGTGACATTTACCTTCTTTCTAAATCAAAACGCCGATTACGCTAAACTAAAATCAACTACACTTCACATAGAAAGTCTCTTCTATCTTAAAAAAGCCCAAACATCCTACACATCCTACACATCGCGTTCGTACACACTTACTTTCGCCCAAATAAATCCGCATCGAGCTCCAAACCACGCAAACTGCCCTCTTCCGCGCTCTTCCCGCTCTAAACCACCGTCAAAACTACTCTCCACGCAGTTTCGGGCACATCACCGTCGGCAGCGCCCTCTCCTCGGTCCCCCTCGTCATCCAGCAGCGTCGGCGACAAAACTCGAGGGATGGCGATCGCGTGCACGGGGCCGCCTCCCCTGCCTCCGGGCAAGCGCTTCCTGCAGCGCGTCGGCTCGCGCAAGCTCGCGGGTGGCAACGGCACGACCGGCAGCCCCGTCACCTACCGGAGCTTCCGGGACCCAAGCTTGGAGGCCTGGATACCGGCGGCGCAGCGGGTCGCCACGCCGCGAGGCGACGCCGACGAGGACGACCTGGACGACATCGATGGCTTCGATCTCAGCGGCATCATCAAGGTCGTCGGTGACGACGAGCCGGCTGCTCGGTTAGATTTGCTTGTGTCATTTGATTTTTTTGGCTGATTGGGGGTGGTTGGGGTTGCCGGGGAAGGATGTGGCATGTGATATAAATGGTTCTGAAACGGTCTGCGTTGTAGCGGTATCGTAATTTTTATTCGAATTGTTAATGGTAAAAGGTCACTTTTTTGCCAGGACAAAAGAGATCGTCAGGTTCTTTATTCATTAGTAAGCAAAAGAATGGTAAATAATAAACAGTACAAAATTCAAGGGTTTTTACACGTTTTTTAAAAACATTTATAAACAATCAATTTTAATTAAGAAGATCATGGTGCTGCTATAAGATAGGATGTTTCAGATACGTTTCACATCTCCTATAATGAAGATATATTCGGAGAATATATAGTTTATCCTTAATCGATTGGATACGATAGATAATTGCGAACGTTTTCAATATTATAAAGTACTTAAAACAGAATTTGTTGATAAACGATATTACTATTGCATCAAAATTAATATTTTCTATCGATGAATATTATACGTAAAATGGAGAAAGAAGTGAAATGTTTGTATTTAACAGTTAGAATACCTTGAAAATTTGATTAATGGCCCATGTCTGGTGCAATAACATAATTATTCTAAGTATATAGTTGTAATCAAACTTGATTAAATGTTCTATCAATAATTAACCATTTATATATTTCCCTTATCTTTTAATCCATGGCATACATAATATCTAAAATTAAAGAATAGTGAAAAAAAATGTATTGCAAACATTAAATAAATTACTAAATGAACAATTATTACTTTTCAATTTCGTACAAACTTTCTGTAAAAAACTTACAATAACTTAATATAATAAACAATAATCAGTAAAGCAGTCTGTATTATTAAAACTTTGTATTTTTTATAATATTATTTTATTTTATATTTATATATTTATATCAAAGCTTACACAATAAATTGTTGCGAAATGTAACCAAAGCAGTGTATTTGGTAATAATTGTTACTATAGAATCATTTGCCTTCAAAACAATTCATGGTTGAATGAATTCCAATCTATTTTACTATATTTCAATGTTTACCTTATGCCATGAACAATGATAGATACGAGAATAGAAAGTCTATAAATCGTGAGCAATCTGCAATCAATCAAATAAAAGAACACCAAAATGCTACAACCTAACCCCCAACACTACCCCCTTCGAAAAAAAGCAAAAAGAACCACCAACCCCACACTCACCAACCCACCTGCGACTATAATACAGCCTCAGCCGACCAATCGAGCGCAGCAGCATGTATTACTCGGCGAGCGCCTCTTCCTCGCCCTCCCGTGTCACCTCGTCGTTCCTCCGCGGCGGCAGCAGCAGCAGCAGCTCCAGTAACTCCAGCGGCGGCGTCGGCAGATCGGCCAGCGTCCGCACTGCCAACCTGTTCCGCAGCAGATCCGAGGGCAACCTCGCCGCCGTCACCGCTGCCGCGGCAGCAGCGGCCGCTGGGAAAAAGCAGCAGGGCTTGGGCAACCTCGTCGCCACGCCTCTGGATCGCTGCATCCGAGCGATTTACGGTAGCTGGCGCAACCTCATGCAGCGTAAGTCTCTTTCTCTCTGTCTGATGCGTGTGTGTGTGTGTGTGTGTGTAGTCTGCGATTCCATGGGTACTCGAGAGGAGTAATGCGGCTCGGATGGTGTGCGCACTTGTGTGCAGTGAGTGCAGGAGAGTGAGCAAAGAGCAGTTTTGGCTATATACAGAGAGCTGAACTGAACGTCGGCGCAGAAATGGTAAGGAGCGAGAGCTGCGCTGGGAGCTTGAGCTGGATTTTCTAGGTGGTTGGTTTGCGAGATGTCTGGAAGGAGCTGGTGCGCTGCGTTGCTCGTAGCCTTTAATAGAGATGGCAGTTGGCAATGTTGGCAATTCGGGATATAGTTGCTTGCTGCTTTATTTTTAACACTTTAATGGCTCGATGAATTGTGTGATATTCATCCGTACGGTATAGCAAATTCTAATAATTGTCAGCTGGTTAAAGTTTATATAAAGGCCTTTATTCCGAGTTAAAAGGGCCAGGCTTGGTTCGACTTTGCACCAAACTTGATAACAAGTTTTGATTTAGGCTTTGAGACTCTTTTGGCAAATGAAATAATGACTTCCTCAAAAATATTTCTTAATTAGAAATTATAGGTATGCCTGTAATCTTGGAAAAGTCTTGCTTCTAGTGTGGAAAAAGTATCGGAGAAAAATGTATATCGAAAATGTCGCCCGGATTTTGCCCATGTGTCACCCAATAGTATATTCGCAAAATTTGACAATTCTTCGATACATACGGAGTGAAGTATTCTTTTCTTCAGCCTCAAAGCAAAACATTTCTAAAAATTCAGCCACATTTGAAATTTCCTTTTAAGAAACACGTTATCGGGAAGTTTACTTATAGTTTTATTTGCTAAAAAGGTGCCAAAGATTAGCTCAAGAATCTTCATCAAATTTGAGGCTAAGCTGTGCCAAATGCCAAACCTGACATTTATATTGAAAGCTACTATACAGTTAGCTAGATCATTTAAATAGGGTTTAGCAATTCAGGTCTTCAGGAATAATCAATTATAAGAAGCATATTTATCTCAATAATGGTACAGAAATCGTTACTTTTTATTGGGTATTCGCATGTCCAAAACCGCTGGAGGGCGCTGTTGTTAGGGCTGAAAGGTATAATAGAGTCACGTAATCCGTATAAACACGCTTTTAGCAAAATATGCAAATACATTTGTATTCTTTTATTGAACACTTCTATTCAAATTCATCACTTTTTCTTAATTTTTTGACATTATTTCCTCTATTTATATAAATATATACTCATGTTTACATTTTTTCTCTGTTACTTTTAGGTTAAAGCTGCTTCGTGTTATTACACATTTCAGCGCTCTCGGCATTTGCTTGGACATGCGAATAGTCCCACATGCTGACACGTCTGTCCCAAAAAGGCTTCTTAAAGTTGCTTTACTCTTACGAGTTTAGAAAACAATTACTTAACGATGACAAAAAATAGTTCCTTTCTTCAGTTTGAAACTAAGACTTACGCGACTTTGTTCTCTATTTCAATCCGCATTATAAACTTCGGTCAATATACCACTTGATGCATTAAACATGATCATCAGCAGTTTCTAACATACCCCGCAGTCATAAAAAGTCGAATTCCAGCGAATTACTTTCAAATCCCATAATCAGAACGAAGCCTCGGGCATGCGTCATCGTAACACCGGCTCGCGCACTGCAGTCTCCCTCGTACACATCTCGGGCACAAGAATATCCAAGAATAGACACCGACTTGAATCCACCTCGTTTGGCGATATATCTCCCCCTCTCCTCGCCACCTTGCTTTAGCCTACTAAACCTCTCCTATCCTTATTTTCCTCTTTTCGTTACCCTTACCACATTCGGCCGCGCGCGACTTTCCTACACATTCGGCCGTACGCTGACATCCGCGCGACAGCAGAACGGGAAAAGCAGTCGCGCCGCGACGACGACGACGACGTTAGCGACGACTACGCAGAGTAGTTTTCATATCGCGCTCGCGCGACTGATAAGCGCCGAGTTTCGCGCCCGCGTGGCCGCGCTCGTGGAAAGCAACGAGCAAAAGGAAAAAAGTGCAATTTATACATATATATATATATATATATGTACAGCAGGCCGTGGAACGAGGAAGGAGGAAGTCGCTGCTAAACGCAGGGTGAATAACGCTTAGAAAGTCACAGCGGCGCGTGTGGGGGAACCAGTGCGAGAGGCTTGCTTTTTTTTGTCTTTTGATTTTTTTCTCTGCTCTTTTTTGCTATCGGCGCTTTTTATCATCGGGCATGTGTGTGTGTGGGGGGGAGGGAGATTTTTTCTCTCTGTCGCGCCGAGCGCGCGCGCGGCGCTTGGATGCTTGAGTTATTTATAACGCGCGCGTGGTCGCCTTGTGTTGGATTACGGAATGAGGAGGAAAGTTTGAAGGATTTTTTCCCTTTGTACCTGGAATTATGAGCTTTTCGAGAGGGGATCGCCCGACGTTAGAGAGCCGAGTATTTATTGGTTACGCGTAAGTATTCAATAGATATGTACAATTTTTATAACTTTGTCAAAATGAAGGATATATAGGAGATCTTCATAGAACAATTATTACTATTGTATGATTGAACTGAATATGCTTAAAACGGTCTAATTTATTCTTTAAAATCATAATCATGCTTTATTCAAATTTTAAAAAGCTAGAATATATCCTTCAAAATAGTATGAAAACTCGTATTTACATGTTTACAAATAAATACATACATATTTACATATTTATGCTTTTACTTAAAGTTAAATAAAACAATTTTTAGACTATCATTTAGCTACATATTTGTATAAAAATGAATTGTTTCTAGCATATACAAAGAGTGTTTTATAAATGATCGGATTTCTACTAAAGTACTCTCTAAATTTGAAATAGTGAAAAGTGACTATTTGTCAGTGAAAACTCACTATTTTGTAGTTATAAGTATACCGTCACCATGGAAACGGCGTACTTAAAGTTAAATAAATGTATGCAGCTCATTTAAATTCACAGTAAGAATATTCACTCATAAAGTCATCAAAACTGCAACTACGAATTTGTCATTAGCAGTATAGAGCGCGAGTGAAAATACCAGCCAAGCGAATCGCGTACAATCACCCCGGCATCCTGCATAACGCGTTAAGTCTTCCCCCCGCACCTCGCACCTCGCGTCTAAATCCGCGCGCCGTGAAAAACATTTTCATACGCTCTCGTCGACGATAATCGCGACGGCGATTAAGATTTCGATCTTCTCCTGCCGCTCCAGCGTCGTGCATTTCGCACCCTCGTGCAGCGAGAGACGAGCATTCTGCACCTATATAGCACGTACAAGGGTGCACGTGGAATGGTAGTTGGAGTGTGCCCGTGTGACTTCTTATTTACAATCCGTGCGCTCGTGAGCTGCCGCTGATTGCAGTTGCGCGGCCGTTACGTTTACATGTACGAGTACGTGCGTGCAACGGGAGGAGAGGAAAATTCCAGAGGGCTGTGAGGAAAAATGAACTCTAATTGGAAGTGTCATTAGGGTGGAAATGTGCATTATTGAGGAAGCCAAATGCGCGTGCACTGATTATCAGGATTTCTTGTTTGGAAATTTTATATGAACTGGCGTTTGAATTCGATTTTCTTGCATTTGCCAGTGATAATGATGATAATATCACTGAAATGTTCCAACGAGAGCGAAAATAATAAAATATATAAATTGCTGTTCATTGTATAAACGTAATTAAAATTTTAATTTATACATTGTAATATAATATAATTAAATTTGTATTTTCTTTTTGTTTTAGGTAAGTTCACAAACATTAAATTTATCACGCAAACATAGAACTGTAAGGGTGAGTCGATTGACATATATTTTTCATTACGCAAGCAAACGTTACTGTAAGTAACCTGTATAGTATGGATAAAAAATGTACATAATGTATTAGGTTGTCAAGGTTTTATCGTCTGTAAATGTGGCTATTTATCGATCTTTGTATACAAATCTCTTGATTAGATAAAAATGTTTAAATATTTCAAACCGACAGTATTAAAGCAAAATAAGACATATTATGGTCTGATAACAACTGCAAGGAAATTCACCGTAAGAATTATCGCGTATCGTAGTGAACCTGGGACATTGCGACATTCAAACGGTTTTTACTTTGTTATAAAAAAAGTGTTATCCTATTGCACGGTTAAGTATGCGTAAAGCATTTATTAAACAAACATGCCCTGATCAGTTTTCTTCTCTCGAGATAGTCTATAAGGTATTTGAAACATTACACGAATAAGAATTTTGTTTTAACCAGTTGATCTACTACTCATGCCTGAAAGAACTGCCGAGTACCGATCAGCAAGTCTCACGCTCACCAAAATCCACGATAATTTTTACCGCGAATCCCTCGACAATGTTCACTATCCGCGATCCCCTCCGCGCAGCAATAAACCCCCCGCACAACCTGAAAATGAAAATCATCGTATAATTTCGTGGCACGGTCGCGTCCCCTCGATCGCGCTGCAGCATCACGCGCCACCATTCGCACAATAGAAGGTGCACCCGCAGGAGGGATGAGATAGCCTGGCCCTCGGAACGAACGAGCGAGCGAGAGAAAGAAACGAGCAGAGTCAGAGAGCAGCTATATAGACAAGGCGCGCTTACCGGTTTCACGCTACACACGTATATACCCACACATACGGACACTGATACGAAGTCGACTTTATACACAGAGGCCCATAGCTATATACACCCTGTGTATACATAGATGCAGCGGTATACACGAGAGGAGCCCGGCGAGAGCAGGCGAGCGGGAGATGGGCCGACGCGATGTCCGTAAACGGCAGTGGAATGACCGATCGATCGGCTGCTGCACTGCTGCTGCAGAACCGGGGGGGACGAACTCGCTCGCTTGCTCTCTCTCTCTCTCTCTCGCCTCGTGGCCGCAGAGCTAGCTGTATATAGCTGTGCGCGATGCGGTGCAGTGTGCGCTCGAATCTGTCCTGCATGCAGCGTGTGGCTGCTGCAGCCCCGGATAAGGCGTTTTTCTCTCTACTGCGAGAGAGAAAGAGAAGAGAGGAGAGAGAGAGAGAGATAGAGAAAGAGCCATAACGGCGCGATGGCCTAACGATCGGCACGAGGGGCCATCGCAATGGCAGATCTTCTTGGGGATTCGCCCGTGTGTTATTTGTATATATGTGTGTGGGTGAGGGAGAGAGAGAGAGAGAGCAGCTGGGTTGACCAGGTTATTTTTCGCGAATGCAGCCTCGAGGAGGCGCGTGGGTGGATTAGATGCAGGAGTCGAGATGGTGGGATGTTGTGAAAAACGTATATGCGAGGGTGTAGCGAGCGACGGAGTAGGTCAAAATAAAGAGGATTTTATTCGAGCACTGATTTGCTTTAAGATCTCAAAGGGTATATATCTGGCTGAATTTTCAAAAACGGGTTTTACTCTTTTTGGAGGCGAATCCGTAACTTCGCTGCAAATTCAAGTATGTAAAATACATTATAAACATGTTATTTTAACACTTGGCTTATCACTAATTCCATACACTTTCATGTGCGTTATTTTCACAATGAAAACTATATATATCTTTTACATAAAATAATTACACACAGTTGGATTTTCAGTATTATGCGTCTTTATTGATAACATTAACAATTTTTTGAGTAATATTTGAGTATTTTTTGTAAATGTACAATTTAATATTATAGGAACAAATGAAGTCATTACACTTTAAAAATAGATGCTTAAAATAATTATATAAACAAAATGATGATGCATAATTTGGAGCTATTGTTTGCTACAATGACGTATCAATATTATTCAAATAAATGAAAATTAGTTAACAGACGAGTTATGTATTATTTGGTATTTTCGTATTTGAAATATACACAAGTTTGGTAACATTTCTTAATAGTTAAATCAGAATTATATACATTTGTGTTCGCAAAACAGCTCACAGATCGATAATTTTCAACGCTGTTCTTCCAAGTGTCATTCGATATGGGCAGCCAGTTGGATCCGTCAGAAATTTTAATCATACGTCATGATGATCATTGACATATACTTATGGTGATCGAGCCTCTGACTCATATCTGCAAGAAAACAAAGCAATCGTTAAAATAAATCATCAACAATCAGATACTGTATGCTATAACAATTGCTAACTGTAGCTAAAATCCTTAAGTACCCGTAGTCAAATGTTTCGGTCATAACTAGTATACAAAATTAAAAAGAGTTAAAATATCACGCGTGCATTGAGAGTTTCAAGCGTGTGTCACGCGACTGTGGCACACATTATTTCCATCTAAAAACACCGTAACGTCACGTATAATTCACCTCGTACTTCAACTTTACCCAATAACTTTGAAAACCCAAAATTCCCGTCCAATAAACACCGATCTCCCTTAATTTCGTATTTTTCAGTATTCTCATTCAATTTTTATTTTCTTTCAATTATCTCAGTTGTCCGGTGTTTCGTAGTAGATTGAGAAGACCGAACAACACAAGTTTTTAACTTTTGTGAACAATTAAACTAGAATAATATAAAATTCAATGCAGAAATCTGTAATCGACTCCGACCTCCCCTTAACCATCCATCGATCGAACGAACGCAAACCATTCAAATTTCCCGCCGAAATTCCTAACCTCAAATTCTTTAACAATTGATTACGATTAATAAATAAACTAAATTATGAAAAACCAAGCCATCATTGCCCTCCATAATACAATTATCTACCACTGTGCGAAGTTTCAAACAAAAACTTCAAAACCTCTACGAATACCATTCGAACGAAATTTATATTAATCTATTAGTCTAGACTCGAACCTTCCAATTTCGTTCGAAAGCCATTCGTAGAGTTTTTGAAGTTTTTGTTTAAAACTTCGCACAGTAATAGATAATTGTATTACGGAGGGCAATGACCTCTTAGTTTTTCCTAATTATACTTATTCTTTTAATTAAAGGCAATATTTGATAATTCTCGTGTCTGTAAGGTAGGAAGGATAAAAATTGACTCGCATCTTACCTTCGTTAATGAAATCGCCGAATATCTTGCAGTCGCGATTGAAGAGTCCGACGAAGGGCACGCTCGGGAAGACCCGCTTGATCGCGCGCATGAGGTCGCGATTGTCCCGGTAGCTGTTCTGCCTGTAATAGTCGTCGCAGTAAAGACGGGCGGACACGGCGTAGCGAGGGCCGTAGGCCAGTCCCAGGGTGCAGCGCTTGCGACGCTGGGCCATGCGCTCGGCCAGCTCGTACATCTGCCGATCGACCTCGCACCGTTTCACGCTGCAGTCGATCGTGGCACACCAGGACTCGAGACTCGGCCCCGTGATTCTCAGGCCCACGAAGATCTTCGGATCGCTGCTACTCCTGTTGTTGCTCCTCTCGCGCTGGCAGTTGGCCGCCACGATCTCCTTGTTGAAGACGCCGCCCCAGATCGCGGCCTTGTCGTTCGGGAATCTGTGGGTTTTAAGAGACGAGGAGTTAGGAGAGTTCTGTTGTCGAGGGGACTGTTTCAATTGATTTGTCGATATTTGAGGAGAGTTTACGGGAAGGGCGAGTTTTACTTCGTTATGAATTACAATTGAATCCGGAAATTCTTGCAAAATATTTCGTTCTTAGAAATTATGACAGATTTTTTACAGGTTTCTTTGACAGGTTTCTCAAAATTTCATAGATTGTCGTAGAAGTTTCCTAAATTTATCAGATTTTTTTAGAATTATGTATAATTAGGTGGACCCATTAAGACAAAAAATCAGAATTTCGAATATTGATAATTCTGTAGAATTCCTAGGTAGAAGATAACCTCGGTAGGGTTTGTGTTTTTTTAAATCATTTTATTGATCTGAAAACTATAAAATTTGGCTTATGAAAAAATCGCTTGTATTATCGCAACAAAATGAAAACAGTTAACTATGATTTCAACGCTCTGATCCAGATTCTAATTATTGCGCTATACGATTCGCGTTTTATAGCGTGCGATTTCCTTCGCCATACTACTGATTCGACGCGAATGTGCAAAAGGAGCGATTGAACCAAGGTGATCAGCTAGAAAATGGAGATTCATTGCCTTTTAGGTTAGCGGAGAAAAACATTGATCGAACTTTCAAACCAAATACATAACAAATTGAATTTTCTTTCTACTAAACTGTACCTTAGGTATAAACAAGAAAATCCGGTTTCTTACTCACATAGTATACGAGGAAAAAAGAAATCGAATCATACTTATCTGCGTAAGTGCCAATATGAAAAGACTGGAGAAAACAATGCAATTTTTACTTAATGCTTTTTCATAAAGTTAAAACTGAAAACCGTATATTACAATAAAGAATTATAACACAATCAATGATTTGTCTATACTTATAAAAAAGTCTGTTTCTTCAGTGGCAATCAAATTATACGGTAGATGGCTCACTACGAAACGTTTATTGTATTTATAATATATATATTATTAATGAAGTTATATTTTTAATATAAAAAGATGAGTCAACTTGACAAATAGCTAACTGCAGCATCAATCTTACTTATAAAAGATTAAACCGGTATGGAATATAAACTTGATTGCAAAAATACACACACGTTAAATTACAGTTTAGTCGTATAAAAAATATCTTTCCCGAAAACATTTATCATGTATATAAAGAAAAAGGTCTACGACCTAAAGTGGATCACCTTGCTTTTATAGTCTCTTGCTCTCTCCCCAAGTCATAAAGTAGTGATACATAATCATTAACGCTTCATTCGACAACGACATATAAATCTACCTATAGGGGATGCGGATAGATTGCTGTGCTAAAACGATATCACTAAATATTTAATGCAGTAAGATTCATTGAATTAGAAAAACTAATGTATAAAGTGTTAGTCTAACCGTATATGGCGTTCAATTCAAACGAGTTTCATAATGATTCACAATCTTGATAAGTATCGTCAATTTGTTGCAATTATTTATTCATTTTAATGAAACGTCAACTGTTTGAGATATTAAATTATTGACGCTTCGATTTTCATGTATCTGCCAATCAATTTAGAAAATTATTTAAATTTGTTACATATGTGTCAATACAAGCAAATCTATAAATTATTTTGAATTTTGAATATCTAATGCGATTTGGTTTCATTAATATTTAACGTTATTTTTAGTTAAAAATATGATGTTGCCAATACTGATCTCCATTTACTAACACATACCAAATGTAATCACAAAGTTCCGTATACGTCATGTAGCTTAATTTAAATCAGATAATTTTTACTCTTATACATTTATCGAAGCTTTCGTTTGATTAACGTTCAAATAAGCGCAACAATCAGTATTTGAGCCATCGACCCTAAAGATTCTCTTCCCCGCACCTCTTATCACCAACATCCAAAGTCCACTCACCTTACTCTGACGGTCTTTATGAACTGCTCGGCGACGAAGTAGCCCTTCAGCGACTGCGCGAACACGAGCAGGGTCGACGGCCTGTCGTCCTCGGCGAAGGCCAGTTTCTCGACCATGCGATTGGCCACGTCGCATATGGACCCGTTGCGGCCCCTGGACCAGGCGGCCCGCACCCGGGTCTCGCGCTGCGACGGCAGAAATAGACCGAGGATGCTGGCCTCTCTGCCGCCCGTCTCCAGGGCGAAGTGGTTCTGCATATCTGGCGAGCTGTACACGACGTCCTCGTCGGTCAGGAATTCGCGCACCTCCAGGCCGATCATCTTGTGCGGAAATTGCTGTTTGTACAGGTTCAGAACTGCGAAGCAAGAGAAAAAGAGGTTGACTTGGTGTTTCTGCGGATGGTTGCGGCGCTCGTCGGGAGAAGGGGATTCGCGAGTGTGTGGATACGAGTTTGCTTAGAAGGTGACGATGTGCTGTCTGTGGGAAAGGGCTTTCGATGAGGCTTTGGGAGATGTTGTTTTAGAGAAGCTTGAAATGAAGATTTTATATGGTATAATGCCGTTCCAATTTTGAGGTACAGACTAGGGTGATGTCGCCTATTAATAAGCATATCATAATTCTTATTTAATACTAGTACAAGATGTAACAAGAGGATGATTGTTTTAATTTAACAGGCGAAGCTTATTTTCTTCTAGAGGTACAGCCAATGAAAGATCTAAAAATTCGATGAAAATTCAACTAACATTGCTTTCTCAAAGAGAAAGTTATTTTTGCTACGTATTGGGTGATTTTTAATGTAATTTATTTAGTGTATTTCAATCGACTATAACTTTTAACTGGAATAAAATAAGTTTTTATAAAGCATCTCTAATTAATGCATTGTCAAATTATCGTCTTATTTCATCTTGGAACTTCGAATGAATTTTACATGCAATGACTTTTATATTTTTCACTAATAAACATCATATATCCTCCATAACGTATAGTCTGTAATTAAATATTGGGACGGCATTATATCAAAGGGCACGGTATCGCCACGATGGCAAGTTTTATCTTACATTCAAATTAAAAAAAAAGGATTCTTCTGAATAAAAATGCTTTTTTTTAGTTTTGCAACTATTATAACGAAATTTATCATTAATTTGTTATTGGGGGCACAACGAGCAAGAAGTTGGAAAAAATAATTACATTTTTATGAAAAAGAAACATGCCTAAATTGAATACATGGTATATAAGAATACCACGTAGCACTGAAATTGATGACATCTTCATGACATTTAAAAAATGTTAAGAATACTTAGATTCGTATTATCCATACAAACAAACACTTTTGCACGTGATTTATCTCGTAATTTTAACACCCTCTTTATAAGCAATTGAAATGTTTGCATGGTGGAAGATTAACTTACCTTCTTGATCCAGGCTGTGTATGCTTCCTAAATTTTCCGGATTTTCCTCCCGCAATTTTGATCCGAGGAATAATAGCGCCACATGCGGCTTCACATTTAGCACGTCAGACACATGAAACCTGGCGTTTCTGTTAGTAATATCTTCGAATATACGTGGTATAAGTAGTTGTTGAATATGGCTTCTTTTGGCTGTCTCTCGGGACGCTGCTGCTTTCCATGATCTAAGCAAAGAATATTGTATCTTTATTAAATATTCAAAATTGCAAAAATGTATTTGTACGTATTTTCAAAGAAAATATTATTTCTATGTTACATATTTACAGTAAAACCGATTAACGTATGTACATTTGTTACACTACAATAATCACAATTATTTCAGATGAATAAGTAAGTCACTATATACAGAAGCATAAATGTCATCGCAATACATAGTGAGATCGAGTAAATTGAATTGTATTATTTAATGTTATAATTTGATTCGATAGCGTTAAATGTGTATATTCATAAATCATTTATCACTTTTTAGAAATTCACACTTAAATGATTAAATCTACTTACTTGCAAACCTGCGCGACGTGACATAGATCTTTCATGTCAATATATTGACAAACGGTATCCATCGCATCGTGAAGAGCGTATTCTGCATCGACTCCTTCTAACGTCCTAATATATCTTATACGCGTCTCCATGATCGAACACTGCTGGTTATTTTATATTTTCACACAAGTCAAATGTACTCGATCAACTAACCTTCACACGTCCAACTCGACTCCAGAATTAAACTGACCGATGAATTGCCGATAGACCAAAAGTCCTGCCACTTTGTACTCTGCTCGGATGAAGAAAGTGGGGGGAGAGTGGAGTGCGCATCATTATGGTCGAGCACAGGGGTAAATCTTACGCGTAATGACATTCTTGGAACGGGCTTAATTTGCAGGAGTAACTATGCATAAGTTAATGACCTACCCTTCGGCGTACCTGGCACATTACAAAGGCTGTTGCCTCTTGAGCGAAACCTTTTAGAATTGGCGTAATGCAGCCGAATAATGTATATATTATATATATATTACTTTGCGTACTACGTGCGATGTCGAAATTTTCAAAGATTTAAGCGTCGGAGAATTGTTCGTTTCAAGCACTGAATTATGTCGTGAAATGCAAAATCAGATTATTAGCGTTAAATCATACCTTCAAAGTAATTTAATAACACTTTGAAACTAAAACAATCATTAAAGTGATTTCAAAGTTAACATATATAACTACCTTTGACATTATTTTAATAATAATTTTTTAACGCAAAATGAGAATGTTAAAAATGTTATAATACTCAATGTATGATTTTTGGCCATTATGCTCCGTCTAGACGTACAGTTTAATAGAGGCTATTAAAGTGAGGTTAAACATTTTAGGCAGTTATTCTGCATATTAGCTACGTGGCAAACAAGTTTTTAATTCTGCAGTTACGGTCGGGTATTTGGTAGCCCTGAAGTGAAAACAAAACTGTACCTTAATTAATAAAGCTTTCTCTGCGAGCAAGAGTGATAAAAATGTAATATTAAATTATGATAACAACTTTAAATTATGTATTTTCGGTATATATTGAAACACGTTTGCAATTTAACGTTTGCTAAAAAATTTTCGGAGAACGGTTCCTCCTCGCCGCGGAAGCGCATTGAAACAACGCAGCTCAGTTTTTCTTCCCGTATTTTTTCCTCAAATCTATCGAGAACGACTCTCTAACAGTTAAACGTCTCTTACAACTGAGACCGATATTACCGTAAATACAAGAGGTCATTATAACAATTGTAAGCCGTAATATCCTTCGTGGAAAAGCACCGATCTCAGGTCACTATATACCTGAGGAACGAGAGAAAGAGAATGAGTGCTATATTCTTACTCTCTGCTCCGCCCGCAAAGCACGACCAAAGCCAAAGAGTTCACTTCGGAAATAACTCCGATTACCCTATATATACTCCCAGGTACATACATATATAAATAAATGCATACATACATACATACATAGATATATACATACATACATACGTGCATACATAGGCAAACGCGCTTACGCTAACGATTGCGAGGAAAGGTAGTTCAGTCCGTATATCGTATAATATACATATGTATACTATAAACGACAAAGATCTTTTCTCCCTCAATCCCTCATCCCGATCCATCAATTTGAGAAACAACCATGCATTCATACATTGTATATGTATGAAAGGGGAGATCAGGGTATAAAAGTAATCTTCGAGACGGATTTTGATTTTAAAGCCTACTTTTTTTTCTATGAGACAACTGTTTCTTATACATTCTATAAATTAAATTTTTATAACAGAAAAATTATTAAGGCCATATATCATGAACTTATATAGGGTAAAATAATTGTTTAAAAACTGAAAACTCTACCTTTATACTTTTTCCAAGACCTCTTTTAATTTTCACGACAATATTAAATACAATTCTTTCTGATTAATATATCTTCTAAAAGAATCTATTTTCAACAAGAAACGCAGATATTATGCTTCATTACCACAGAGTTGAGGATTATTCAAACACATACTGTACGATTTATCTGAGCACAAGTTATCAAAATTATTCAAGAGAACTGGGAAAACTCATTTTGCTCCTCTCTCCCCAACATACATCCATAGACAAACGCGCGCAGGCTAACGATTGCGGGGAAAAAAATAGTTCGTCGGTCGGTCCATCCTACAGTGTATAAACGCCGCGTCGCTTCTTGCTCCCTCGATCCCTCATCCCCGCGATCCGTCAAATCGAGAAGCAGCCGCACCAGCAGCAGCAGAAAAAAAAGAGGAAACTCGAGGGCCCCGCGGTGTATATTATACGAGGCTCCTGAGAGACAGAGAGACGAAAACCGAGAGGGAAAAAACCCCGTTTACAGCTTTTCATCTCTCTCTCTCTCTCTCTCTCTCTCTCTCTCTCTCTTTCTCTCTCTCTCTCTCTGTAGCCGCAGCATCTCCGGGGTTTTATCGCGCCGCCATAAAGCAGCGGCGCGCAAGATTCGCTCCTCCTCGTCGGAGGGGATGAAGAAAAAACGGGGGGAGGCTCGCACTGCCGCGGAGATGACGATGTTGGAGGTGGTAGACGTTTTACAAAAGATTATTTTGTACGAATGCTCGCTGCGTGGAAGAGATAGCGGAGAGGCTTTTTTTTTATTATACGGAGGGACGGAGGGAAGCTTTTGAACTTTGCGCGAGGGGAGTTCATTTTGGCCGGCGAGATGTTACGAGCGAGCGGTATGGTTGTGGAAATTTTCGAGCTGCCTTTTTTCGAGTGAAAATTATACGCGGTTTATTGCGATGAAATTTTTACATGGCTTTTGGCGCGAATGCGAGAATCTCGTTGGAGCGAAAAATTGCTTCGCAAAATGGCGATGACTCGGTCGTGTAACGGCGTTTTAGAAGGGTTTTATGCGGGCCTGCTCTGCCGACAAAAGGTAATTGTTCTTTTGTTATGGTGCTAATTGGATATGAAAAATTTATCTTGTTTTTATTACTTTGAAAAATTTAACCAATTACATTGCAATTGTTGAATTTATTCAACGGGGACAGTGTTTTTCTAGTGATATAATTAATAGTACACGGAGAGAAGCTATGTTATAATTCTTATAAATTATGAATGAATTTTTACTATTTTCTGTTGTAATGTTTGGACATACTTGTCATTTATCAATTATTACTATTTAATATACCAATTTTCTAAAATATTAAATAGTAATTTGAAATTCACATTTATAAAAATTTGTTTTCAATTTGATGTTTCCCTGATTGTTATTTATTCTAGATATTATATTTTTTATATTTGTCCACTTTAATTTTAAATAAAATTATTTTTACCGAAAAAGCCGACCTTGTGAAGATTTGAACCGGCGACTCTCAGCTCCTGGAGCGGACGCTCTACCTATACTGCTCCATCATGATTCTAGTTTACTATACTTCGAATCATCCTTATAAGTTACACTAGGCTTTCTTTTCGTTTACGCTCATATTGTCAACATTAATTAAATAATGATATACTTATTCATTGTTGCAGTTGTAATTAAGTTACATGTATTGATATTATGAAAAAGATCTTGTATCATCGATTTAAAAGTATCGTGGTCCGTTGCAAAAGATTACGTATAAGTTTTAGAAGTTAGATTTTTTGAGTCAAGACGGTTTACTAAAATATTTACGAGAATTTAATACGCAAGTACGTAAAATTTACTAAAAAATATTGTACTCGGAAAATATAACAAATATCACTATAATTTCAAGTACTTCTTGCTATAATATTCAGCACAAATTACTACACTTTTTTGTAAATTCTAGAAATTACAGTATTTACTAAAGTAGATAGTAAAATTTCATATGCTTTAATCGCAGAATATCAAATACGTTTAACAATAAGTGCTACAAAATACAGTAAAAAGCATTAGAATGCAAGTAAATCCCACCATTCCTTCATAAAATAGTAATTTTCATACAGTAAATAGTAATTTTTAATACATATCATCTCTTCGTGTAGTTATATCAACGAATATATACTTGTATAGAAGCGCGGTTCTGTAGTTGCGCCGGGGCCTCGCTTTCTTATACACGTAAAGCCTATACTATACTATAGGTGTTACCCACAGATCGCATGGAGTAACCTATAACGTACTATACATGTTACCCACGATTTTGTTCCCAGGTGCAGCATACGAACTGTTCTTCTGTACAAGTCGATATTCGTTGGTTATATATTATGTATATGCTTAGAAAAAATACACAATATTTTTGTGTATTTATTAGGGATAGACTGAATTTTCTATAAAAATTACCATATTTTTAGTCAAATTTGTCAAACGGAAATGAATATTAAATTTTACTTTCTAAATCCGACAATTATTTTATAAATATAGTGATTTTTATGTATACGGAGAAAAAAAGATAGTTAAGGATTTTGTACACTGATTACTAACTATTTGAGTACTGAATTTCAATTTGTATAGTATACTGCTTACAAACTCGACTCATCGTTCTCAATTTACTATACATGTATAGTAATTGTTACTATCTGTTTCAAAGTAGTAGTAAATTTTTCTGTACAATTACTCTCAGTGTACAGTGCGTCATTACCTACAATGGTCTCAATTGCATTATATAATTGTTACTTCGGTGAAGTCGCATATACAATTTCAGAGTTAAGAAAATGATTTCTGCCCATTCCGACAATGAAAAAGTACACCGCGCAGCCCCTTTTAACGAAGCTCGCGCGCATCACGCACAGCAAACCATACCTCATCCTGCCCCCGCTCGAGTTTATTCCCAATACCAAGTTTCTCCCATCCCCAGTGTATAATCACCCTTCTTTCCGCGCCGCTTCTTCCTCTCCTTCTTCCGACTCGCATAAGTTGGCGATAAAAAAGCCCAACCCGGCGGAAAAACATCTTCCTATCCCCCGCAGAACCGCGAGCCAACCGAAACGAAGGAGAAGAGTAAAGGAGGTCAGAGAGCGACGCTCAGCACACACACACACACACACACACACACAAAAGAATGGACTCGCTGCCTGGAAGAGACAAGAGATATAAGCGAGGAGAGCGCGGAGGAAGCGAGATGGAGGAATCAATTGGGGGCTGTGGCGCGTGGAAGCTCTCCGGGGCTTTTTCTTCCCTTCGCAGCTGCAATTTGCAACGTCTTTGCCGCGTATACCGCAGCTTCCTGGAACGTGATTTTTCATTCCCGAGATGTGGTGCCGTGCACGCGCCTTCCTTGCATTATGTGCACGAGCCTCTAATTCGACGCCGTGGTGCCGCGAGCGCGTGCATGGATGCAGCGCGAAGACGACGACGATGCATGCATGCACCTTTGGATGATGGGGATTTGTAAAGGCTAAATAAGTAGATTTAGATTAAATTTCAAGCAAGCGGCTTGCAAAATAATGTACATTCATTTTATCATTGTAGTTACTTATTTCCTTTTTTTAATGTTTTACTCGAAAAGACTTTATGTCTTTTTACGACATTAATTCAATTTTTAACGCATTGCGAACTTCTGGCACTATGAAACATAGTTTCACAAAACTTGGCTCTCTTAAACATATTTCTGAGGTTTGTTTTTGATAAAGTGCATCTTCTTTCTCCAGTTTGTTTTCCTCGTGCTATCGCAATATGTTTATCATAAACATTACAAAGTGTAATTAAAAACCGTAAAAATAGAAATTTAGACTTTTTGAAAGCGGTTGTAACGTAAAAAAGCTAATACATCTTTCTTATTTTAAATAGGATCAACGTGCGTTTTAGAAGATATATTACTTTTTATTTCTCTCCGTGTATACAGTTACTTCGATGCACATGTAACCTAAAATTTATTGTACACACATTACTGTGAGTAAAATAAATACAGTAAAAAATCGCTCTCTGTAAATACCGTTTGATTAGGTAGAAAGAGAGTTCATTTACTCATTCATTTATCGCTTGCACTCACCATGTTATATTCTTCCAATAGCGCATACCTACCTAGTTTTTCTGCGCGAGAATGTTTTCTCCATCTGGCCAACGTAGCATATCGTATATGCGAAGTATACCTCTGCGCCGGTATGATATTTACGAATTCTCTCCGATTATTGGGCAAACGCGCTCTCTCTCTTATCGGAAATATTATTTCGGCGATACGGGCGGTGCTTATTGCGTTTTACCGGCGAAGTTATATATACACGCCGAGAATTATGGCGGCGGCGCGGGGATACGTTTACGGCGAATGAATGGGGTAAATGGGGTACTTGCTTATATATATTGGCAGTTCGGGACGCTGTGATCCCTCCCCTCGTGACGAGGGAATTTTCTTTGTATTCTCAAGCGAAATGTTTATAACGGAATATTTTCCGCAGTGGCGCTGCCGAGATCCCAGCGCAATAATGTTTTTATACCGCTCGTTCGTAAAAACGTCGATGGGGTCGAAGCTTGCGCGCGCGTGCGTGTATACACATATGCGGCTAATTTCGATCGCACGTGGAGAGCATTTTTGCTCGTACAAATTACCGGGAAGCGCAAAAGCTCAGAATTATTGTTGACGCAGTGTAAATTGGATATTGCGGTAGTTCGGTTTATGTTAGCGGTGTTGAAAGGTAGGTTACTGGTTTACATAAGTGTGCATTACTTTTTTTTTGGAACAAATATTTGAATGCTCGTGAATAATTTGTATCTTGTTAAGTAGAAAAATGTAGGTTATTATACTAGTACTGTGCTAATACCGATGTCATAATGTCTCACCTTTATTTCCCGACGGGTCATTTACACCGTGAAATTTTCGATAATTTACATGAGAAAATGTTCTCAGAGCGACGACGAACTTTCGTATGAAGTATATAAAACCGTTTTTGGCGCAGAAAGTCTGTTGCGCTGAATAAAATCTGTTTTCCTGGAATTCGTAAAGTTGTGGTGCAAAGGAAAGCAAAGAAATTCAAAGTTTCGGACTCAAGGGACATAGAGAAGTTACAGTATATGTCAAAAGCATATATATGGTCATAAAAAGTTTTTGATTGCTTCTTACAAGGACTTCGTATCTTTGAGGAAGAATTTTTTCGTTTTGATTTCAAACTTCTTCTTTCTCGAAGTTTGAATCTGAGTTTCATTTCCCCCTTTTTGAGCATCCTACAGATATTCAAAGTTCCAAAGCGTTTCTGCCGATGACTTTATTTCATCGAGAAGAAACAGAAGGATATATACTACTTTAGTTAAATTGAGAAAATAAAATCAATAGTTTTTCTGCATTTTTATCATATTTTTCAAAACGATAGAAATGGTAAAATACATTTAATTGCGACACACACTTAATATATTTAAAAATATATACTTAAATATTTCTTTATTAGTTTAATGACCAAGTTGAACACATTCTTACCTTGATATGGTATAACCAGTCTTATGTTCATATATGAGTCCAACTCGTACAAAAATCTTTCATGAAGTACAAAAATCAATCACATCTTCTAGACATATTATACGTATATAACACTTCGGCGCGCACAACGAGCTCAACTGTCTCCTCGAGATACCGAACGAAAAAAAAACTCGATGAAGCGTCTCCCTTGTATCGTATCCCCCATACGCATTCGTCCTTATTAAAAAAGCTCTCCCTTCTCCTTTTCACTCTCAGTTCAAAACATGTAAGCAAGAAAGAAGAAGTAGACGTGAAGCTTTCTGTGTGACTTATCTGCATATAATTCACACTTATAAATATCGCCTGTTTTGTAAAACGGTCAATGTAAAAATCATGACACAGTTTAAAAGTATACATACAAGATGTCTAAAAAAAGTATATACAACATTGGATGTTGTAAGAGTTAGCGACTGGGTAACATAATTGTCAATAATATTGTGCATTGCACACTATTGCGGTGTTGAATGTGGTAATAATCTCCACAATTATACGCAAAATTACATATTTCGTGCCTATTAATGAAATAGGCAATATTATAGTAAGTGAATTCAAACTATAATAAAGAATCAATTGGTCATTTACGATCTCCCAGCTCAATATATTTCAGCCTAAATATTTTCCTACAACCGCAAAAAGTAGCACTAGGCTCAAAATTGAAATTCCCCAGCTGCGCGCAGCGTATAATAATCCCTTTTCCAAAGCGCGGTGCCCCCTTTCAGTCCAGCACTCGCCTTTATTGAATTTCACATTTGCTTTCTTCGCTACGATGGCCGCTCGCCGCCGCGGCGGCCACCACATATCGTTTCGGTCCTCTGCGCCCAAGACTGTGGCCACTTTGTCCTCGAGACGTTTGATTGAGAAGGAAAGAGAGAGAGAGAGAGAGAGAGAGTGAATTCTCCCTCCTCTATAAGAGCAATTGAGAGAAGCCGCGATCGATGCTGCGCCGCTTGTTTTTCGCCTCGCTTTTAATTGAATCGCCAATGAAACCTCATAAACGCGAGCTACCGCCGCTCGCCTCTCGAGTTCGTTTTTATATACGCGATTGTTATTATAAAAGCAGCCCCGGCTGCTGCTGCTGCTGCTGGCGAGATCAAAGATGGAGTGGGGACCGCAAGCGCCGTTGCGCAAAGCGCGCCGAGGCGGCGCCGGGGCGCGAGTTGCTGCTGCTACTGCTGCTCTCTCGCGCTTTTATCGCCTGCCGGACGCGCGCGCGCGTGTTACGTTATGTGTAACGAGAGTGCGTGCGTGTATTATCGTTTGCGGAGTGTTCTTTTTTTTTTCGTTTTTGCGAAATGTGCGTTGGTGCGGGGGTGCTTTGTTTGGATTACGCGGACGATGAGTTGCGCGTTGATGGTTAATGAGGATCGATGGTTGAGAGGAGGAAAACACGCTTTGATATTGACTGTGAGCATCGGTTTTATCGCTTTAAGAGCCAGTGTGGCTTTTAAGTGGTGGCCAAACTTGTTCTATTTTAGAGTTTTCTTTAAGGTGGCTCTCTCGTCATTTTTAAAAATGATTTTTAATGATCAAACCTGTCTATTATATAATATTGTTTTCATCGTTATTTCTACATTACTAGCATGAATTAGTTTCTTCTGTATTATTACTATAGACCTGAAGTGTGTAAAATAACATATGCTAGACGTGTAAATGTGTTATTTTACTACACTTGCTTGTCGTCAATTTTTCATGCTTCCATAAGTGTATAATTTTTACAATAAATAATATATCTATGCTGGAAATTTGTCGATATACACAGAATGTACATACTAATATTATTTAGCCCAGAATTTTATTATTTGGACGTAAATTGATCCTTGCTCATAGCACAATGGCCAATTGCATTGTATTGAACACGGCACAATTAGACGTATAAAAGGCGACGGTGCGCCCTTCGGCTTCGTATCGTACCGTGGGTACTTATACGTGCAAGCGGGCGCTACCCCGCCCCTTGATTCTCAATTTAGGATGTACCATAATCTTTAGTATTTAGGTCAAAATATGCCTTTGGAGCAAGTTTCCAATAGATTGGTCGTTTTAGTATACGCAGTTCTTAATTCAAGCTTTTTTTGGCTATTTTTAATCAAAGTATTGCAATAATTTGCGGTAATTTCATTAAACTTAATAACTAAAAGTCTTGAAAATATTTTGAACCGTATACCAAACGTTGCATTAAAGATTTCTTTAAAAATCACCAAAGAGTTCACCCAAGCTGAATAAAAGTAGTAATTTATTATACATTTATAATTGGAATTCGAATATCAAGAATGCTCATCGCATTGCAAAAGTAAAATCTTCAGTGAAGTGAGAGTAACGAAGTCGGTAATTAAATCCTTTAGTCTATTTGCAATGTGACGGCAAGATGAGGATTTGCTCTGTCTCCTGCGAGAGACCGAAAATGCTGTCGACGAATCTCGCCGACTACGCCCACTGCGACTTCTTCGGCAAAGGTAAATGAGCTCGAATCTTCAAGTTCGCCAAATCGCTAGCTCAGACGCGAGCTTTAACTTCAACCCCTGGAGCGTGCAGAGCCTGAGAGTTTAATCTCTTGCCGCGCAGACGTGAGAAACTTCCTCATGGGGGCTAATTGGAAATTCGCTCTATACCCCGAGAAATCCGCGTTGGCAACTGCGAATTACACGGAAAGCAACAAAAGAAATTCCACTGAATACCGAAGAAGAAAATGCTGTTTATAGTAGGAAGCAGAAGGAAGTTAGTCCAACGCGAATTAGAATGTTTGTCGCAGCGCATTCTCCAATAGACCAGTCATTCGATATTATTACGGTCAATGAACGCGTGATCAAAGCGCGATTAAATCGAGTGAAATTACGCGCGTGTAATTATTACATCACTCGATTCGCGCCACCGCAAGTCCGACGTGTGCATATATACGATTCGCGTTTTCACTTATTTTCAATTTAGCCTTGCCGAGCCTCGCGGGGATGTAAATAAATTGTTAGAGAGATAGGAAATTAAAGCCAAGTCTCTGTTGTTGAGTTTGCCTTTTATTAGTGCGCTGACGTCAATGACGCGAGAGTTTGTACACAGCGAGCGAGGGACATGGATAATTGCATTATAAATATACACGCCGAAGAATCGCAGATAATACATTTTTTTTTACATATGCTTGCTTTACAAAATATTTATAAACAACATATAATACATGCGTTGTATAAATTTCTAAACTTGCGCATACATTTTTTAAAGTTTTATTTAATTGTTGTAAATTAGTCAATACGTGATAAATACAGTTTTATTTACTTTGTTCATATACCGCAATTCTACCAATTATCTTTACGATGGTATAAGTAACGTTAATAATTGTCGAAACGAGTTTTATGGTTTATGTCAATAAAGTTAATATATAAGTCTTAGAATTCCAAGGTACTAATAAAATAATGCTTACCCAACAAAATGTTGTAGCAAATTCTAAAATTAGACATTAATATAGTTATTTTACGTTCCTAATTTAACCTGTGTCTCTTGCAAATAATGCAATTTACTGCAATTTGAAACGAGAATTCGCATGGAAACCGGATTATGATACGCGCTGAAAATATATTATCAAAAATTACCGCGATAACATCTTAATTCCACGCTACGTGCTCCCCGGAACACGAAGAAAAATTACAATGCTTGTACTATCGAACGCTATCTGCATGCATTATTTTACCATGGGGTAAAGTACAGTAATGCATAGCGCAAAATTGTCAGGAGTATTGCTTTATTAAGGCAAAAATGACTACAGTTAGTCGTAATTTACATTTTACGTAAAATGCGCTCAGCGATCACCGCGTCGCTCGATTTTATTGCCGTAATTACTTTATGTAATGCAGTCAGCGTGTAGCGCGCGCATGAAAAGTTTCCGTATTAATTATTATTTTTTAAAGATTCAGTGCACCCGTAAAATTTGTTCCTCCTGACGTTTCGGAGCGTAATAAGTGCAACCGTCCGTGCGTATAAAAGCTCCGTTACTTGGCCGGTCACTCGGGAGTGAAAAATGACTGTCTTAAAATCAGCAGAAGTTAGTTTATGAAGGAATGAAAAAAAGAATTGAGGATAAAAACTTGGTTGACATTGCCAAATATGTACTGGCAAAAGAAAGTAACGGTTCAATACTAGTGAAACAACAATAAAAATTCTTTTTACTCATGCTTATATTTCACGACAAAACATGATCAATTATAATTAATACTGTAAGCGCGTATGCATTGGTTAATTTTCACTTGTAAGCTCTCACCACATAGACAGCAAAATTCCCATAAAAATCTCCTAACTTCTCATCTCCAAAACTTCTTTAGAATATTTTCTACAATACAAAATCATTCACATTCAAAGCTCCACAATTCCCCCAACCGCAACAATGCAACTCTTCCAGCAACTAAAGCGCTGCATTCATGCTCAGCCCGTGCATAATCCATCCTAACGAAATCCCTGTTCCACCTTCTCACGCGTGCACACGCTACACGCGCAACTTTTTCTCTCAAACTTCCACAGACACGCACGCGTGCTCGCCGTAGTACACACGCGGTGTACATTTCTTTGCCGCGGGTCGCTCATTGTCGCTCGTGTCGGCGGCCGGTGCACCGCGGGGAAAATTCACCAACCTGTTGATACGCGGCCGTTGTCCGGCTTGGCAGCTATATAACCCGCCCACGTGCTCGCGCCAGTGCAGTAAAGTTGCGGTAGCCTTGCATAGGCCGTCGTCGACGCCGCGACGAGCCGCAGATTTGCGCAATGTAGAGCTGTCGCGATACGCAAGACTGATGTCTGCACTCGAGCTGGCTGAATTATTGGGAATGTAGGAATGCTTATAGATTCTGAAGAATTATAGGAGGATTTTAATAGGGAAGAATGGATAATTTGTTTTTTGAGCGGTGTTGTTAGAGTTAGTGGAGAACGAGGTATGATTTATGGTCCTATTTGAATTTTCTGAAAAAGAAGCTAAATTTGTAAAGGTTATGGCATGATAAAGGTTCTTTGTGTCGTTGTAGCGTAATTGCGTTACTAGTTGAAAGGATGGTGTCTGCATTCTTGTGACGGTACAAAAACTTTAAAGTGCTATCTTCTTTAAATTTAAAGTTGTCGTGAACATACTTATAGTTTACAAAGAAACTGTGCCATTGTTTATTATAATTAGATTAGTTGAAAATCTGCATTCTTCGCTATTGTTCTCGCTGATTTAATGTGGGGTATATATATAAAATTGAATGTATTAGTCTTCCATTTTTTATTTCTTTAAATTTCTGGATCTCTTAGATTTAGAATTATTTTACTCATATAATTTATCTAACTTATTAATTATTCGGTACTTATACATTTTTAAATAAAACTTATCACGAGATTCAACTGTTTTTTTCTATTCATATTTAATTAAGTTTAAATACTGAAACATATTTACATAAATATTAGCTTCTAAAGAAATAAAAAGGAGCATTTAGGATTTATTTGAAAACTATTACATAAGTAAGTTACCGATGTAAAGTTCGCGGAAATCTTCAAAATAGGTATTGGACAAAAAATAACTAATGGATAGAAAATGATTTTGAAATTTAACAAAATAATCTGACAAATAACGTCATCATATGCGTTTCGAATGCTTTGGCCAGCCACTATCTACTTTAGCTGTATATATTATACTGAGTGTCGAACTGTTGTTTGTTCGAATCGATTTGTCGGCAGGATCAGTTGTTGAGATGGGATATAGTGCGGTGGAAATGAGTCTTAAGGGGTTGACGTGAGGATTTGGATAGGATGCGGGTTCGACAGTCGAGATAACGATCGGGACTGGGATACGGTTGTGCTGCTGACGCAGATGTGCTGTCGGTTGATGAACGCTATTTATATTCTTCTATACGTATATTTGAACAACCAAGTTTAGCGTCTACGATTCAAGAAAGTTGAAAAGAAAAATTTTGTGCGGAAGAAATAGTTTGCACCGCAGAGTTAGTTATTGCTTCTGACATACTGACAGATGTGAGAGCTGAATTCGATTAAGTAGACTATCTGATTTGATAGTTTGTCATATTTGAATAACATTTTTAATCTTTTCCCGCTATTGAAAGACTAAGTATACATTTATTTGTTGATAATGCTAAAGTCAGATAGGAACTGAATGTTAGTGTATTAGATTTTTGTTGGAAATACTCAATGAACTCTTACTTGAATGCTTATCTTTGGATTGCAAAAAACGCGAACAACTTTAAATATACGTTTCGATTAGTGAAATGACTGTACATTCGCAATGTTTATTTGAACTGTCTGTCGTATGAAAGTTGGTGTTGCGCGGATACGAGCAGTCCTAGTGCTGCAATAATTCGAGAACGTGATATCTTTATGACACCGGTTGATATTAATGGTCAACAAATAATCATATTGTAGAAAAAGAAAACATTTTTAGCGCTGTGATTTCCAATAAAATCGACAATTTAACTATCGCAGAAAATGTAACTTATCTATTTTAATGATATAATTTTTTGCAATGTCCATACACATAAAAAAAAAAGAATAACATAAACGTCTTTTATTTTACTTTCTTAACAACAAAAACGTTGAAATTCTAAGTTTTGTCTTCTCGTAAGCACCAAATGTATAAGTCCACAGCAATAAACAACTAATTTGAAGTCGTTGTCAGAAATATCAACAAATGTGAATCGAACATAAATTATCATCAAAACATTTACATAATTGTTCTCGAATCAAACAATATTCCGCAGCACCATCCAATAAATTTTTCACTCGAGCTATCCAGAAACGACGACACGCATCACGTACATTTCCCTTCATTCGCAAAATCGCCCGCGCACATCAGCGAGCGTAAATCCCACTTGTACGCGCTACACGCGAACTCCTTAACGCTGCCGTTAAATTCTCCTTATTAAGTAATAATTTCACCTCGCTACGAATAATTACGTTGTAAATGACTATACAATGTTAAAGGCTGCGCGATGAGCTTGTAATTGCGTAATTCAAGCCGCGCACGCGCTCATTAATCGACCGTGCACGCGCGCGTATGTATGGCGACGTGTAATGATATATAAGAATTCATTAACAATTCATTCGATGACGACGCGCCGATGCAAAGTCACGGCCGGCATACGCGTATATTATATATTTGAAAGCTCCCCTGCGGGCTATTATGACTACTTAGCGCATGGAAAATCTGCAGATGCATATGTAAAGACTTGCGTGTTCAGGCGATTCAATGCGAAATTAGAGATCCTTTATGCTGTATACATTTCAAGTATTCGATTAGAAGATTAATTATAGATTTACATCTTTTCTACTATTGTCGATGACGTACGACTTTAAAACTTCACTTTTTTAAGTGTACAATATCTGCGTTTGCAATATCATCATTTAGATTTTCTATTTTTTTTAGTTGATAAAGTACTACTTTTCGATATATATTATTACTTCCATTATCTGCTCGTAACTAAGTATAACAAAAATTTTTTCCAAAAGGTCTATATTTAGGGTGATAACTACCTTCAAACCGAACGAAAAAGTTTTAAAAATTTTCACTAACATCATAGATGTGCTCTAAATATTTTCCCGACAAAAAGAAACTCAAATCAATTTATAACAATAAAAATAAGAATCTGAAATGTGTTGCAATTTTTTAAATTCTACTTGCGTACTTTGCGCATGTAGATCATTACGACCAGAAAATCGTTCCAATTTTTAGTTTATCTATTTGTCAACTTTTCTATTTTCCAATATATCGTATCTTTTGATTAAATGGTTTTAACTTGGAATTCCGTGCAGGCGACACAACGGTGCCCGATTCACGCGAGACGCACCGCAAGAAATTGTGCGTCGCGCCAATGAACGCGAGCGAGTGCGCGACGCGTCGAGCTCGGCCCGTTTTGGCCTATCCGGGAAACGCGCGAGAAAGGTGCTTTCTTTGCTTTTTCCGTGCCTTCTACTTCTGGGTATACATCTGCTATGTAGAGACATCGAGTTCGCGGAAAAATGCAACAGTTAATCTCGTTTCTTTTTCCGTGATACATAACAGTTAGTACAGGCTCGAAGGAAGTGTGACATTGATCACTGGAATGCCATGTAGCGAAATGTTCTATCGAAAAAAAGAAAAAATAATTAGTCTCTTAAAGTTTAAATAAAAGGAAAATAAAGTGCAACTGTAATTTTGGACTAGAAAAAAAAATGATAAATTTAAACATTGCAGGTAATTTATATTCAAAACTTGTAGAAGTATGAATTTAAGTTACAATTGTTCCGATCGATATTTTGTTCCACAATTTTATTCCGAATATAAGAAGAGTAAAAATTAGGCAATAAGTATCGCCCGTAAAACAGCGCTACTTCGCGGCTCTAAAATTTTAATAAAAACACCTCGTAGCAGAGCATCGTACCCACCGTATTGCACTTACAGGCGGGCGCCAGTGCCAACAAACATTTCAATAAAAACCGAAACGATAACTATAACGCAGCGCTCCTTCCGCATCGATTGCCCGCTACAAGCGCGAATTCCCACAGTAATAATCCGGTTATAGCTTACAGATCGTCTCGTCTGGTGGAAGTACGCGCGCTCGCCTCTTACTCTGGGCCGACGCGCAAAATACATACACGCTGCGCAATACTGCGCGTTGGACGTTCGCGCCAGAAGTGCGATAATAAGAGTTGGAGGCGCATCTCGCGCGGCAGTATAATGCACACGCGCGTGTACACGCGTATATGTAAGGGGGGTGCGCGCGGGATGCACATGCGCCCGTTGTAAAATGAAAAGGAGCGATATTCGTTGTGCAGACGGCGAGCGCCTCTTGTGTATATACCGATGATTCTGCGCAAAAATGTAAAGTTGCGCATTTGCTAGATAAGTTTTTTTATCGTTCGGACTTAAATGGTCAGAGTAGGTTGGTGCGATTGCAAATAGGTTTTTTGCAAGCTATTCGAAAAGTTCATTTTCTTTATTAAAAGATGTGTTTCGAGTTTTTAGTATACTTCGTTGTCGGGAGTATACATATTTTTCTATTCAAGGTATCAGTGAATCCTCAAATAATGTTCATTGTGGATTTGACAGTTTTATTGCTAATATATCACGTCCATTAGTTTTAAGAATTGTGAAGAATAATGAATTATATATTTGTTCAGTTATATAGTTTATTAAAATAAATTTGTTACGTGTACCATTAATTACAAATTAAATAATTTAAGAATGTCATTTGGATGTGTAAAAAGCACCTGTATCAAGTTTGGTTTATTTTTGTCATGAATACGATTGATTTCGGTATCAAATATAACTCCTTGAGACAAGTGTACGAGTTATCAAGTACATGTTCAAGGAACGCTAAGCCATCGAAAGCTTATTCTACGCACATATTTTTTGAAAGTTTTAGTACGATCTCAAGTGAGATAATTTATATCATTCCAACAAAAAAGAATTATGCTGAGAAAAAAATTAGATACTCAAAGTTTTATGAAGTTTACATAAAGTTTACGCGTTTTCAGAGAATTACCCATATACTCGAGAGTTTTCACGCCCACAGCTTCTTCTTCCTCTCGTATACAGTATACTACCATTTTCGGCTGCTATCGCGGTGCTAACTTGCTTTTTATCGCATCTTCATGTGTATACACGAATTCATTGTCCGTCTCGTATGTTGCTGCTTTTTTGTTTTTAGTGCGGCAAGCGTTTACGTAGGTTTTTACGCGGGAGATATACGCGAGTTCGCGCGCTGTGCAGGCAGCGGAAACGCGTAGTCGGTTCGTCGTTTAACGAGAGCGGACGGTGTGCATGTCCGTACTTTTGTCTAATCAGTCGAGGAAACAGATTTTTTAGATTCTCTGTGATAAATGAATAAATAAAATCTTGGATTAAATATCATTTCATGCAGTTTGTATATTTATATCATTTACTGGAAACTGGGCTCGGCAAAATCCAGGCAAAACTGAATAAAATTTATTAATTTATCCCACTATTAACTCCGTTACAACTTTATTTAAAATATACCTTTTTCTAAAAAAGCTTCCTACTAAATAAAATATCAAGTTTATATTTTTCATAAAAAAATTTAAATTGTATCTCAATAATCTTATACCTATCTCTTATCTCAGCGAAATCTTGAGCTAATTAAGTTCCACCTACGAAAGTATCTAATTAAATGGCAAAAGCTCATAAACGTACACACGCCTCCGATACATCCACCCACCCATTAAAACAACGCGAGAATATACAATTTTACACGCGGCGCCGCGACGCAACGGCGATCTCGCTAATGAATTCCCCCAGTTTCTTCGAATGAACTTCGCGCGACAGCAACCTCGTTACAAAATTAAACCTGCCAATATAACTCCTCCCACGCTCGACAACGAGAAGAACATCCAATCCAGGACACTCATACGCGTCTATCCCATCGATCTCGCGCGACTACATCGAACGGAAACGAGCTGCGTCCAAACAATAGGTGCTGGCACCAAAGACACCCACGCGCACAGCTTGTGTACATGCTCGACGTGTATCCAATAGTTAAACAATTCCATTTGTGCAGATCTATACTCATCCCCTCGCGTATGTCGTGTATTCAAACGGAATAAGCTCCTTCGAGGACGAATCTGCAGCATGTAGGGCAACTTCGAGTTGTGTATTCAGAAGCGGATCTTCCTTCGCTACGTATAGGGTATTGGGTCGTATTAGTGTGCCGCGAACCAAATCTAGATTCAGTAATTAATCAGATCGTACCATCAGTCTCGTGTAGTAGATTAAAACTACCTAGTTAAATTGATGTGTATTGTTAAATATAAAACTGTTATAATATATTTAAAGTTTAAAAACAACCTTACACATAATTTTCATAACCTATCTTTCTTATATACAAAAGTCGAGACATTCGCTATGGAAAGGACTCGACACTATAAGTACTAGAGGAAAAACTATAATCTGGAAGGCATCCATTGAGAGTGTTTGAGGATTATGATGTGCTCATTTTTGTAAGGCATATAGCAATAGCACAATTTGATGAAAAAAGACTACTTTTCACGGGCTTATTTAAGTGTATAAAAGTACACTAATAACGGCACACTACCCCAATGTCACCGAGAGCGAATATGGACAACACGTGTCGGGGCGCGTGTGCACTCCTGCCACGCGCGCGCGCTGCTGCTGCTCTCCTTTTCTCTCCCATCATGCGTGCTGCCGCTGTGACAAAGAGCGACGGCGTGAAACTGGAACGCGGCACACAAAGATACGTTCTATACGGTCCTTGTATACAACGAGAGCACAGCCTATAACTTGTATCGTATACGGTTGTACATGTGTGCGCGCGGCATCAATTAGCCGGTCTGATCTATGGGACATTTGGACGATCGCAACTGGCTGATCGTTCGGTCGCTCTCCTTCTTTGCTTGAGATATATATATATATATATATATATATATATATATATATATATAGAGAGAGAGAGAGAGAGAGAGAGAGAGAGAGAGAGAGAGAGAGAGAGAGAGAGAGAGATAGAGAGAGAGAGAGAGAGATACTATTTATTCATCAATGACGAAATTCTTACAATTGCATGTATATGTATAGTTAAAGTAATTAAAATATCAGTCAGTTTATACATTTGTTATCTCACATTTAACATTCAATTATTGCGTTTCTTATATAAAAAATAATTATTCGCTGTAACAGTTCGTCAGTTTATAAAATCTAAATATAATGAACTAGTCATAGTCAAATGGCACATCACAGAATACGCTTCGTCAATATATAATAAAATAAATATAATAAAGATAACAAAATACGATAAAAATAAAAGGAATACATACACACACACTTTACAAAAAATTGTACGTAAATCTATCACGTCAAAAAAATAAAAACACATTCATTCATATGACACTCTTACAATTCACGCTAATAAATACATTCATACTCAACACTTAACACGTAAAATAAATTAAATAAATAAATTTTGTAAATAAATGAATTAAATAAATAACTAAATCAAATAAATAAATAAGTTAGATAAATAAATAAATTAAATAAATAAATAAATGAATTGAAATAAATAAATAAATTAAATAAATAAATAAATGAATTGAAATAAATAAATAAATGAATTTAAATAAATAAATAAATTAAATAAATAAATAATTTAAATAAATAAATAACCTAAATAAAGTGAGAGAGAGAGAGAGGGAGACAGAGAGAGAGAGAACGAGAGAGAGCACGGATATAGAGCTGGAAATTCAAGCAACGGTGTGGAAATTATATAAGGGTCACCCGATCGCACGATAATTGTGCTGGGATGTTTAGGACGTAACGAGCGGGCTGATATATTGCGACACTGCTTCTTGAATTATTGTGTTAGTGTTTATTTGAAACTTGTACACTTTTAAATTAAAGATCAATTTGCTAATGTATTTTAGTATAAAACTTTCATTTTACACTACTTGACTTTTTAGATAAATTTTAATATATTACACCAAAATATTAAAAAGAAAAAAATCTTTTGAAATTTAAAAGTCATGGTTTAGGACTCAAGGCTTTGAGAGTCCAAGTTCTCTGATTGGGGTCTTTCAGGATTTTTTTGGTGGAAACATTTTATAGTCTTTTCAATGTACATACCCAATACTAAATAAATTTAGCCAATTAAAACTTACCACTGAAGGGGTTGAGATAAGATAAAGCAATTTTAACAATATTCAATATTCAATCACACGTGAATGAACTCTTACTCAAAAATACAAAGTGCCTATCCAAACGACTCTTTTCCCCAAAAACAACTCTCCAAATTTCCGCCATCGTATCATAGAGTTCCCATCAGCGCACCCTTCAAAAACTTCTCCCCGATAAAACTATATACGCCCGTACATAGAATCCAGGGGTTGCCCGGCTCTCCGCACGTGTTTGCATCCCTCCTCCATCTCTTCCTTTATCGGTTAGACGTAAACGCAGCGCGCAGCTCCAGTCCTCGCGGGGGAGCACTTTATCAGCTTGTTTGTTTAGGAAACTCTCTCTCTCTCTCTCTCTCTCTTGCACACGCGCGCGTGAATCCGCCATGTAGATAGTCATAAGAAGGAGGAGCGGGAAAGCCGTGACGCTGCATATATTCAAAGTGTGTGTTTTACTACTCGCTGGTTGCGGCGCGGCGACGATTTTCAACCCTTCGCCGCTTCTGGACAAACCCTTCGGATGGGCGAGATGATGGGGTCGTCAACCCTATGATACCGAGGCGGTGATCCGAATTTCGCTGACGAGTTGATCAGTTGGGCTTTCATGTGGCTTTCTTTGGGTTAGGCTGGAGGATTTAGGCGTTCGGGGCGTTACGGTTGAATGACATTTTCTGAAATTAAAATCGGATTAGGATTAGTTTTGGAAATTAAACAGGGTTGAGAGGTGTGTACACTAGATGTTTAATGACAATGGTCAGAAAATACATTTTATTGCGTTTCTATTCAATGCATTCAGCCTCGTTACAGAATTTTCAATTATTTGTGCCCGTAGTAGGATGTTCATCATTTTATTTCTAGTAGCTCGAGATTATGGATGTTAATTCTTGCTCGAATGATTTTATGAAAACGCAATTATTTGTTTTATCAAGAACGCTAATGACCTGTTACCAATCAAAGTTCATAAAAAGATGAGGATGAAAACACGTAATAAAATTTATAAATACAAAACTTTTCATTTTCATACGTAATCTATTTTGTTTGTAATTTTCCACAGAATCCATATTACATTACCCACAATGTTTTCGCAAGAAAGCAAGTCGCGCGATACAGCCCCAATGCAGCTGCATCCAACCGCACGGAGCATCACGCCGAAAGTTCAAAACACAACAATAAGTCGCGTCTTATCTCTCTCTCTCTCTCTCTTTCCAGACACACAAAGCTTTTACAGCCACCTTAAAAAGTAAAATAAGCCAAGTATCAGTCCCTGTCCTCGTTTACGAAGCACAAAGTAAGCATTTTCTCAGCAAGCGCTAGCTATACAACATCGGGCCGTTCGCGCGCGCGGGCGCACTTTAAACTTTCAATTCTCATTCGTCACCCGGTGAAGTAGCTCGTCGAAGAGTTTCTCTCTGTCCTGCGCGCGCGCTAAAAAGAAAGAAGCTTACACGAGTCGCGGAGCGACGAGCAAAAGAAGAAAGTGGAGGAACTCCAAAAAGAATGAAAGAAAGAAAGATCCATCCTGCGGACATCGTTCGGAGACCCTCATCTCGCTGTCTCCTTTGTCGCAAGGGCCTCGGCCGTATATAGGTATATATAAACGCACGCGTTACGCCCCTCGCGCACGCTGCGTTTGCGCAAGCAATTGAAGCAGCGGCGGGGCCGCCTGTTGACTCTTTCGAGTCTTCGCCGCGTCCTTACGTCACGGGCTACTTTTTAAACGGAGCGAGCGACATCAAGAGCTGCCGCGTGTCGCAAGTGCGCACCGCCGATAATTGCTTTTCTTCTTTCGCGTATATATAGTATATGTACGAGCGACTACTTGCGCGACTGTCGCTTCGTATTGCGGTCTTTTGTCGCTGTGGAAGCGAATTTGTCGAAGCGCGTGTCAGGCGATTATTCGTTTTGAATGCGTATTGGCTTTTATGTAACGATGACTGGTATGACGATGATGATGATGATGATGTATAGCTGGTATCGTTCTTGAAGTAATTGAGTTTTGTGTTTAGTGGCTAACGATAAGATACATTTAGACTGTTTGAATCAATGAAAGAAAAAAGTTTTTCGTATTTTCTAGGTCTGGGTATACTAAAGGGTTAAACAAATAATAATGCTATAGTTGCAAAATAATCACTTACTTTATGTAAGACCATTATTTAAATATTATTTATTATTTGGTATGGCATAAATCGATATATATATATATATATATATATATATATATATATATATATATATATATATATATATATATATATATATATATATACTTGCTTAAATATATATGTATTATAAAATAACTTTTCATGTTTAATTCTTTCAAAAGTCTTTAAATTAATTTCAGTTACGCGAATATATTATTATAACCCAAACTTAATATTTTGGGATTCAATAAAATACAATTTATTAATGAAAGAACAACTTCCCTAATAGTAGTGTATGTGAAAGTGGTTCGTTTTTATTATATCTAAATCGTTTCTATTTATTTCTTTAGTGATTCTGCGTATATGCTTGTGTCATAAACTTATGATATTTAAATGCATGTTTAAATAGTATACTATCCTTTGAAACGTTCTAGACTTCAAAGAGATAAAACTGTTGTGCTTTTTATTAATGCTTTCGTCTGAGTGCTATAAACATTTTTATATCTAAGCAACCAAGACCCATTCAAATGAATTACGAGCCATCAGTGCAACATTTCGTGTCATAAAGCATCTCCTGCAGTTTGGTTGACATTATCACTCTGGAGACACTTTATTCTTCAAGTGAGTGTTCATTAAAACAGCTAAAATGTTCTCTATTTTCATTTTTACTCGGGTTGAGTTCCTAAAATCCATACGTACAAGAATAATTTGCATATTGAATTTTTATAGTTTCCGATAAATAAAATAACGACACACTATAAAACTACGTTATTAACCGTTCCCGTTATAGCTACTTTATCATCAATTACTCTTTTAAAAATATGCAATTTACTCGAATCAAAATATAGCAGCTTCATTTTACATTTTACGCTGTACTTAATTCTCCACGCAAATTTTGTATGTTCCATCGCTGTATACACAGCAGCAATTAAAGTATGAAAAAAGCCTCATAAACTTCGTAAACTCTTCCCTTTCTCACGTCGTACGCGATTTGTTATCATTATTCACATTCCTACTAAACGCCACCAAAAAAAATAAAAAAAACTCCCCCGTCAAAACAAACGCACCACGTCTTCCCCTTCATCTCTATTTCTCTTCCAAACTCTGCAGAGCCAAAGACGCTTGAGGCCGAGCGGCTATAGTATATATATATACGCTTTCATAACACTCCATTCTTCCCTCTCCACGGCGAAATTTCCAAAACAGATATACATGTATTCCTGTAGCAGCCGGCCGGAAACGGATTCTCACTCTCTGTCCCTATTCTCTACATACTCGTTTCTCCCCTCGGTCCGTCCGTTCGCGCGCGCGTCTGCATTTATAGAATCCGCCGCGTGTCTCTTGAGAGCTCTCGCGCACGGCCTTTTACACGCGTAAAGTGTAAACCTGTCAGCGCGCCGCGTGGAAATCGGCTCCGCGATAGTGAGCGACGTTGTCCGGGTAGATGCGAGCGAGGGGTACAACAAGGTTAATTTAGAGGGAGAGGAATCGGGAGGCAATTTGAATGTTGCGCGCGACTGTGGATGCGGCGGTTCGTTGTAGCCATGCGACCGCATTACACGCGCGATTTGTGTGTACTTATATGTAATGGAGGAATGGCTGTATTAGGATGGGGGCTTATTGTTCATGCTACCTGCGTAGGAAATGTACATTATTCGTATGATTGTATGTAGACTCCATTAGGTTGGTTTGCTAAAATAGAGAACGCTGCGCGGGATCTAGCAATATTGACAATGTATGTTCGTAGTTGTATATGCAAGGCTGAATCTCGTTCGCATTTGCGGTGCATCGGTGCTTAATCATGTACCGTGATTACGATTTTATTGGTAAAACGTAAGAAGTAATGCGAATCATTTTTATTAGCGGATATCGAATTTGAAGACAAGTTAAGAAACACTTGGAGTAGGGGAAATATAGCTAATACTGAACACTCGAAATAAACGTACTATAAGTATGAAATGATTTTTCCCAATAATTGCAATGCTTTACTTTACATAATTAAGTAAATATTTTTTAAGTAAAAGAAATCTAAGACAAATTCGTTAGTTTGCTTTTAATCAGATACCTACAGTTTGTTACCTTATGTTGTGCATAAATGCTTATGGGTCGGAGTGACTCACATTTCTCCTAATTAAGTTTTGTTGCAGCTTTTAATTGTTACAATATTTATTTCTGCACGTGATTATAAGCATTCGAAAATCACTCGTTTCTGATTTTAAGACTTTTTTCATCTCGGTATTCTAAGTGTGAATTTCTTTATCGTTATCAAAACAAAGTTACCGATGATAAATTTCGTACATGCAGGGGTGAAAAGTTTTTCTGTTTCTCTTAAGTCGTGTCTGAGTATTTTCTCTTCCTCTCCCTCGTACCTTTTTCGCCCTTCTTTTAACGGGTTTTCCGGACAATTTGTCCCAATGTATTTGTGAATTTGTTACCCTTATAGACACTTCCAGTGAAGTATGTAGACTGGTATGAGTCTTATAAACCTAAAGTGCTTTTGACATTTTCTTTATAAAACCTGCTCTAATATTTCTGAAATTTTTATAAATCTGTTTTTATGTCTTTTATGACTTTCAGAACTGCTTGCTCTCCTTGCATATGAGTTTTTAAAAGATGAATATTTCAAATATAACTATAACTATTTTTGGAATAGCTTGATATAACATTAAGGTGATGCTAAACCCACTCGCCACCGACTATTACGAGAAGCCATTTTTTTCATTTAATTTTCTCAATACTATTGCGAATTAAATGAAAGAAGTTTTTCCTCGTATTCGTCGGTAATAGGGGAGTTTAGCGTCACCTTAAAATAATATTGAAATATACATTTTTAACTACGATCGATATTTGTATAAATTTATAATTTACATTTTAATACCAATATTTTTATCTCTATTAGAGAACTAATAGATGTATCTGCTTATTATAGCTGAATTAATAAATGCAGTTTTATATATATATATATATATATATATATATATATATATATATATATATATATATATATATATATATATATATATATATATATATATATATATATATATATATATATATATATATATATATATATATATATATATATATATATATATATATATATATACATATATATATATATAATATATTCAAGCGTCTAGGCTCTTATTTAACTGTGCTGATAATTGGAAACAAATATTTTATCACGCATAAAATTATGTATATTCACTAAAATATCAAATTTGAAATTTATGTTCGTACAATTTTGTCTTAAAATTTCTAAGTTGTCATCTATAATGTAATACGCTCCAAATTGTCACAAAATTCCTCTATTATCGTGAACGTCGATTTAGTTTCCATAAATACTATATCTCTCCATCTCTCTTCTGTTAAAGATAGAAATAAAAATAAACTCCACCGTGAACAAAGAAAAAGAGCTTTCGAAACTTGTCACTGTCAATCATGAAATGAAATATGAGTATTATTCTCCAAAATCTCATTTTGCATCATCCAATATGACAAAACGTGCCTCCCGCCTCTCCCTGTAGTATAATGCAGTTACAGAGTTACAGACGCGCACAAAGCAAAACTATACCTACAACATCTCTCGAACATACAGATGCAGTCTTCATTCAACCGTGCAGTCGACTCATTGCATTCAAAGTGCGTCCTCCTTTGTTCCTCGGATGCACTGTCTACTCGCATGCGTATATTGCAAGGTCCTTCAAATTCGTATAGTACAACTAATTGAATTTGGAAAAAGATGTATGTACATGCGTATACATTTTTCTGCATAAATTATCTTGAATTGTTGTCATTATCGAAGACGAGATACTCCGTGTCTTTAATAAGTTGAATGTTGTACGTCGAACTTTAGTGTACTAATAAAGTAAAAAGCGTAAAGTAATCATGAGTATACGTAATGTACATGGCAAATATATAAATATCGCAGCTTACATATTAAAATTCAATAAATTGAATTTAACGTTACAATTTAAAATTCAATAAATTGAATTTAATGTTACAAATTGTGTAAATCATTTAAAATTACTTACACGTATACTGAATTGATTAATTCTTCAGGAACGTGACTTAATGACTTATTTTGGATTATTTAAAATGTAACTACGAGCTCATTTTAGGGATTCTTTAATTAATTTTATACATATGTACCATGGTAGAAAGTTAGCTAGAATGGCTGGTTAGCTTATTAATTATTAACCAGATTAATAAGCTATTAATAAGTCAAATTATAGCTAATATCTGGTTAGAATCTGCTTAAGACTATGCTTTAAGCAAAAACGTATTTTGTTTACAAATCTAACCTATTTATATTTTGTTTTGAAAAGTTATTAGTTTTTAAAATATACATTATTATACTTTATTAAATGTTCAATATAGTATGCCGCCAAAATAAATATTTTTATCAACAAATAACAACTTACGAGATTATAGAAATATGTATATGCAATACTAAAAGTATTTGATAACTAATAATTTCCTTTCCGAAAATTAGTCAATCCAAACTTAGTCAACAAAAATTTTGTGATTGATGTCGAAAATAAAATTTTGTAATAAAACGTCATTGTAAAACTACAAATATTTGTTTACCAATTCTCCAAATTTCGTCATAACTTACATTATTCTGTTTTTATTGTTATTTTTAAAATAACAATAATTATATGACTACATGCACTCTATTATTTATAACATAAATTTCTTTAATAAATACACTTAAATTTTACTCGGGGCTTTGGTATTTTTTGTGTAAATAATACTTTTTAAATGCACGCGTCGTTATGTAAACAAATAACCAAACCTCCATTACTCATAGACATTTAAGGTACATTTTTAACTTTAATTTAGTAAAATACATAATGTAGTATGATTAAAATTGCGTATTACTTTGATTATTATAAAGCTGTTATTATTTCCATTATTAATTAATACATAAATTACTTAGTTTATCAATTTTACACTAACTAGAATATTAAGCAGAATCTAGCTAGAAACCAGCTTAGATTTCTACCAGGGTAATTGTGTATTCTTTTTATAAAATAATGAAAACGTTACTTTAAAGTTCAATTTTAAACATTATATAAATAAAAATATTCAAAGAAATTTCAGTAAAAGTAGTTGATTTGATTGATACACGTAGACCAATATTAATATTGACTTGAAATCGTCTTGATACACGATTATTGCTTTTGAGCAATTTGAAATATCCGTAGTAATCACTATAGGCTACCACCTTAAATCAAATCTATTGAAAAACGCATGACAATCAATCCAAAAACTATACTCAAACAAGTTCCACCAGATTCCAAATAGTCTATAAGACGACAAAGACGGCATAATCCGACAGGCGCTGGCGCGGAAGTGCAGCGGCCTTCGGAGGGCGCGCAAACGGAGGTGGAGAGATATTTCGGACCCCACCGTCCAACACACCGCCAGAGAAAACTGGTTCGCCTTTAAATTTAGACACGTACACATACTGCTGCTGCTGCAGTCCTATACGCCGATGAGAACCTGTTTCTCCTCCCGTTCGCGCTCTCCTCTCGTATAAGGCAGCGTTTTTTGCTCCGCGTGCACACTTTTCGAAACTACACTGCTGCCCCCTCTCTCTCTCCTCCTGTGCATTCTTTTGCTTGATTTTCTTTTGGCAACTCGCGGACTTGTGCTTATCTCTATACGCGAAAGAAGAAGAGGAGGATGAGGAGGAGGTGGAACTCGACTCTCCCCTTGTGTTCCAGTTTCGCCCTTTGTCTATGCGCACTGTGTCTTGGCCGCGCTGCGCGCAAAGATTCGCATTCGGTTCTTCTGCCACAACGCTCTCCGCGCCCTTGTTTTTTGTCCTTTTTATTCTGGTTTTGCCGGCTTCTCATCCTCGTTCTCGACGAGCTTCTTTTGCCGCTGCTTCTTCTTCTTGCTCTGCTTCGTCTTCTTTTCTTGCTGGGGTTTTTTGTCTTGTGCAAGTGGTCGGATGATTCTTATGGCCTCTTCGACTTCGTTACCATACCAAATTGCTCGAGGCTGGATAGAGGTATACGGGCACGTAGATGCATCTTGGAGGGGAGTAGAAGAAAATGTCTTCATATTCGTTTATTGGTGCAGTTTAAAAAGCGAACTGCAATTATTTCATTATTCTTCGTGAATTTTAAATTTTTTCAGTAAAAATGTTTATGCAGCGATGGAAATAACTCTCGGAGAATAACTCTTGGAATAAATATACATTCTGCAAAACACTAAAGAGAACCTTCTTCTCTGCTATTATAAAATTCAGATGCATTTAAAAAACAGCAGCAATTCCGAGATGTTTCGTCCTTTCAACGATCAGACTATTAAACGCAAATTAGAGCGACATTCATCATTCCACCATCGGACACCAAAAGTTCAAGCCACGAAATAGTCCTCTTAACGTACACTCAAAGTAAACAACGCAAAAATGATTTTCGTAATAAGTAGCGGTCGATAAATCATTCCATCTGTTATTTCCACTGCGCATACCATCAGTGCCACATCCTAGACTCAAATTCTCCGGATCATCGTCATGCCGATGTAGATTTTTGCCTTATCAGAAACTATCTTAACTCTAACGCGTTTCAATTCTTAACTGTAAAAAGAGCATGAACGATTTATATAATACTTTTTAAAATGTAGATTTGTTAAATCACTGTACGCTAATACATCGATTCGTGAAGGTAAACTCACGAGATTCATTCGTTATATTATTAAAATTAATTATAAAATTTGTGATAACAAGAAAAGTTTGTGATCAATGAAAAACTTTGAATCCACGCTAAACTTAGGAAACTTATTAGCTGTATTAGTAAAATATTGAAAGTGTTTGTAGTACCTTGAGTAGTAGTAAAAGTACGTGTTCATTTTTGATTGAAGTTTTCCTATAATTCATTACAATAGGCTTGAATCAATACAATTTCTATTTAAGTTTGTCCTTGTCAAATTCGGAAAATTTTTATTGTTAACAATTTTTCCTAATAAGCGTATGAACTAGTACAAGCATCTACACGTTCTATTTTTAAATTATTATCTCACATATTGTTATATTTGAACTTATTCGCAAAAAAATCGTATGGCTGAAAACTATACTATTATGTTTCTAGTAATTTCACAATGTTGTAAATTCGTTACGTTGAGCGTACGTACAAATACATTTTTCAGCGTACACGCATACCGCTCATCGAGGCGACAGAAAAAGCGCACCAGCGTGAGCCTAAAGAAAGTCCTCTCTCTCTCTCTCTCTCTCATCACCAACGCGATCGAGCGCAATCAGCGTTTTCACGTCGAACGGATCTCCGGATAAGGATCTTCGCCTTCCTTCTCTCTTTCTCTCTCTCTTTCTTGGATGCGTGCATCTCTGATTTATCGAGTGTCGGATCGGAGTGCGCGCAGCTCACAATCTTCGGCGCGGACTTTCTATGGCGCGTCTCTCGTCCTTTACTCTCCTTTCTCCGGCGGCGTGTATATATATACACACTGCGCCTCGTATTAATTTGCGCGCGCCCGACGAGAGGGATAAAAAGGAGGCGAGAGCACACAGGCGACAATTTGCCGCTGCTGCAGCGTCCTCCCGCGCGCGCGCGCGGCACTTTATTACAGCGCCGAGGTCTGCCGACTTCCTTCTTCTTTTCTTTTATCTTTCTTTTTGCCCCTTTTTTTTTCTTTCCAAAGCGAGCGTGCAACGATTGCTCGAGGTGTCTTGCGTCTGCATTCAAGGGGAGAGTCGCGCTGTATGGACACTTATAGGTATTTTGGCTGTAACTTATGATTGTGTGGGGGAAAGATAACTTATTTCTTAAGAGAAATTGTATAAATTAGTATGGGCAGTGAGCACCTGTATAAGTATCTTTTATTAAAATGATCAATCATAATGGTGCTTTGAAAATATGATATTTTAAATCTATAAAGGTTAATAGGGTATATTTACTTTTATAATACAAATATTTACTTTAATTTCATATCAAAAATAAAATAATTAGTATCTACTTATAGCTTGTGCACTGAATATGCATTATAACCTTCGGAAAATAACTTTTAACACAAAAAATATCGGCTTGATGTTTATTCTTGTGAGAACTTGTTGCGCACATTATTTAAAATAACGAATGTAGAATATGTTTGATCAAATTACATTTAAATTTAGTTTACAACGTTCACCTAATCTAACATCCAAAGTGCTGCCAGTTGTCGATGCCAACCTAAAGCTCATGGGAATCCATACTTTAAGAAATCGCATATTGTATGACTTTCTACTTACTGTTTTTTAAAGTGCATTTATTTTTATTTTCGAAAAATTATATTTGCTTGCGGTGGTATCTGAAAATATATTTTACATTGGTTTAATGATGAATTTACAGTTGATAACGTTTATTATCGTATGAACGCTATGAATTTTAATGAACTTGTGGTATACGCATGGATTACATATATGTTAATATATTGTTATGAATTAATTTAATTTAATTGAATTTGTTCAATGAACAATCGTTTTAACCAAATGAAATCAATTAATCAAGTACATAATATGATTGCGTCTGTTGATTCAATAACATATTAATTAATATTTAGCTTCTATATCAAAGCATATTTGCTTTTACTTTGTTAAAAGGAATTTATTATACATTTGTAATTTTTTTTATTTTAGTGATAGTTTCCTCGTTTGAAATTCTTCAAAAGTTGTGAAGATATAAAACAATAAAGTTTCTAAAAAATTTGAAAACTTTTGTTCAATGCATAAAATAAATAATCAATAAAAATGTATCGTAAAAGGATTTTAGCTATAATAAAATGTTTTAATCTCTTTTTAAAAAATCTCATGTATATGAATAAGAAAATATTGTTAAAAGCGCTACCATAATCATATTAAAAAATTACATGCATTAAACATTTTTTTCGAGATTTGAAGTGACAATTTCATGCAATCAATCATAAATTAGAATCCATGTAAAACACAATTTGAATTTCTTATGCATTGAATAATTAGGCATTAGAATAATGTGAATAATATTTCGTGTTTAAGTTTTATCGTTGATTTCTTATATACAGTTGATTAGTCGAAACACGACATTTGCCGATGAAGCTACGGTGAATTGCTCCAAAATTTACAGTTTAACTTTAATTTACCTTTGAAGTATGAAGAGGTGCGATGTGTATAATTACGCATATCAAACTAATTTTTACTCATACGTCTCATACAGGAACAGTGATGTTTATGGGTACAACCCGAAATTACCTACATGAATTAACACATCGAGCATTGTGTTTATGCTTTTATTTTTAATGAAACATATATGTCAATGCGGAATAAAAACAGGTTGTTAGCGGTAAAAAATTTCTTTGTGAAATCTGGATCAATCTTTTTACCCGACCTTCATACACATTTGTCTTATTTGTATGAATCTCTTTAAAACGATATCATGATCGTTAAACTTTAATACAGATTTTACAAAAGAAATTGTAAAGTTAACATGAAGGGCGTGTCAAACCCAATCTCAAATGAAGTAAATTTAAATTTCACCAATGAATCAGTTATTGTAGTCAAACATGTTAAATACACAGACGAAGTGACGCGAAGCAATTATTAATTTCCCAGTCAGGCAAATTAGCAGCTAGATATTATAACCTCAAAGCCAGATTAACACCCCCTTATCCATCGAACGTGCTCACCCTTACCCAATAAATACCAAATACAATGAATTACATTACACATATAAAAATGTCTACCCATGATACCGATCCACCTCTAATTCGCGCATCCAATTTAATTTCCAGTCGGCGGTATGAGTCGGCCGTCGAAAGCAGTAGCCCAGGCTAAGAAGGTGGCGCCACCGGCCGTGCCCAATGACTTCCGTCACTCGGGCTCGTCCTTCGGCTCGGCCGGCTACGCGAGCAGCGAGGACGGCAGCTGTTTCCTGCCCGGGGGTCCGCTCTCGGCCGGCGGCGTCGGCCTCGGTGGACTCAACAGCGGCGGCATGGGTCTGCAGGGTGGTGGTGGCGTTGGAGGCGGCGGCGGTGGACCCGGCGGCGGAGGAGGAGGAGGAGGAGGAGGAAACGGAGGTGGCGGACCCAACGGGGACGACGGCTCGTACGGCATGCCGGCGGGCAAGAGCCCAGGGCCCATATTCACCCATCCGGGCTTCTCCTTCCCGCCCATGGTCGGCAAGTACGCTCACGCCGAGGATCAAGGTACGTCATGATGATCGTATGTCTGATTTATCGGGGTTTTGGATTTTATCCGTTTAAGATCGGGGTTTCGGATTGATTGGGGCGTGTTCGTTGTAAGGTGCCCTGGAAGCATAGATATACGATGTTTAGAGAGAATTTTATGATAAAAATTACCGTATAAATCATTATGACTTTTTACCGCGAAATACGGTAAATTTTATCGTTAATCGGGGCAATTTTCAGAGTCATTTTTTCCCTAACTTCGGAATGACCCACGTTTCTAATGATTTTTATGCTCATTTTTATAAGAAAATTGTCACTATGCAAAAAGGCCGGTTATACTCTTTGCGCCTTTGTTAATAAACAAAACAATATTTTGAATTTATAATTGTACATTGATATGTTCTCATGAGCAGTTACAACATTAGTTAGCTCAATGTATTATTTTTACGTGAACCGTAGAAAATAATCATTAAATTATGAAATTAGTCCACTTGTCAAATTGCGAAAATAAAAATTTCAAAATAGTTTAAAAATTGTTTATTATATATAATATAGGTATTGAGAATATAACGTTTGGACTAATTATCGCATTTCAATGATTCTTTTCTAAGGATATATCACGAGAAAATAGTACTTTAAACTCGCTTCCACGCTAACTACTCGTAAGAACGTGTCAAACAATTATTTTTTTAATGCAAAATATTGCTTCATTTATGAAATTCACGGGTGCAAGGAAGATATCATCTTTTTTCTCATTTGCCATTATATTTATATAGTGATAATTAAAACAGAATCTACATACAAACTTTCCAAATAGGTATGCAAGATAATTATCTTTAATTGATTTGTTGTCAATAGTTAAAGTCAAATTGTCATTTTTTTAAATAATCGTCTATATAAATAAGTAAATTATATATACGTAGAAGTATTTTTTTTATTTTTCATAAAACATTGAGAATGAAAATTTGAAACTATTACTGAATGAAATTTTTCTGATGACTTTGCACAACGTAGTGAAATTCAAGCTGGTGTTATAACAGAACCCGAGTATGAAAAGAAAATATGAGCATAATCCGATAAAGGAGCTGAGTAGCTAGAATTTTGAACTCCTTATAAGATTCTTTTCACTTCTACTTTAAAAATAAAATTGAAACTTCTATTAAATATACACCTTAACTGTCTTTTACTCAATTATACCAAGGAATCGATTTGCCCCAATCTCTCACTCCCTCCAAATCAGCATGTACAAATCAAAGCAAAAAAAGCATGAAACCCCCAAACAATAAACAACATCCTTGCCTCTCTCCCCCGCAGGTATCGACATGACGCAGAGCCCGGGCAGGGACAGTCCGGGGAGCTCGGGCTCGGGCTCGGGCTCGCGGCACTCGACCGCCTCCCTGGACTCGGGCCGCGCCTCGGGCTACCACCTGGGCCCGCGGAGCGCGGGCGCCCTGACCTCCTCGCCCCGCTGCTCGATCAGCTCGCTGGGCAGCCACCCGGACAGGCCGACGGATCTCGACCTAGTGCACGCCTGGCTCGCCGAGCTCCAGTTCGACGAGTACTTTCCGCTCTTCGCCTCCGCGGGCTACGATCTCGCCACCATCACGCGCATGACGCCCGAGGATCTCACGGCTATCGGTGAGTATATATATATATGTGTGTGTGTGTGCTTTGTGGCTGCACCGGTGGGTGATTAAGATCGCGTGGCATTTTTGGTTGGGAAGGAATGTAAGCTGTGTTTTTTTGCGGTTACGAGGAGTGCTGAAATTACGCCGAGATAGTTGTAATTCTTACCGCGTATTGTTTTGTTTTAATGCGTTATTTGTATTGTGGCTTTTCATTGGTGGAGTTTTCCTGCGGTAGTTTGTGGTTTTCAGGAGAAGTAAAGGATGGAGAGTTTTGTATACGTCTTTTTGAGAGGGAGGAAGTGTACCTTAGCTTTGTAGTACACTTTGATCCCTGCGGCTTAGATGTTCACTTTGAAGTGGCTCTCGAGTGGCCATTGTGTTATAAGTTAGATCAACTCTTATAACTGAACAAGAAATAAACTTTTGTCATTGAAACTGATACTAAATATCGAACAATTTAATATGAGTAAAGCGCGTCTGGTATATTTATGTTTTTTGTATTGGTTTCTTGCACTTTTAGCATCTACTTTGCATTCAATTCGATGTTTTACCGCAAGAAATTGTATTATTCAAGTAATTGCCGCATTATGTGATAAATATAAATAATATCAAATCAAATTTTGGTGTATTTACAGAATAAAAATACTTTTTTTAGTAAAAAATTAGTTTTTCCTGGCGTGTACAAAATTAATATAATTTAGATGACATTTTTAGAAATGCATATTCTTCTAAATATTTACAATGAAGTGTACATTTCGTTTTTGTATATTATTTAGTAAGATTTATTTATAAAAGTCATTATTTCATTACATGACAAAATACTGTTTTTATCAAATTTAAAATTAAATTATGCTGCAGTATTTTTTAATTTATAATATCGATGCCCTTACGAAGTCTAGTAAATTTCAGATTTCTCAAAAACACCTAGTCCTTTACAGAGGCTTTTTGTGAAAATCTAGTTTTTTTTTATTTAAAAAAGATGTTTCTGTCTGAGATTTAAAAAATTACTAACTTTCTTAGAAGGCTCCTTACAAGATCTACCTAGTATTTTTCGAGTAATCTGAAATGTGAGATATCCTGAATATAGTCGTATTATCATTTTAAATATGCCATAATACCATAAGTTTATTAGAATTAAAATTCTAGGACCTTTTTTCTTTAGAGTGTTGCCTTAAAAGAGCTAGTATTGACACGTGCATTTTCTTAAAACTGTTACACATATTACAGTAATCGAGAATTAGTATTCGATAAGCTTCTTGAGTCGAAAACAAATTTTACACATTTATTTTCCAAGCTGCAACGAAATTACTTCGATGATGACGAGACTGCTAAAAGCTTTTTGCCTTTAAAAAAATTTTTATAGCCGTTTTTAATCGTAAGCTTATTAATAACATTTTTTTACAATTCACACATGTAAATTCATTCACATACGATAAGATAATTGCAAAGTATAAAAAAATAATAAATAAGTGCAAGAAATTTCAAAAAAAGCAAAATATAACATACTTGTTTGTCCCAGTTTAAAATATTAATATTTTTTTAATTCATGAATCAACCACATTCACTATATTCACGCAATCGTATAGATTCAGCAACAAAAATGTTTAATATATATTTTAATGGAAACATAACAAATTTTTTAGTTTTTAAATATTTACATGTTTAATCAAAATTAGAACAGCTACCAATACGATTTTCAAACAGTTCTCGTTTCTATTAATTTTGTGTATTACTTTATTTCTGATAAACTTAAAAATAAAGACCCTTAACCTCTTAGAAAAATAATTAACCATCAATCTAATTTGTTAACCCAATGTTTTCTGTTTTGATTGTTCAATTAGTGTTGCTGTCTCTAACTAGAATTTTCCTTTATTATGAAATATTACGCATTCCCAACGCATATTAACAAAATATCAGCATACGCTAAATTTCCCATCGTCACGGTAAACTTATAATATCAAGATAATCCCATTAAACGATCCTCGCACGAGTCTCAAATCACGCACGAGACCCCCGCGCAAATTTTAAAACTCTTCACCCGCTCCCATAATCTCCATTCTCTCGCGTAATCCACACTCGGCTACAGGCGCATACCTCGGCGCCAGCTCACATCCGTCCGCTCTTCGCGGAATCATTCGCGATCGCGCACACCCCCCCTTTCCAATCCTGCTAACTCGAGGCGCTCGCCTTCTCTCCTCCAGGTATAAAGAAGCCGAATCACAGGAAGCGGCTGAAGGCCGAGATCGACAATCTGAACGTGGGCGACGGTCTGCCCGAGCACGTGCCCGGCTCGCTCGAGGAGTGGCTGAGGCTCCTCAGGCTCGAGGAGTACCTGGGCGCCCTGCACCAGCAGGGCATGCGCTCGGTCGAGGACGTCACCACGCTCACCTGGGAGGACCTCGAGGACATCGGCATCGTGAGACTGGGCCACCAGAAGAAGCTCCTGCTGGCGATCAAGCGGGTCAAGGACATCAGGGCCGGCAAGCGCATACAGCCGCTGGATCTGGCGAGACTGCCGCCGCATCCTGGACACACGCAGGTCGGTATTGTCGGATGACAAGTTAGAAAGTCAGATCAACACATTTTTTTTTTTTTATGAATTATCTCGTTTTAATTGTAAATTTGTCGTTGATCAACCAAAAAGAATGAATTGTGATACACAACAAAATATATACAATTATGTTCGAATAGAAATAATATTATAATAAAAGAGCTATATGTCCATAGTATAAGATTCGGTACAAAAATTTAAGTTTCCAAGACGGGATTATAAAACCTATACTTTCATTGTGAGTGTACATGCACATAGATTCATATAAAATTTTGATCCTCTTACTCTAACGAGGTAGTTTAGAGTTTGATCAAATTTAGCTCAGTACTTAGCAAATGAAAGTAAATAATTATTTTTAGTCAAGTTATATCTTTTGCAAAATAAGAAGAAGTTTGATAATAAATGACACCAAATATAATAAAAAGAATAGGTACATTTATAAAAACAAATCATAAATCATTAATCTTAACTCATTAGTGCCTACACTTAAATATAATAGAAGAAAATACAGAGGTTGGAAGAAAAAACTAATACAGCAGCATTAAATTATTGTCTTTCAAAAAATATTTATTTAACAATTAGAGAAATACAATTTTAGTCGTTTGTTGAACAAATAACTATTGCTTTTTGAAATCAAAACATTTTTAAATAAAATTAACTACAAACTATTTTTATTCTATCTGGAATGGATTTATTCAAAAAGGTATCTGTAATAATTGTAGATATAGTGCTAAGTTGAGAAAAAAATTCTTTTTAATGTTATTGACGACCAAAACTATTTTTAAACTTAAGCTGAAACAAAACTAGTGGAAATCAATAAAAAAATGCATTCATTTTTACTTAATATTTATAAACTTCGTGTCTAACCTTACATTAGAAATAGACAAAGAAATAGTTCAACGCTGTCCCAATTTTAGATCATCTAAAAGTGATTTCCGATCAACTCTCTTGCCTCTAAAAATGATGAATTTGATCCAATAATTGTAAACTTTGAATACACATTATTGTATATCCGGTAATAATTTCTTAAATTTCTTAAATTATTTCTCAGCTGATAAATCAATCGTTCGCACCAATAAACTCGAGATACAAGCACGTAAAAAAGAAAATGTATCCCAAGTGCTAAGTTCAGAAAAAAATTCTTTTTAATGTTATTGACGACCAAAACTATTTTAAAACTTAAGCTGAAACAAAACTAGTTGAAATCAATAAAAAGTGCATTCATTTTTACTTAGTATTTATAAACTTCGTGTCTAACCTTACATTAGAAATATACAAAGAAATAATTCAACGCTGTCCCAATTTTTGATCATCCAAGAGTGATTTCCGATCAACTATCTTGCCTCTAAAAATTATGAATTTGATCCAATATTTATAAACTTTGAATACACATTATTGTATATCCGGTATTGATTTCTTAAATTTCTTAAATTATTTCTCAGCTGATAAATCAATCTTTTGCACCAATAAACTCGAGGTACAAGCACGAAAAAAAAGAAATGTATCCCAAACCGAAGCTACCGCGCTACGCATGAATACCCAAGCCGAGCTAATCCATCCCTCTTCCTTACTCCCCCCAGGAGGTGGTGATCCAGCGCGGCGCCCCTGACCTACCGTCGCCCGACGAGGACTGCTCCTCGCCGATCCTCAGGTCCTTCCAGCGTCCGGCCGACAGCGGCAGCAACTGCACCAGCAGCGCCAACAGCAGCAACTGCAACAGCAGCAACACGAGCGTCAACAGCGTGACCTGCGGCGGCGGCGGCGGCGGCGGCGGCGGCGTCGGTGGCAGCAACAACAGCTGGCGCAGCATGTACGCGGCGCTGCCGCCCATCTCCGGGCCCCTCGACTACGGCACCCTGGGCCGCGGCCTCGGCAGCATGAGCCTCGGCGGCGGTGGGGGCCACTCGCGCGGCAAGAGCCTCGAGAGCCTCGAGGACGTGCCCCTGGGCTATCCGCCCTCGCCCGCGCCCCAGTCCCACCACCAGCAGCAGCACACGCAGATACTGGACTGGCGGCCGCGCAGCTACGACGACGGCGACCTCACGCCCACCAACGATCATCACCACGCTATTATCATTGAGAATATCGGGGGTGGCACGCTGCCCAGGCCCCGGCACTGTCTCATCAGACCCAGGCCCGTCGCCAAAGTAAGACTGGACTGATTGATTGATTGTGGGCTTCGTTTGGGGATTGGGGTTGGAGAGATTCTAGAGAATTGCTTAGCACTTTGAAGTGACATTGACCAACTTAACAGCAGTTTAGATAAAAGTATTTTTATGTAATATTAAGGATGGATGTTCTTGCATCGTTACAAATATTTATAAAATGAAGAGTGTTTAATTTTACATCTTTTTCAGTAAAATGTTGCTATATTGAAGTTTATAAACTGGTTGCTCTAAAGCGGCTGCTAACTTGATTTACAGAGATTTCTTGGCTCGTTGGCTACGGATTTAAAGTAAAAATAATGAATGAATTTAATTTTCGTCTGTCGATCACTCAATGTTTTCTTAAATAGTAACTATTTTTATACTTTGTTTATTAATAATAATTTTTAAATTTAGAAAAAAAATCTTTATACATTGTACTAGACCTTTCACATCATCTGATAAATTCTAAATGTAAAAATATCAATTTAAGATGAATGCTGCAAGGGGTTGAATGATAAAATATGAAAGGTCATCCCTGATGAAAACTATATCTGACTGATTATTTACTCGAAGTAACTAAATAGCTTTATTAATAAAAATGAATGTTTCTAGGACTTTATTATATACTATTCAAGAGTACAAAAATATGATTTTGTATTTTTTTAGAACAATATGAAATTTTTAAAATACTGATTTCATTTTAAAATAGTGGCTAAAGCAAAAAAGGCATTACGAGAGTAGCAATATGTTGCTAAAATCCTACTTAATTCCGCTGCAGAATGTAGTATTTTGTGTTTCAATTGAATCAGATAAACAAATTAATAGCTATACCAGATTCTACTGCAAGTCCTGCAAACTGCTTTTAAAACAGATCATGCCATATTATCCTCGTTAAAATAAAAATAAATCTTTAATATTTTTGAATCCTGTATAATAAAGTTCTTTAAACAGCTTTTTAACAAAGCAAATTTAAAGTTAAAAAGTATTTTAAGGCTTCAGGGGGACTTAACACCTTATGTGTATATTACAATAATTTCTCGTATTTATAAATAATTTATGTGAATTATTAAGCAAACATCGTTGTGATTATTATACACTTATCTTCAGTTATACTATTTATTTAATTATTGCAAAACATCTATTTAAAACTAACCGTTGTAATAGTAAAAAATGTAATTATAAGCTTACTAATATCAATAAGATTATAAATACGTATAGAATCGCCTCCCCATCTCTCCACCTAAGATCTACATAAATAAGAGTAGACGTTCTTTCCGCAGATCCAGGCGACGCAGGGCTCGTACAAGTCGCTGCCCCGCGACTTCGACAACAAGTACCAGCTGACCTACGGCCACGACAGCAGTCCCAACCTGATGAAGCGGCGACCGCCCTCGCCGCCCCGTCGTCAGAGCTCGCGCGACCTCAGCAACTCCAGTTCCTCGGTGAACAGCAACAACAACGGCAACGGCGGCGGCGTCGGTGGCAACAACAACGGGGACATCGTGATCGACTGCAGCGGCCCCGTGCCCACGGCCACCTGCGACGATCACCACCAGAGGCTCATACACCAGCAGCAGTTTCACCACATGCAGCAGCGCCTAATGTCCTCGTCCCCGACGCCGGCTATGCAGAGCCAGGGCTCGCAGACCGCCCTGTCCAGCTCCACGACGTCGAGTCCGCAGCAGCAGCAGCAGCAGCAGCAGAGCAACAGTAGGCCACCCTCGTCCATGTCGCGCAGCTGGGGCAGCGTGAGCACCAGCGTCAGCGAGGAGCACGAGCTCATGGCCACCCTTGCCCTACAGCATCGCAACGGCTCCGATGCTAGCTTCAAGGTGAGACTTGGGTACTGCGGTGCTTGGGACCGATGAGTCCGAGCTGATGATATCTGTGTTCTAAATGACATTGATGATCGGTATTATTATGATCAAGTATAATTGATGTGCTTTCCAAGACCTGAATATTCACCTACTTTGTAATTAACGATATTTCTTTTTATTCATTTTCATGATTTTTCATACATTTTGATATCTTGAGAAACAAATTTAAGTATTTATACTTGTTACGTACAAATTTTTAGCTTTAAGAAACTAAAATTTCATTTGTCTATCGTCACTGAATAATGAAAATTCTTAAACTTCAAGTCAATTTTCAGTTATAACTACACAACGTAAATTGGTTTCTTATCGCTCAACTGACTGGCTCATATATGGATAAAAACTCCATACATTTAGATAATTGATTTTAAAAGCTTGGGAAACTATAATATAACAAGATTCATGAAATAAATTTTATTTTATGAAAAAATAAATTAAATAATGAAACACGAATAATTTCGAATTGTCATATTCTTGTTTTAGGTGTACGGTATAGAATATAGTATCATTATAAAGTAAAGATAACAATCACATCATTATTTTGAAGAACATTCTTACGCTAGCTGTTTTAATCACAATGCTTTTAAAAACATCATAAATATAAAAAAAGTTAATATAAATAAATGTAAGCCTTTTCTTAAAAATTACCAACTTTTTAAGTCACATAGATCAGGATAAGAAATTGATTCATAAAAGAAGAGTTCGGCGTATGAACTCCTTTGTATTCTTATCTTACCAACCAAAACAAGTAATCCAAAAACCAACAACTAACTAACAACCTCCTGCCCTTTCAGTCGAGTTCAAGCACCGAGTCGGACTCGCTGCCGTTCGCCAACGAGAACGCCGGCACGATAAAGCAGCGCGCGGCCCGGGCCGCCCAGGAGTACGCCAACAGTCCCAGCCACATGATGTCTTCGCAGCAGCAGCAGCACCAGCACCAGCAGCTGCATCACTCGTCGTCGGTGCCAGCGGTGAGCTCGAGCAGCGAGCCCGCGGACGTGCTCAGCGACATCGGCAACATGCTGACGAACCTCACGAACGAGCTCGACGCCATGCTCGAGGAGGAGAAGCGCCAGGGTCTCAATCCATAATAATCGTCGCCGTCGTCGCTGCCATTACTGCCGCCGCCGCCGCCGCCGCTGTTGTTGTTGTTGTTGTTGTTGCCATATAAGGGACACAGGACCGAGACGATGACGCTGATGCTCGTTCGCGAGGAGGCGACGGAATTCTGCTTCTTTTTTTAACGAACGAACGAACGAACGGAACGACCGACCGACCGACTGACTGACTGCTGTTGTCGAGGACCACGCCTGCGCGCGGCTGGACTGGACGTACACGATCGTAGTAGATATGAAAAAGGAAAAGGATGGCTACGGAGGAGTGGACTGTAGAACGGGGAATGTACATTTGACGTTTTCGATGGGTTTTTGGCTTGTATTTGGACACGGAGGGAAATTGTACGTGTAGTGAATTTTAGAAATTGCTCTTGGATTTTTATCAGAATGTACGGGGACTGTACAAGAATGTACCAAGACCCAAAACATTATTACAAGTACATTCAGATTTACTATACGCGAATGGAACTTGCTGGAAAGTATTGTAATTTTTAATAACCATACTTTCTGATAAAAAATCGAAATGCGTATGTCAAACTTCCTGTACAATTACTCTCTGTGTGTGCACGAAAAGAAAGTAGTACTTTGAATTAAGAAAGTAACTACACCATTCAAGTTGGATGATATCACGAGATATTTTTATTATTTTTAAATCGAATGTATTTTTACTTCAAGAAAAAGATATTCATATATGAATTATGAAATTATTAAGTATTTCTATAAATGTTTCATACTTTGAATAGTATGGCTAAACTCTAAAGTTTTAATAAGTACAGAGATGCTCAAAAGTACTGGGTTGTTCTGCAACATTTAATCATCTTAAAACCGTTTTAAAATGAACATTCTCGAAATATGCACGAAGATTGCAAATGTACATTGTAAAATGCCCCACAATTGACTTCCAAAAGCTGAGCTTTTCGACTGACTTTTTGAGAGAAAAGTTTCCTCTAGATACAAAATAAAAAAAAAAGACTTTCTACATCTTCCGCTCCTTTTTTGAAAATTATATTATTTACTCGGCGAGTCGTCGCTAAATTGTAAGCCAACCGGTCGCACGGAAATCACTTTGCACAATCACCGAATTGCCCACGGTGCTCTTTTGGATACATTTTTACGAAAACCTATTTATTATACACGCCGATAATGTTCATATGAGCATTTATTCCGACCACTTTCTTTTGTACCGAAAAATTTACGATAAAGATGAAAATTGTAAAAGCATCTTTGTAAGACTAAAAATAATACATTCCACGATGTATTTGATTTTTCCGCTTCCGTCCTTTCGAAGCTAGCGACAGCTTTCGTTAGAACGATTTCCTCATGTATCCACGTTCGATTTTCCTATACTGTGGAAGTTGTGTAGAGCTTCACCGTTGTAGACGAGTCGTAGAGACGAGAGAACGCGCTCGAGCGACAAAACTGCGTACAGCGTTATCTCTCATTTATACCTTTCTATGTCGACTTTTCTAATAACAAAGCAGCTCAGCGAAATTTAGCTTTGAGCGGGCGAAAGACAGAAGCGCAGTACCGAATGCCAATAACAGAAACTTTTATATTAACTGCAGTAAACAAGCGTAATCGTATTTGTATGTAAAAAAAGAGTTAAATAGAACTGGAGATTTAAGCACGGATCACTGAAATATGATTTGTCGATTACAGTGAAACTTAATCAACTTTCATTAAATAAATCACTATTTATTCCGAGCGTATAATGAACTTAAAAACAATCAATTTATTGATTATGAAATAAAAAATGAATTTTTATCAAAAATGCAATTTCGATAAATTGATTAAATTTCACTTTGTCGTTCGATGATGCATTTTTTCGCGAGGGAATTTCACGCACAGAATGTCCCGAAAATCATTGACAACTCGCGTCAGAATCAAATAGGCAGCTACGTTATACGAAAATAAAAAAAAATAAAACAAGTCGACGAAGCCATTTCTCGACGTCCTGTGTGCCTCGATGTAATTGTGAAAACGAGGAGCGCCTCGGAAAACAAAAAAATCACTGCGTGCGAGTGCGAGAGGCAACTTAAGATTTAAGAGCGCAAGAGAGAACACACACTACTTAAGATTAACTTAAACACGTAAGTTTAATCGATTTAATTGAGAATGAAATAAAAAAAAAGATAAAGAAGAAAGAATTCGTGTCCGACGTGTATCGGGCTGCAAACTTGTCTTGTTAACTATTGTAGGTGTATAGTTATATATAGTATATATATTATATAAAAGAAAAATACCATGGGTGAACAGTGATTTTGGGGGATCTCGCTTTTCTAAACTTTTTGAAAATCTAAGTAAGAATAAAAGATTTAAAATAAACAAAGCATCAAGCAAGCAAACACGAATCGTGCGACTAAGCGATTTTTACAATATACTAATGAGCGCGATAGAGATAGATTTATTCGTTTCGATACTTTTGTAATGTACAGCATTTATTACAAGGCGATCGCTAAAACGAAGCAAACGTAAGGAAAATATAAGAAAAGATTAGAAGGAATCATGTACGAGCGATACTAAATGTTTACACATGTGCCGAAAATACTTCGACGGCTTACCGATCGACTTTTAGTTTCTAATATACACGACGCACGAGTAGTCAACCAATCTCTCATCAATTTATTTTCTTTGTAGATCGAGCTAAGGACTTCGTATACATAACTGACCTTTCGCTAAGGCTCGAAGTCATTGTTTTCTACATGGTAGACAAAATATTATATATAAATATATATTATATTAGTTATAGTTTTTGTACAAAGGTCCGCGACTGAAACGGCTTTGCTGGCGAAGCGAAGCCGCTTGAGCGCTCGCCTAAGACGCCGCATTGTACGCCACCCCCCTCCCCCCCACCACCCGTCTCCGGCCCCTCAATATTTCCCCTCCACTTTGATTTTTAATGTACGAATCGAATATATCAGTTTACTTTCGGCTTGATCGATTTACCGAGCGAACACTGTTTCCAGCGATTATTGCGATGGAACAACACATTGATGATGAGTGAAAAATCAAATAAAGCGACTTGACGCGACTCGCATTTGTTCTTTCATTTTACGCATTTACAGCGACACGTATTTTTAACGCATTTATTCCTCCCAGCAAAAGTTTATTTTTGTTTAGATTAATTATCAATTTACAAAGAGGAAAACATTGACCTAAGTTTGCTTGATTTTTAACAATCGAAAATCTTATTTTTGAATCTTATGGCATTTTTAAGTACGCTTTTTCCTCTTTACATTGTGTACATAAATGAAATTTACATTAATGTTTAATTGAGATAGTTTTAAGAATCCTTTGATTTTTGTAGCGCGGGCAAAAATTTATAAAAATATATGGAGCTTACTCAAAGAAGATAAAAAAAGAAACGTTCTTTCGAATGTAGCGTTGAAGAAAAATAAAGATTCCGAAGCACGATGAATGTTCGACTTGCCCACTTGCAAGACTGATTAACAAATCACGATTATAAGGCTCTGCAATGTAACATCAAATTTCGATAGTGTATTTCGACGCGACGATGTTGCACTTTGCAGTTATGTAAATCGTGTTAATGCAATCAACGCGCACTTATAAAAACTCTTATTACATCCTTTTATATTAATTTTAAAATACACATGAATCGAGTGTATAAAATTGTTAATAGTTTAAAATTATTTTACTTTATAATTTAAAAGAATGCATCGTTTGTAACAGATATGTTATTTATTATGTGAGTATAATACTAACTTTACAGCAATAAAAAAATTATATCAAAATGTCAGAAAGTCTTTTGAATTACATTAACACTAACATTGTAATAATTCAGTAATGAAAAATGAATCTGTACAAAAAAATAAGATCGGATAATACATATGTCTACTTTAAAAATTGTTTATATGAACTAAACACGTAAGAATAAAAGTAATAATATTTACTTTCAGTAACAAATGTAGATCAAATTTTTATTTCTGGAAAATATTATTATTTATAGTACTCTTTTTTAAAAGGCAACTGATATAATGTTTTGAAAAATCTTGATAAGAATACTCGGATACTAATACTCCTATGAAGTCTTTTTTAAAGGTCAACGGATACAATGTTACTCGAACATCAAATTCCTATGAAGTACCTATAGGTTATTTAAAAAAATGTCTATTTCATCAGAAGTAATAAGAGTACGTAATAATAATACAACTGACTTGAAAATAAATCATTAATAAATGTTATTACATTGTCATATTGTTTAATGAATATAAATATCTTATAAATTTATTGTCATAAACTTGTTCATAGTAACACTGAAAAGTTGCAGAACTCACGTACCTATAGATTTAAAAAAAGGGTGTTAAATTTAAAATGTTTAATAATTATTACTATTAAAATCTTATAAAAATTATTTTGAATTGTATTAAAATCTAGTTATGTAACGAAATCATATTGAAGTCTTATTAATATTTTTAACTATATTTATAAATTTGCATGAAGATGTGTGCTGCATAATATACTTTTGCAAAATGTAAAATTTTAGAGGTAAAAATGTATGAAGTTATATTGAGAGAACATTATCGAAATCATTGCCATAGGATTGTTATGAGTATTAGAAGAAAATACTTATTTTATTGTTGTAACAGGTAAGTAGTTAAAAATTTAAATACTTCATTACATTAAATTATAACTCAGTAGTATGGTATCCTTTTTACGAATGCTCGTTTAAAAGAATTAAAAAAATCTAGAATAAATTTTTAAAGCACTCAGCTTATTTGCTTGGCAATCTGATGAATCATTTTGAACTTTATTACTCTGAGATTGACAAGCAAATGAACATTCCTTCGATCCGTTCTGTATTTGATGTAAATGTTTTAGCTTTTCTCTTTAAGATATTAAATGATTATACAGTCTGGAATGAACTAGTACAATATATTCACTATTCTGACTATTCAGACTCCCATTATAACCTAAAAAGACCTAACTTATTCAACATTCCTTTTCAAACTCACAACTATGCAATAAATTTACCGATGAGATTCACAGATCCCAAACACCAGCTAATAAAATCTATCATGGTACTAGTTTCTCTGGTATCAATCTATCTACTTTTTACTTTTTACTCTATTACTATTTCTGTTTAATATTAAGGTGAAATTGTATATTTATCAATAACACTTTGGTGTATTTACCTAATCCTTCTATCTAAAATAACCATTGTGGATAACTATCTAATTCTAAATTATAATTTAAATATTTGTTAAGTTATTTTATTAAGTTATCTTTTTCTACTTCATTTTATATGCGATCTCTCTTAAAATTAATATTTACATATATCTGTAAAGGACCATGGTCCGATAGATAAAATAAATAAATAAATAAATAAATAAATAAATAAATAAATAAATAAATTACAGTTTTCCAAATTCGTTATACTAATTATATAAAATTGTTTCTTGTTGGTATCTTCAAATAACGTTGTTTACATACTGTTAAGCAGTTTAAGCAATTTCTTGTACACTACACGGAGAGAAAAATTTCCTCCGTATTAGCGTTGAGTGGTAAGTAACGTCGAATCAGCGGTAGGATCACACCGCCAGCGCTGCTTAAAACAAATCCGTTTTAGCCTGACTCGCCCCCCAAAGGCGAATAGCCAAATGATAGATATTTGAGGTTAGCTTTTCGAATATTCGGATTTCATACCTATTAACTTATATTTTGCAAAGATTAATGGTTAATATTTTTGAAAAATGTATTTCTAATAAAATGTAACACTTTTGCTGCATCGGTGACTCATACTATTTTCAAACATACATTTTTGAAACTTAATTACTTTTATCAAATGGATAACTACACATTGTTTTGCTATGACTTTTTGACTATTATAGAAACTATACATAGAAAACTAAAATATTCTTTTAGAGCTTTCGAGACATTGAACAATTTTTTTTAATACCAGCTGTAAGTATAAGGAGTTTATAAAAAAATCGATATTTCTATTACTTTGAAAGTGTTAAAAATAAGTATTGCAAACCATTATTCCATTTATTATTATTAAAATAAATTTATTATTGTACTAAGTATTATTGATACTTTTTTTTTATTAATTTAAGCTTTATTAACCTCATACGAGGTTTTTTAGCATTACATAGATTAGATATACAGTCTGATTACAAAGTATAGCGTGTTCATGTATAACATTATAAGTTTAACTTACAGTTACAAAAGAATTTGTACAGAGTTTTGTATACAGAAGGTCGCGTATCAACAAGTATAGATGAGCGCTTATTAGGTAGGTAGATATGTAATTTACTGATGTCTCTTACAAGGTTTTGTCGTTGTGTTTCATAAAGTGGGCATTGCCAAAGTATGTGATCGAGGTCTTGTATGTTTGTATTGCATGTGCAGTTAGGATCACTAATTATGCTGATGCGAGCCAGATATGCAGCGAGATTATAATGGTTAGCTCGACATCTGTTTATCATGACAATATTTGCCCGATTAAGATTACTTTTTTCAAACCAGGGTTTATTTTTTAGTGTAAAAATTTTGAAAATACTCTACACCTTTTTTTTTCTTATTTCAGTAATCATTTTTTCTGTATTGCATTTAGAAGTTTGTTTAAATTTCTGGCGTAAGTCAGAGAAAGGAATGTGGAAATCTTTACAATAAGGATTATTTGTAGTTGCTTTAGCAAATTGGTCGGCCCGTTCATTTCCATTGAGTCCTATATGTGCAGGGATCCAAACTAGCTTAACTTTAAAATGGTTGGTATTTTTTTTTGTAAATTCACAAATTTTTCTTTTGATTTCGTAAATATAGTGATTTAATTTAATGTTAAGTTTTGAGGATTTTATTGTTTGTAATGCATTTAAGGAATCAGTGAAAACGATTACATTTGTGTTTGTGCAATTTGTAGCCAGGTCTAGTGCATCATTTAATGCAATGCATTCGGCTGTGAAAATTGACGCATTATTGTTAATACTTCTTGAATAGAGGTGTTTAAGTCAAAAGAAAAGCAAGCTGCTCCTACTGAAATACCATTGATTGATTTGCTACCACCTATAAAAATTGCAATCGCGTCATTTTTTTAATGAATTTTTCAAGTAACCTATTTAGATCAGCAGTTTGTCATGGAGTTTTTCCGAATTCAGTGTCTACTTCAAGGTTAGATATAACAATATCGTATTCTGTGAGATAGAGATTATAGTGTCGTTGAATTTTGATTTCATTTTTTAAGGTGTATATTTGATCAATACAGCATAGGAGCATTATTTTTTTCTTTCTTTTTTTAAATATGTGAAAAGAGCTATTTATAGCTTTATTTTCTGGTATATTTGAATTTGAAATTGTTTTGCATAAGTAGGTAAGCATACATTTTTAGTTCTTTCGTGTATAGATACAAGTTTTGATTCAGCAAAGAGGATGTTGGTAGGGGTACTGATGCGATAGCCCAAAGCTAACCTTATGGCAGCATACTGTATCTTCTGCAGCGCATTAGTGAGCCTCTTTTTCATTGGTAAACATACAAAGCCGGCATAATCAATCAAAGATCTAACATACGATTTATGTATAATAAGAAGCGTACTCGGGTCAGCACCCCACCCAACTCCTCTTACATATTTCATGATGTTTAGTACATTTCTACATTGATTTACAGTTTTTTCTGTTTGTTGTTTAAAAGAAAGCTGATAATCGAAAAGAATTCCGAGATAACGAACAGTCTCTGCAGATTTGATACATGTATTGTCAATTTTTATTTCCATGCTACCTGGCTTAATACCTTGATTATTGAAATGCATTAAGACTGTTTTGTGAGGGGCGAGCTCTAGTCCAATTTCTTCTAAATTTTGATTAATAATTTTAAGAGCTTTTTCCATAATTTTTTTGCATGATTTAAGAGATTTCTTTTTAATAAGCAGCTTGATGTCATCAGCGTATTTAGACACAATTATACTTTCGGGTAGATTTTTTAATATTTCTGAGATGTATAAATTGAAAAGAAGGGGACCGAGAGCTCCCCCTTGTGGAACGCCTTTATAGATGATTCTATAAGTATTTTCGGTAAATTGTGTATATATGTGTCTTTCGTAGTTTAGAAATTTGACTAGTTTTATGATTTCAAGGGGGCAGTTAAACTTAGCTAGTTTGTCGAGTAAAATCTCACACTTCATATTCTCGTAAGCACTGGTAATATCTAAGAAGGACGCCAATATGTGTTATTTATGTTTAAAGCCTTCATTGATTTTAAGGGTTAATTGGACTAGATTATCGACACAGGATTGACCTTTACGAAAACCTGATTGTGACGCGGGTAAAAGATTGTTAATGGGGCGGTAGTTTTCCCCATCAGGCTTCTTAATAAAATGTACATAAGAGTTTTTCCAATCTAAGGGTTAGTCACCTGTGCCGTACATCTCGTTCAAAATGTCTAATAGAATAAGTCTATAATTTATTGGCAGATTTTTGAGTATTTGATAATCGACACCATCAAGGCCGGGGGAAGAGCTAGTTTTTCTTGAATCTAGGGCTTGAATATTGAGTTCGGAAAATTGAAAATGACCGCTGAGAATATCGTTGATTGTGCACTTAGGAAGCCAATTGGGGTCTGACGGGGCCCAGGAAGGGCTAAGTTTATCAAGTGCAATATTTAGTTTAGTTTGATTTTGTTGGTTTGTAGAATTGTGAGATTTTACTTTGACATATTTATTTTTTTAAATTTTCATTGTATTCCAAACATAAGTGCTATTTGTCTTGAAGTTTATTGTTTCAGTAAAGTCTATAAAACTTTCTTTCTTTTTCTTTTTAAAAATGCTTTTTGCTACATATTTTTTGTAAATAATAAAATCATCTAGTTTTTTAGAGTACTGCCATTTTTTAAAAGCTGCTTTTCTTATACTAGATATTTTATCGCACTCCTGATCCCACCATTTGACAGGATTTTTGTATTTAAAGTTTTCCTTGCAATTTATTTTTTTCGGAGTATTAGATATAACAGCTGATTTAACTATTTCTATGAAAATTTGACATTTAATACTAGGCCTTGAATTGCAAAAAGTGGATTAAAAAAATTGAAAATAATTGTTTTTATAGCACTGTGTGACCTAAACCAGCACTTAGGTCACGCTTATCCGTGACCTAAGTGGCGCTTTATTACACAGTGTAATAATGAATTCACATAGGCCACAGATCCCTACTATCCTATAATAAAAACTAAAAACACTCAAAATAAACGTTTTCGTTCATAATAATAGAAAAAAGAAGTAGTAAAGCTGGTAAATACGCATGTCAAGAATCAGAGAATAATTATAAATCCTTAAAATAATGCTTCAAATTTAGAGGTTAGTTCAACTGATTGTATATGACAATTTGGCGCGTATTTTGAATATTCAATCTGAAATTCAATTTAAAATTCAGTATTAATTTTTTTCATGATTAATATTAGAAATTTATTAAAATTTAATTTAAAAAATTTCAATTAGGGTAAATAAATATATTCTAATTAACTGGTAATAATAAACATTTATTATCTTTTCAAAAAACAAAATATCTTATTTATTTAAGGTTCTATTCAAACAATGTATAAAAGTTGACATTGATTATTAATTAACTAATGAATTTGGTTAAATAATAATTTGTTTATACGATTTCTAATTTCTTTAATTTATTTTTTATGTTTTTTGGATTATATTTTTATTTTTTTTTATGCGGGGGGCTTCGCCCCCCGAAGCCCCCCCCCCCTCCTCCCCCGCCCGGCCCATCCCCGCACCATACACCCTCCCCGATGTCGGTGGCGGGTTTATGTCACTCGTGCTACAAAATAGTATACGATACTCGTGACCTAAGTGTCCATAATTGCACGGCGCGACGGTATCGCCCTCGCTACGCTCGGGCGCTAACTACGCGCCGTGCAATTATGGGCCACTTAGGTCACATGTATCGTAATACTATTTAACGTATTTGAAAAAATTTCCCAGTTTGTTCTTTTAGATTTGAGTTTAAAGGTTTTTTTAATATAGGAATTTCTAGTGACATTAAGTAAGATAGATATAGGAAAATGATCTGATCCGAATGTTTCATCGTACATTGATGTATCGATTTTATCTGATAAATTTACAGTTGAAAGAACTAGATCAATATTGGATTTTTTTGCTGTTTGAGGATCAATTCTAGTGAGAGAGTTACAGTTGTGTATATGTAGATCTTTTTTTTCTATAGAGTTTAATAATCTTTTACCATTGGTGTCGCTATTTGTGCAATTCCATAGTGTATGATGTGTATTGAAGTCCCCAAGTAGAATGCTGTGTGAGTCAAGATCAATGTGGTGAACAAGCTTGTCCCATTCTTCTTGATTAGGTGTAGTCCCCGGAGTTCTATAGCAGGCGTAGATATTTGTCTCTGGTTGTATATTGTTAATTTTGATATCGAATATTTCAAAATTATCTATTGAGCCATCTTTTGTATTAATTACAGAAATATCTAGGTAATTTTTAACTAAAAATAGAATTCCGCCCCCTATTGTTTCTATTCGATCTTTGCGTAACGTTTTGAAGCCCGGAAATGAAAAATCTTGGTTGTAAGGGTTGTCAGGTGATAGCCACGTTTCAACACATATAAAAATATCAATAGACTGCAGTAGTTTAGGTAGGTCGTGCTTGCGTTGTGTAATATTTCTGGCGTTCCAAAAAAGAAGCTTTAAGTCTTTCTGGTATGTAGTGATTGAAGCCATTATTATTTTTGGACAGTTTATTGTTTTGTTTCTGAACTTTCTGAGTCGATCTTACTGCATTGATAGTCGTCGTTGTTATCAAAATCTGTTTCCATTTCTGATACGTCAGTTGAAGAGGTTTCAATATCAGATTTTGTTACTTTATTCTTTAGTCTTGTAAGTTTCGATTTGGCAGTTCTATTATTGACTAGAGACTGGGCTTTGTCAATTACATTTATTAGTATAGAGACATCGTTTACAATTTTATTGGCTTTAACAGTAATATCACCCGTATTATAACTTTCTTTTATAAGATCTAAAAATTGGTCATATCCAAATGGCAATTTATTTGTAGCGTCTTTAAAAATATCAACTGCTGGAGACATGGATTCTTCTAAGGCTTGCATACGTTCTTTTTTAATTTTTGCACTATCGGCTTGTTTAGATGCATTTCCATTAGTTTTGCGTTTTTTCGAACTTTTCCTTTGCTGTCCTAATCTTAACAGCAATTTCGGAGTGACAAATTCATCGGTTTTTTCGTTGGGTTTATCTTGAATTTCAGGCACCATTTCAAGAGCGTTTAATTCGGAGGTAGTATCGTGCAGTGATTCTCCGCTGGTGGTAGATAGCGGTCTTTTCGCACTATTTTGATTAGTAATTTGCTGTTGTGTAGGTTGATTACCTATGGGCTGCTTTTGATTGGAAGTGATGCCGATATTTACATCTTGCGAAGAAGTTTCAGTGTTTATTGGACACAGCTTGGCGATGTGGCCCGATTGTTTACACAGAAAGCAGGAGGTAGACTCTGTAGTTAGGTAGGTCCAATACGTCGTGTTATCGAAAGTTATTTGCAGCGTTTCAGGAAGAAACCTTTTGTCTTCCTCTTTGATATAAAATTGCCTAAGTAGTGATAAAACGTGAGATCGGCCAGGTTTATGGGTACTTGCGCGTAAGTCGCTTATATTAGACGTTATGTTGATGCCTTTTCGTTTTAGCCTTTTCGATATTACAACTCTTTTATTGTTGTTAATGTACGGTTTTATGTTCAAAACGTAGCTTTTAACTATAATTGTTTTGTTTTTTAATTCTTGCACTAGTTCTTTATTTGCGACATATACAATGACTCTACTTCCAGAAATTTTTGATATGTTCCTTATGTTGCGTACGCTAGTGATTTCCTCCAAACCATCGAGGTAGTCGTCGTTTGTTAAACCTTCGATTGAATCTATGATTATAGCATCTTCTTTGGTTGGTCGAGTTTTAGTTACAGTGACGTTGGCGTATGATAGCTGGGTGGAGGTAGTTGGAGCATCTTTTTCTTGTTTATTTTTAGGCTCTAATTGATTTCCTTTGGAGAGATACATTTTAGCAAGCTGCGGCTGTTGCAGTTTTTACAAAACTGCAGCATCCAGTGCAGCGGTAAATACTGATATAAAAGCACTATTCACAAGGCACTTGCGTTTCCGCAGTTACTACCACGCGTGGAACACAATACTGTATAATATTTGTGTTTACAAAGCTACGGAGCAAGAGTAGACACGTCTGCTCGCAACCAGTGACGATTGACGAATGTGATTATTGATACTTGTTATCTTTAATATTTTATTTTTGTCCTTCAAATCTTTGAAAAAATTCTGTAGATGTGGCTTATACTACCTAATTTTACTTTCATTTTTTAAATAACTTAAACTGGTGCGATTGATGTACGTAAAGAGTATTATTGCTTAATATGTAAATAAAACGTTAGATTTATAAATGTGCTGACCTTGTATAATGAAACTGATGTATACATGTACATATATTATACAATATTGTTTGAAATTATTACTATATTCTTTTAGATATAGTGATATGTATGTATTTTCGCAAATCCTAAATGAAATACTCATCTATACTATGTATATACATGTATAAGATAATACCCCAGTAGTCGACCGCCATCAATAGTCGATAATTCATTTTTATATATTTTAAGGTTATAAACATTTATATTTTTCAATTGAAAGCTAACAATAAGAAAGTAAATTAGTTTTATTAAACAGCTCAATATTCATATTAAGTTATTTTATTTTTCATTGAATGTTGTGATGAACAAAGTGGTCGACTAGCATCTAGTACCATCCATAAAATCTTCTATTTATCAACTATGTTGAATGAACCATGTGTAGTTAAGTAATTACCATCTTAAGTGTTAAGTGACCGAAAATCAAAAAATTAGATAAAATAAATGTATGCATTATAATACTTTGGTAGGTGACTGTATGAACATCGTAATGTAAAACATTCATTTCTCACTAATGAATTAGGCTGTTTTTCAACGCGTTATCTATACTCTCTTGATTAAAAATGAAAAATATTCTCATTAAGAAGTTATTAATTAATTTAATTGCGAAAGTATCATGTGAAAATATTCTAATTTAACATTTCTAGGTAGGTATGTAAAGTAACCTTCTAGGTATGTAAAATCTTCTCTTGTTTTATTATCGTCGTTGTGACAAAATTTCTCCAACCTCCAATACTTAATAACTTCTAACAGTCACGTTCTCATTTTTTCTTTAAAAACCCATAAGTATTTGTTAACTTAAACATTAGTCATACTTATTTAATAAAAGCTACTTGATTTTCCTCGTTTAAATGCAATTAATGGCATTTTTATCAACAAAAAGTATCTCGTCGAAAAAGTGCTGCACCCAAAAATGTCACAATTTCATAGTCTGCTTTCATATCTAACCGTACACTAATTGCTTTAAAACACTTGCAAAACATTGTTCCAAACAATTATCAAATAAACAAACCACTCGCGTCTTATACAAACTACAAAAACCCGTTACAAACGTAAACAATCCGCAGCGAGTCGCGCTAGAAATCCCAGCGAAGCCCGTCCGAAAATTCGCGAGTCTCTCTCCGCGGTGAGCGCGACGTGTATAAAAGGAGGCGTTTGATCCGCGAAATTTCATTCTGACTCGCAGCTTCATCCAAGCAGCACCCCAGAAGCTCCCCGTGAATCTCTATCTCTATTCGAACTCCAGAAGATGACCGATCCAGCAGTGGTAGCAGTATCGGCCCCGGTGCCAGCGTCGAACAAGGCCTCCGCCGCCTCGAAGAAGGTCCCGGCGACGAAGCCAGCTCATCCGCCGACTTTCGAGATGGTGAACGTCGCCATCGCCTCGCTGAAGGACAGGAAGGGCTCGTCTCTGGCGGCGATCAAGAAGTACATCGCGACGAACTACGTCGTGGACGTGGACCGGCAGTCGGCCTTCATAAGGAGGTACCTGAGGTCGGCCGTGGAGAAGAACATCCTAGTGCAGACCAAGGGCACCGGTGCCAACGGCCGATTCAAGCTCACCGAGGGCGAGAAGAAAAAGATGGCGAAGATGCTCAAGGATTCGGCTGCTACTGCAAAGAAGCCGGTAGGTAAGAAGGCAGCTTCGACTAAGAAGGTTGACAAGGAGGGAGCAGCGGAGAAATCCGTTGCTACGAAGAAAACGGCAGTGAAGAAGCCCGCGACTGCCAAGAAAGATGCACCGGCCAAGGAGTCCAAGGTTAAGACTTCGTCCAAAGCGAAGAAGGGTGGAAAGTCACCGGTCGCTGCCAAGCCCAAGACACCGAAGCCGAAGAAGACCACGGCTTCCAAAACTGCGACGAAGTGAATTTTCGAATAGATATTGACCGAACAGTCCTTTTCAGGACTTGATAAACAATCGGCCCTTTTCAGGGCCAACATGATTTTTAAACGCAGAATAATCTATTACCAAATGATATATGTATCAATAAAATATCTAGAAGGTTAATGTTTGATACGTCAGTATAACGTGTGATTCACGTTGTAGCAAGTTTAGATACGTCGCACATTTAACGTACCAATTTAATTTATTTTAGTCGACGGTTAAGACGTTACGAAAGAGTGTAAGCAAAATTGATATAAATTCAAAACATTGTCTGAATATACGAAGTCGCTAAAGATGATATACAAATATACCTATATACGTCTACTCCAATGCTTCTTGTGTCCTGCACGTGTAATGTCAACAATGATATGTTTACAAACTACACTTCAGGAATTGAATTGTACTTCCAAAACATTATTGTTGACGACTTTACATACGCAGACAAAAACATATATGCGTTATTTTTTTGGGCTATGTTTATGCCAAGATAAAAAGATTAGATTCAAACAACGATGTGGTAAATTACCAAATATTAATTTGATATTAATGACATTTCAAATGGAAATGGATTTTTCTGATGAAATTCAATCAAATATTTATTTCCTAAACTAAATTTTTCTTTCAATGCACCTTTAAAATTTGATCAACGTTAAATTAGTTTCGAATACATTAATAAATAAGCATAATATGCATTTACAAAGCATAAATATTTAATTAGTATCTAAGATACTATATATAGTTAAATTACTGTCTATTCATCTACCTATATAAACAAAAACAAAACAAAGATTTCTCGAATACAGCCTTTCCGAGAAATCCGTTTCGGTTTTGTTTTGCAACTGCCAGTGTCCAATAGAGCATATTATTAAATACCAGAGAACACCAAGAAACAAAGACAAATTCATAGGTATTTTCTAGTACTACAATTGGTGACAACATTTTGGAATTTTTTACCCACAATCATTTTCAACAAGATATCAAATTTAAAAAAACATCAAGACACTTCTGGGCACACAATTTAAAGGTGTCTCTCCCGTAATGTCATCGTCAAATCTTGTTATCGCAATAACGCAACACAAAATTGATATCCCTAATTTTCCCTCCCATACGTCGCGCGCTGCCCGGCGTGCGAAAATCAATCATCACATCGCAATTCCAATAAACCCGCCCATCAATCAGCAGCCATGGCCCTTCGCTCCAATAACCAATTACTCCAAAATAGTCAATCGCTCCCTCAGAAAAAAAGAGAAGACCGTAGAAAATTTCGGAAGAATTTCGACGTCTATACCAACGGTCAATCTAAAATATCGACACGAGCATTTTGAAAAAGAACTATTTTGTAGGGTGAGGTCTTTTCTTTGAATCAAATCATTCGTGACAAGTATGATTCTTTTTTATACGTATAGAAACAATATGCTGTAACACCTACAATTTTGCTGGAAAAGACGAAAGAGTTCACTGCATTAATACAGCAGCGTCATTTGTAGTTGTTCTAGCTAAAATATTAGCTGTACCAGCCAACATGTTTTGCTGTCTCAGCGATAATACTTTTATGCGTGTACAAATAAATTTATTTTCAAAACATGGGGTTTTTATCACCGAACGAAAATCTACTGGCGTAATGAATAGTTTACTTTTTGAATCAAGAATTTTACTTTTTGAAATAAACGTTTAACAACTTAAAATCGCTGCGCTGTAATCAGAAAAAGATTTGTTGATGTGCTATGTAGGTTGAACGTAGGGAACAGTCGTGATTTCATTGCTTCAGTAGTTCAAATTTAATATACTATTTTTTTAAATATTTGATAATCGGAGAAATGATTTTGTAGTAAAATGTGTTTTGTCTATGATTTTTTGCAACTTTATGTAAAATAAAATTTTTTACGGTAATTAAATACTCCACAAAGGCACATTTTCATCGGTCTTTTTAAAAAGCAGCAAAACAACGCATAAAAATCACTTTACGGTATCTCTGAAACTACGTATTGAAGTGACTCTAACAACGAGCTATATGTATGTATACCTATACAGACGCCATCCGTCCTTATTTAGAAGTATTTAAAATTGAGACTTTCCAATACTGACAATAGGTGTATCTCGCCTAGCTAAAATTCAATCCTTTTACATTTCCCTTTGTACCAAATCTAATAATTAAATTTAAATATATACACTTCAATTATAAAATACTCAAAATCAGTACGAAATTACGTAAATAAATGCACACAGACACACACATATATTAATTATTCTTTTTTACCACAATAAATAGAATTCCAAGATGAAACTCCATTCCCAAGCCCAAAAATCTCTCGCCGCAAAAGAACCGTATCGCTCCCTACACACGTAACTTTACCGAGCCATCAATTACAATCAGAGGGGGTCCCCGCCCCCGTCAACGGAGGGGCGCGCGCGCTCGCAAAAATGAAATCATTCGAGAGATAAGCCGCTGGCCGTGCGCGTGAGCGGAATGCGCAAGAAAGCGAGCGGCGACGGAGGCTCATCGCGAGCCAAATATAGGTCATAAAGCCGAGTATGGAGCGCGCAAGGAGACATCACGAGTCGCGAGAGAAAGAGAGGAGCGAGGAGAGCCGCGGCGCGAAACGAACGCAGGAGGGGCTAATATCGAAATCCGATACATCAGGGGCAGAGAGGTACACGTGCGTGCTCGGCGAGAGCGCCGTCTCTCTCTCTCTTACTTCTATATCTTTATTGCTCGTTCTCCCTTTTTCGCGACTACGCGAAGAGAGTGTAGAGGAGCTAGCTATACGAGGCGTATCGCGTAACAGAGCTTGAAAACGTCCGGTTTTGAATTTCTATACATACACAGGCGCTGCAGTGCAGGTTGGTATAGGTATACCTGCTTTCCCTCTTTCGAGTTTCGCACTCTGCAGCGCGCGCGAGCTGCTTGTGATGATGCTCTTTGTTTCGGATGTAGGTATGCGCGCGCGCGCGCTCTCTCTTCTTTTCTATCTCGCCGTTTAATTGTCTTCTCCGTCGCTGGTGCTTGGGCTGCAGGAGGATTCATCGTCGTGTAGTTTTTGACGAGGAGCGGCGCGAGAAGCAGTTTTGCGACGTGCTTTTGTTGTACGCTGGGCAAAGAAATTTTACTCCCGTTGGAAAATGGTTTATACGCTTGAAACAGATGTTTTCTTTTTTGCTTTGGTGAGCATTTCTTTATGAATGGAGGAAATTATCGTTGAAAATTAGTTTTGAATAAATAACGTTTTATGGAGTAAGGGTGACCAGGAGTATTATGTAAGGAACAAATAGGTATATTCGACGAACGATTTTTTAGAATTTTGGATATTTTATAAAATTAAGACTAGGTAGAAAGACAAAAGATAAAGATAGTTTTAAACGATTTTTTTTTCTCATAAAAATAATAAATATAAACGTTATAGATATTCAAAACATTTAATATATATATATATATATATATATATATATATATATATATATACATACACATATACTTTAATATTATATGACACCACAATAGTTATCATCCTACATCCTACATTGTTTAACTCTTCATTCAAATGCATTAAATTGTTCAAAAAATAATGAAATCTAAATTGGAAGGAAATATAACCCAAACTAAAATAAATTTTGTAAAATACTGTAAATATCAGTCCCAATGATTATTTACTTTGAAAATGATTGTAAAACAAGCACATGATCATTTGTTAAAGTATTTATGAAACAAGCTGATTAAAAGAAAAATTATTGAATTTGCATCTCGCACTGGTACTTAAAAACTTAACTAAGAAAAATCACTCCATATTCCGTACGCAAAGTATCGTTTATCAGATAACGACATAACTATATAGTTTCAAAGTTCTTTAAAATTTGATTTCTAAGATATTACACTAATTTTTCATTTGACTTGTTTATATTTATGAAGGATAAATACTAGATATAGACGTAAAATTTGAATGCATTAAATCATGTAAGAATCTATTTTTAGAAAAATATATTTGGGCTAACTATACTACCTTTGCTCTCACAAATAAAGTAATTAAAAAATGTTTAGAAAACGAATTTAGATAAACTAGCTCCAATTTTGTGCACAATGCCATGTTCAGTTATCTGATATATTTACATAGGTATTTAATGTACGTAAATATAACTATAAGGCTTAGTTTATTGTTTCATGAACCATTTAACAATTCCTCAACATTTAAACAATTTGTTTACGTTTGAAAAATTTGTTGGCCCTGAAAAGGGCCGATTGTTGTCCAGTTTCCAAATCCCGATCACTTGGAGCTGATGTACTTGGTGACGGCTTTGGTGCCCTCGCTTACGGCGTGCTTGGCAAGTTCCCCAGGAAGCAGAAGCCTCACAGCGGTCTGGATCTCCCGGGAGGTAATGGTCGATCTCTTATTGTAGTGCGCAAGACGAGAAGCTTCGGCGACCATGCGCTCGAAGATGTCGTTGACGAAGGAGTTCATGATGCCCATCGCCTTGCTCGACATCCCCGCGTCCGGATGAACCTGCTTCAGCACCCTGTAGATAAAACTGCTGTAGCTCTCGGTCTTCTTCCTGTGCCTCGTCCTCCTCTCCCCCTTCTTCGCAGCCTTCGCACCTGCAACTTTGCGCGGCATGACGTCCTATAGATTTTTCGCGCAGCGATCCAAGATCGATTAACAAAACAACACCGGCTCGTTTTCCCCTTATATATACGCGACTTCGCGGAACTGCGCCAAATGTGTCTCTCTCTCTCTCTCTCTCTCCGCTCGAGTCGTGGTGGGGAGAGCGAGGCGCGCTCCGATTGGCGCGGCGCGTCTCCTCGCGAATCGTGACAAAACGCGACGTCGCCCTGCGTTTTCTTCAATTCACCTCCGACTTCCGGGACTCCTCTCCCGTTTCGACCTGTCATCTCTCTTTCTCCGCCGTTGCGACGTTGATCAGCATGTCCGGACGTGGCAAAGGAGCAGTCGCGGGCCGACCCAAGGGCGTCAAGTCGAAGACCCGCTCCAGCCGCGCTGGACTGCAGTTCCCGGTCGGGCGGATCCATCGGCTGCTGCGCAAGGGCCGCTACGCCTCGAAGATCGGCGCCGGTGCACCGGTCTATCTCGCCGCGGTCATGGAGTACCTGGCCGCGGAGATCCTCGAGTTGGCGGGCAACGCGGCCCGCGACAACAAGAAGAGCAGGATCATACCCCGCCACCTGCAGCTGGCCATACGCAACGACGAGGAGCTGAACAAACTGCTGAGCGGCGTGACCATTGCCCAGGGTGGCGTGCTCCCGAACATACAGGCGGTTCTCTTGCCCAAGAAGACGGAGAAGAAAAATTGAATGGTTCATTTGCCTTTGTAACCTGCACACGATCAATCGGCCCTTTTCAGGGCCAACAATATTTGCAACGTATGAATGAATTCGTAAGAAGAAATTGGATTAATGAATATCACAATTGTGATGGCGATGTCGATCAAGTTTAAATGTTTAAGTTGGAAAGGAAATGCCAGTTAACCTATAAATCGTAATGTTTTAAGGAATTAAGTGAACAATATTACTAATGCGCTATGATTACAATTTTATACTTATATTATAAATACGCAAATACTTGAAGTACTTGATTGACATTTTGTAATAGTTATGCATAGGCAGAGAAAGAATTAAAAAAAAAACAAATTTGGGACCAATTTCCTCCTAGAATTGCTGTAAATGTAACTTTTATAACCTAAACATTTGACTACATGACTAAATAAGCAAATAAAAAATGCATTTAATTACTAATTTCTACATAAATATTTTATTTCTTTGATATTTTTCTATTATCTTGTAAGTAGTTTCTGATTACATTTGTGAACTGGATGTACGATGTGAAGTTGAAGATCTTATATCTAAAACATAACATGCTCGATTGACGAATGCTGTGTGCAAAAGTTTCAAATGCACAAACTTCCAGTTTTGAATGTTGTTTCGTAATAAAGTATATAAAAAACTTATTTTTCCAGTGTGTTCCCAGCTTAGTTTTTATCATTTTATCTTTCTAGTTTATTATACATTTACTGTAAATATCAAGTTTACATATATGATATCAAGTGCCTTAACGCTCTAAATTAGCTGCTCTAAGAAATATTTAGTAATACAAATGGAAGAAATCGATTATCGATTTTGAATATACATGAAAAATATTTTTGACGGTTTTTGAAAAAATAGAACACGAGCTTAAGAGGATGTCGTATCTACTGTCTTTGTCTATAATCACACTTTTGCTATTTACTGAAAAAGTAGTTAGTTAATTGAAAAACTAAGAGTTGACCTCAATGCGTCTTAAAATAAGGAATATTTTGAGACCTTAATAAGTACCTAAAATTATTTCCTTTTTGCGAAAACTTCGGTACGGAAAATTGAGGTTAGGTATAGCGTTCTGAAGTTTTCTCAAAAAGAAAATGTATCAAAATATTGTGTATTTTAAGACGAATTGGGGTCAGCTCTTAGTTTTTCAATTAACTATTTTTTTAGTAAATAGCAAAACTGATTAGACAAGGACAGGGAATACGGCCTTTTCTTAACGAGTAATTTAAAAAACTATTAATATGTAATCAGTTCAATTAAGAAAATATACATATTTATAGCACTGCGTGACCTAAGTCCGCACTTATGTCATGTCTATCTGACTAAAGTAGCCATTAATGCACCGTGTTTATCACCCTCGCTACGCTCGGTCGCTACGCTCGGTCGCTACGCTCGGTCGCTACGCTCGGTCGCTACGCTCGGTCGCTATCGCAAGGTGCGACAATGGACTGCTTAGGGCACGGATAGGCGTGACAGTGGACTTCGGGCAAGCAGTGCTATAAAATAGTATGATACTTGTGTCATAAGTCGTCCTTCATAAGGATTACCTAGGTCACACGTATCGTAATGTATTATTATATAATTACGAAATTCAGACAAATAACGATATGGTGCAAGGTGCACAATTTTGTTTATTTAAAATTTCAAGTTTCATGAGTGAAACTTGAAATAAAGCCACAGTTAAGTTACCGACTGCTAGACAGAAAAACTTGTAGATTCACACAAATGCAAGTAAATGAATTTCACTCTGAATAATATAATAGTATCAAGAGTTCTATAGGGAACAATTTTAGGAGCCCATCCTGTTTCTTTATTATATGAATAATGCATCTAATGTGGTACTATTTGCAAATAAAAAAATCTGAAGCAAATACGATACTGGAAATTAATCTTTACAAAATATTAAAAATGTACGCAAGTTAAAAGGCAATAATCGATGACCCGATAGTAGAAACAGTAAATGTAAAGTTTGAATTAGAAAATAGATTTATATATTTAAGGTTCACATTATGTTAGCAGTAGTTTGTAAACAATAACGTGCATTACAAAAATCAATATATATTAAAGTTTATTCATGAAGTATAACATAAGATATTAAATATAGGTAATATATATATATATATATATATATATATATATATATATATATATATATATATATATATATATATATATATATATATATATTCAAAAGTTAAAACACTTTAAGGCCCTGAAAAGGGCAGATTGTTTTTATTTTCGGGGGAAAAGAAAGAAGCTGCTTAGCCGTCAAATCCGTAGTGCGGCCTTGTCTCTTCAAGGCATAAACACATGGCGGTGACCGTCTTCCGCTTGACGTGCTCGATATAAGTTACGGCGTCGCGAATGAAGTTCTCGAGAAAGAGCTTGAGAACGCTGCGAGTTTCCTCGTAGATGAGCCCGGCGATGCGCTCGACTCCTCCCTTTCCCAATCCTTTACCACGTCGTCATCTCGAGACAGTTGACGACAAAGTTCAGACCGATGTGAACTCGACGACTGCCGACGACGCAATGATGATTCTCGCGCAAAAAACTCACCCTTTCATAGCCTCGATTCTGCCTCCCGCTCCTTCTCGTGCGCGCCACTTCCACCGCGGCTTCCCCCACCTCGCGCTTTTCCAACCAATCGCGCGCCTCGCAGGAAAGTAGGAGGGTCTCCTGAATAGCAAGACAGCTAAAAAAGCGTATAAATACAGCATTGGGGCCTGGTTAAAAATAATCTCGTCTCGACCACCGAACGACACGCATCCACTTCGACGTCACCCAGCGAACGATGGCACGCACCAAGCAGACGGCTCGCAAGTCGACGGGAGGCAAGGCGCCGCGGAAGCAGCTCGCGACGAAGGCCGCGCGCAAGAGTGCACCGGCCACCGGGGGAGTCAAGAAGCCTCATCGCTTCAAACCTGGTACAGTCGCTCTGCGCGAGATTCGCCGCTACCAGAAGAGCACGGAGCTGCTGCTGCGCAAGATGCCGTTCCAACGGCTCGTGCGCGAGATCGCCCAGGACTTCAAGACGGACCTGCGCTTCCAGAGCTCCTCGGTGATGGCTCTGCAGGAGGCCTGCGAGGCTTACCTGGTTGGCCTGTTCGAGGACACCAACCTGTGCGCGATCCACGCCAAGCGCGTTACCATCATGCCCAAGGACATCCAGCTGGCGAGACGCATCCGCGGAGAGCGAGCTTAATTTGCTTGTTGTAGCTTGATAAACCAATCGGCCCTTTTCAGGGCCAATAATTATGTTTGAACGTTCAACAAATTATGAAATCTTAATTGTGTACTTAATTACCCACTAATTTCATTTATTCATTTTAATCTATATTTTATCGAGTAACAAACAAATATTCAAAATAAATATGCATTTGTGACTAAATTCATATTGAGGAGACGCCGAATATTTCTGTCCCTATCCAATTGAATTTTCATTCATAATTTTAAGAAAAATAATTTTTCGAAAAAAATAATAGTTGTCCCTGATTTGTTTTATATTGATAAATATATGTCCAATCTGGTTTCATATGATTATTTTGCTTTTGATAAAACTTAGTATGTAGAGGTTAATCTCCATGTAGTTGATCCTCATAATGTCGGTTTTCTCGAAAACAAAACAATCCTATAAACTCAGCTTGGACATTTAGATAACCATAAGACAAAGCAGGGACAACTATTTTTTCAAAAAAATAATTTCTCTTAAAAATTATGAATGAAAACTCAATTAGGCAAGGGCAGATATCCAGCATCCTTTTAATCTGAAAATTACCGTCATAGGGATATATTAAGTCACATCCGTTAAAAAATACTATTCAAATTTAAATGAATCTAAAATATAGGACTATCACGTTATTTAGTAAACTAAATTTTCTGCACTGAGAGAATATTAGTCGTTTCAGCTAGAGTTCGGTTGTTTTAACCGAAGTCAGTCCGGTAGTGCGGTACGGCAAAAACAGCAATATGACCGTAGCAGTTATAACAATGTTCCCACAGTAATATCTACCGAACATTTGCTCAGCAGCTTTTGTCAAAGTCGGTCATAATTGCCGAGCTGCAGTAAACACAGCGCTTACAAGTTGCAAATGGTTGTAGGTGATCCAGGTAGTGTGCTCTGTAGTTATTGATATCTACATATGTATACTAGTTGCAGACGGTGTCCAGGTGGTTATGGTAACTGAACCTCTTTCTAGGCTACCATAACCACCTGGACACCGTCTGTAACTACCATACATATGTAGACATCAATAACTACGGAGTGCGTTAACTGGACCTCGTCCTCGGCCCCCTTTATTTGTCCAGAAGACACTGCATTTGAACGCAAAGCTGGCGAAAGTACGGAGTTCAACCGGACTTGTTTAGTATTTTTGGTAGATCAGTTGTTGACATTGGTACTGCTGGAGTGGGAATAGCAGATATAACCGAACAGCTCGGTCAAATCTACCGAAGTCCACAGCAGTAATGGCAAACAATAGCCTCCGTAAATTTAACTGAGGCGGCTTCGGTAGTTTTGACTACTATTTTCTCAGTCTAGGTACCTAGATACAAATTCTTTGGCTCAGAATTATATTTTTTAACGTTAAATGTCTCAAATTAAAGATTTTTCTATCTGCTTTTATTATCTTTTGGGCAATTCTTTCTAGTGCTAATTTGGAATTTAGTGCCATGGCAGAAGCAAAGCAGTAACACTTTCTTCTTGGTTAATAAGCATATGAAACGAATGAATTTAAAAACTAATTACGTAAGAATATTCTACATGTTTTAGTTTCAGAATCTGCAAAGAAAATAATGACAATTTTTAAGTAATTTAATAGATGATTAGAAAATATGTTAGATTTAAAAATACTAGTCAGGTCAAATAGTTAATTTTGTCACGTTCTTATTCATTTCCTATTACATATAAAACCTTTGCAAACACTTTTAGTAAAATTCAGTTATTAGTTTTCTAATTCATCCGTTGTGTAGTGTCTACACGAGGTACTTTTTTTCACTAAAATAAACTATATTCGGATTAAATAGCTAATATTTCGAATATGAGGGCCTATTCTAATAAACTACGGGTGTTAAGGCCGTCTGACCTACTTTACCTATCGAGCAAACAGAAATAAAATTTTCGTTTTTCGTAAAAACTACGCATCAGAATAGATTTTCCGTTTAGAGATAGCTTTATTTGAGCCAAATAAATAGCGGAACACTGAAAATTTGAGGTAAATCATTCTATTTCTCAATAGGAAAGTGAAAATGTTCTTCTCGAAAATTTCGTTTTACGCCAAAAATACGCATCAGAATAGAATTCCCTTTTCAGGATCGCTTTATCTAGAGAAAATACATAGCGGAACAATGGAATTGATATCAGAGTCGAAAATTAACACAATCACATAATTGCCAATTTTCGATTCTGATAATAATGTGTGTTCCGCTATGTATTTTATGTAAATAAAGCTACTTTGAAACCATAGTGTGAGAAATCTATTAAATCCTATTCACCAATGCAAAAATTGCATATGTATCCTATTCGCAAATAGGATCTTTTCATATTTGGAAAAAGGAATTAATAGGATTTAATAGATTTCTCACACTAGGGAAAGGAAATTTGATTCCGATTCGTATTTTTTGAGAAAAACGGAACTTTTAAATGTATTTTATTAACGGGTAAAGTAGGTTTGATGTATCCCCTTAAGTTTAATTTTTAGGTGTTAGAAACAACTCCTAGCCATCAAAATCCGAGACCTGTAGAGTCGATGGTTTCTTTGCAAGTAGAACAAAGTATAGATAGCGGGTGTTTATGTGCAAGTTATTTTTAAATATATTGTTTTTGAAAAATAAAGTGGATCTCATTACTTTGGTTTGAAGAAAACAAATAGCATTACAAAATGTACTTAAATGCGCACGACTAGTCAAAATTATGTTGCTGTTGTATTGTTGATTTCGTTATATTTGAAAGGGGTTTTCTGTATAAATGTGGTTTTGTGAATACTACTTAGATCTGCATTTACATAACATTTTTTATGTAATAATTATAATTTGAAATTTATGAATAAAAGAAAAAATAGGTACTTCTTAGCATACTGCGCAAACTGCGTTGCGACGTACAGTAATTATGTGGAGATTTTTATAGTAATATGAAATATAAATAGGGCGACGGTGCGCCCCTTGGCTTCGTACTGAACCTTAGTTCTTATACTTGCCATCGGGCGCTACCGCAGCTCTTGATAAAATTTAGAAAGGGTTATAGAAGTTACATGATGAATGCATAATTAACATAATCTTGTACATAGAAGTTTGTTTACGTTAAAATACTTGTTGGCCCTGAAAAGGGCCGATTGGTTTCGAGGTCCTGAAAAGGACCGACGTGTCTAACGAAGTCATTTCTTACAGCTGGTGAATTTGGTAACGGCTTTGGTACCCTCGTTCACGGCGTGTTTGGCAAGCTCCCCGGGAAGCAGCAAACGCACAGCGGTCTGGATCTCTCGCGACTGGATGGTCGGCTTCTTGTTGTAGTGTCCCAAACGCGAAGCTTCCGTGGCGATGCGCTCGAAGAGATCATTCACGAAGGAGTTCACGATACTCATCGCCTTGCCCGACATCCCCGTGTCCGGATGCACCTGCTTCAACACTTTGTAGATGTATCTGCTAAAGTGTTGCAGCTTCTTGCGCTTGTACGGCCGTTTCTTCTGGTTGGCCTTGGTCAGGACGGCCTTATCCGTCTTGCTGGCCACCTTCGTCGCCGCACCTGCAACCTTCTTCCGCCCTTCGCCCTTCACGAACACCATGACCAGCAATCGAGACTTCACGAATTCACGACGCACACGAGTGCGACGATCGACGATCGAATGCGTTTTTTACGGCATACGCACCTCTATTTGTACCCTTTTCTCATCGACGAGTCGCGCGCCGAGCGGTGGGGACTGGCGGCGGCCGCCCATTGGCTCGGTCTGGACTAACGATTAAAAAAACACGCGACGACCTTTGATTGGCTCGGCGCAGCTTCGCGAAAGTCATAACTAAGCGAAGGAAACGCGGGTAAAAAAAGAATCTCGACTTACTTAATCTGGAGCTGTCGCGGATACATCTCTCTCTCTCTCTCTCTCTCTCTCTCTCTCTCTCTCTCTCTCTCTCTCGCGTTATTCATCAAGATGTCCGGACGTGGACAGGGTGCCAAGGTGAAGGCGAAGCCAAGGAGTCGCTCGAAGAAGGCTGGCCTCGTGTTCCCGGTGATTCGCATCTACCGCATGCTGCGCAAGGGCCGCTACGCGAACAAGATCGGCTCCGGTGCGCCCGTCTACCTGACCGCCGTTCTCGAGTACCTGGCCGCGGAGATCCTCGAGCTGGCTGGCAAGGCGGCCCGCGATAACAACAAGAGCAGGATCGTCCCGCGTCACCTGCAGCTGGCCATACGCACCGACGACGAGCTGAACAAGCTCCTGAGTGGCGTGACCATTGCCCAGGGTGGCGTGCTGCCGAACATACAAGCGGTGCTGCTGCCCAGGAAGTCCGCCGAGTCGTCGAAGAAAAAGGAGGAAGCGCGTATCGAGGATGGCTAGTACAGTTATTAGGAATATTTCATTTTATCTAGTCTAATCGGCTCTTATCAGAGCTACGGAACAATTGGCCCTTTTCAGGGCCGCAACATACTTTAACCGTTTCAACAAAATATTTGTAATTCATATTTAATATATTCATAATTTGTTGTAACGATGGATTGTTTTTTTTTTTATTTAAATTGAATTTAATTTATGTAAATCTGACACGAGGTTGCAAGGCATAACCTGTTAAATTTTTAACCAATTTTGTGAACTATTTTGTGTACAAAAATTAAATTAAATCTTATTCTACGGGTGCGATATAATGTACTTACAGTAGTACTCTCCGTTATAGAATTAGCATTCAGATTTTGGTAAAACTTAACATACTGATACGTATTAGTCTAAATGTGTCTTGAATCAATTTGCATTAAGCCAGAATATATGAAAGAAAAGTGAACATTTTCATTATCACGCGTTTAACACAAAAAATTACGGCAGTGATCGTTCAGTTTTTGTGGAAAATTTTTGTAGGAAGACGAATATTTGACGGATATTTATTAGCTTCGAAAACTAAGATTAAGTACACTCGACGTTGGAAATTAGGGGAAGGTGGGGCAGTGCGGGCACCCTAACTTCAAAAGAATCCTGTACTTTGTACCAATACAAATTATTAAAAGTGCTTCTTAAAGTAGAATATCTCAAGATTTAGATACATTATTTTTTATTATAAAATATATATTGCATTGTTTTTTATAATGCAAAGTACAATACCGCTAAAACTGCCCATTTTCCCCACCCGTGGGGCACGATTGGCACGGTGAATTAATGAAAAATATATTTAAAAAAAATATTGGACGTTACTATTAAATTTGCCATCGGAGTAATTACTTCTTTGGCCTTTCTTTTTATAATTTCTTACCATTTCATTAACACTGACTCTTTCACCAATATCTAAGACTCCGACTCCGAAATGTTAAGGGCGCAAAAGTAAGATTAAGAAAATCAATTGTTAAACTCGGCGGAAATAAATTGACGACTCACGTATGCCAATCGTGCTCCGCTAGTGGTGCCAGTCGGGCCCCATTTTATTGATTTCAATGTATAGTCGTAATTTGGTGTTAATTTATTTATGCGATAATTTAAACAAAGTTCATCTCATTAATAAATAAGAAATTGAATGTTTAAAAAAGTGTACACATTTTGACTATAATTCAGTACCGAGAGTACTAGAATATTCCTAATCTGAAAGTCTGTACTATTTTTGGATTATGTAAATTCCTTTGTTTTGGATATTTAATAAATTTCTAAAGAATTAAATTTTAGTCTTTTCAGTATTTTGCAATTTACATGTGCGATATACTTATTAATTCACATAGTATAATTATTTTTTTTATCAAAATCTATGTTCAACGGCGTGTAAAAAAAATAACGATTTTTTAATCGTTTTTACTTTTAACCACGAATTTTTCTTCTATGATTACGTTCATCGTAACGATGAATTCTAGAGATTCCGCCATGTTTTAACTCAACGTCCCTACAAGAACTTAAGGGGGTATGAGCGAAAAGTAATTTTAAACTTTAAGACCTAAATCTATTTTGTAATTGTTAATAAAGATTATTTGAATCCAGAGACAAATTTTCAGTATAGGTTGCCTTGCATTTCGAAAAGATATTTAATTCTAAAGTTCGCCCGTTTAGCCCGTTTAATATGCAGAAAACGCATTTTTCGCGTTTGAAATATAAAATTCATGCATTTGTAGGGAACTTTTCTAGATTATTAAAGTATCAAATTAATCTTTAGCTTTCCAATTTTATGTGCATACAATACAAAAATAGGGTTGCCTGGCGTTTTAGAGAGATATTTATAGAATAAAGCAAAAAAGTACTGAAAACAGAGAACCACCTTAGAGGTTAGAGTCAAATCAAGGTCTATATTGATCTTTTCAGAAAGAAATAAGATAAATATGCGTTTGATATAAATATGAATATTCAAAGTTTTTTAAATATTTAATTTGTTAACATGATACATTGTCATAAACTTCTCTATTGAATAACGTTTTTTCATAAGTTACTGTTTTGACTAGTATGCCGCTCGGACCTCCTTAACTATGGTAGTGTAAAGGCTGGTATCATACGATACACAACCATCATAAGGATACACTCGGTAAGTGAGGTTATGTTTACTATTTGTAATATTAGTTCATGTATTGTAAATTGGTTATCTTTAATAATAATAAATTAAGTAAATATCTATAACACAAAATAGTGACAATTTAGTGGACAAATATAATGAATTATGTGCAAGAAGTATGAAGAATGAATATAATTGTGTAGTGCTCAAATTAAATTTTAAAAAATATTTAATTTCAATTAGCATTTACATGCAGATAATTCTCTAAAGTCAACTGCTTTAAACAAGTTTTATGTCATTGTGTATGCCTTGGTGTGCAATTGTGGTGATTACTTGTTTTATAAATATTGATTATTATAATTACAAAATTCTATGTAAACACATAGATTTCTTTATATATCTATTACATTACGTCTTCTAAAACACATCATTGAATTATACTATTGTGTAAATTGAATAGTTAGTTTGATTAATTTAGAATAACCTTAGGAATATTCTAATGTCTATTATACTCCAGTGAGAACTAGATTTCTTTATTACGATACTACATATATGTCTGGTATTGTACAATTTAACAAATGTCAATTAAATTATTTATTAACATATATAAGTCAAATAATATAAAAGAACCTCGCATTAATTAATAACTAAATCGTTAATTCATCATTAATTTCAATACCTAAACATTTATTTAGTATGCGAGACCTGGTAGTTTATTTTTTCATATTTTCTAATTGTAAATTGTTTGATATTTGCTTGTAAGTTATACTAAATATTTAATGATACAATCAATTATAATTGATTGTATCAACTGTTATTTCATTTACATATTAGTATAAATTAATTAAATTTTATTATTCTATAATTTCATGTAAATTAACATTTAGTCAATGTTCGTTAACAAGTGATCACAAATAGTGCACATTTATTTCTGTCTACTCTTGATCTCTGTCTTTTGTTGTATACGATACATACATGTTGTCTAATGACAGTATATACATATTCAAAAGCTCATTTATTTAAAATTTTTAGAGAAAGTTGGGCCTTTTTTATAAGAAATATTTGTATTTGCATAAATGTTTCTTGAAACCAAATTAACAGATTCTTAATTCTACCACGACACAACTAGCTTCATTCATAATTTTTCTAGAATATAATCCACTGATATGTATATATATTTCATTTATACTATATTTAAAAGGTTTTATAATTATAAATTAAAAATAAGAAGATAACAGAAAGTTGACAATATTTTAATATAATTTAGATACATTCTTTTTTCAATAAATCACAGTCACAATATGTACAGGAACGAATCCTATTCATAAATGTTAAAAACAAACTTGCGTAATCTGACCTGTTTGATCTTTCTTGATAACAATATAGCAATACTACATTCTGTATTAAATATGGTGAGAAGGTGAACATACTAAGTACTTGCTGGATAAAGTAGAGTATCTGAAGAATTTTCTGAATTACCGTTGCTAACAGTTTTTTTGCACGTTATATAATTATAGAATACATTAATAGTATATTATGCATCTAGGGAATAAAGTGAGCCAGTAAATGCCTGCGTGTGGTTCGGCAATCGCTGGCTCACTTTATTCACGCGTGCAATGTACAATTTTTTAACATATCTACCAAAAAGTTTGTACTCGTTCACCGCCGACAAGGGAAAATAGTGCTACATATTAACTCCCTAACCTCACTCTAGTCCCCGCCGCGCCACGCGCTGTTTGTACCCGAGCCGAAGGCGAGGGCACATGCGCGTAGCGGTGGGGACTAAAGTGGGGGTAGGGATTTAATGTAGCGCTTTATTCCCGGCTCGGCGGGGATAAAGTACGTACTTTATCCCCGCCGAGCCGGGAATAAAGCGCTACATTAAATCCATACCCCCACTCTAGTCCCCGTCGCTACGAGTTAATTATGTAGCACTATTTTCCCTTGTCGGCGGTGAACGAGTACGAAGTTTTTGGTAGATATGTTAAAAAATTGTATATTGCACGCGTGAATAAAGTGAGCCAGCGATTGCCAGCGTGTATGACACCCTCGCTTCGCTCGGGCGCCGAACCACACGCAGGCATTTGCTGGCTCACTTTATTCCCTAGGTGCATAATATACTATTATATTAGCATTTAAAACTTACTGTTGAGCAGACTATCTTAAATCAACAGAATATCTCGGACTACTACTCTATAAGGCATCTTATTAGCCCTATAAGATATCTAGTACATACCGTTTCAGATATTTTATGAAAATGTTCATTTTATTATGGTGAGATCTATTTTAGAGTAGTGGTCTAAGATACCCTGCTCTATAGTACTTATAAATAAACAATAATAATGAATTGTTACTGATTTTGAATACTTCTTGAATTCCAACTATATGTGGTCATTGAACATTAGTAGACATAAAATGAATATATGTAGGCATTATAAAATAATACTATGTACTAAAAAATCATCTGTATTTGAATTTAACTTTCTAAATTACTATTTACTACGCATTTTCTAATACGCAAACACATATCTTTGTTTGACTGAAAATAAGAACAACCATAAAAACATGTTTTCTTCATCATGGTGACAACACAGTAAATATCCCTATAACTGCCGATGTAGCCATGTCTGCCACTTTAAGATGTTTTTAAATTATTTCATACATATATTCATCATTTATTGCATAAATGTACTCAATATGAGCTAGCCCTCAGTCAAATGATATACAATTTAAATATAATTTTGAAAATGAATGTTTTCTTAATTATATTTATAAAATAGTTTTGGATATCAAATAACAATTATGTAATGAAAAATTCTTATAGTTTCCTACATCGTTAGCATTTCAAATGTACAAATCTTTTTAAGAGGAAGCAAACATTTTTTTTTCTTTTCTTTTAGGGTATGTAGGAAATGCCAGTAACGCACACCCGACTGGGTCCGCACAGCTGGATAGTGTGGGGCTGGTTGGGGATGCATCCGCCGTGTGTATAATATAGAACGAAAAATAAAATAAACAAAAACGCGAAAAAGACTACACAGCCGTTGCATCGCAAACCAACCCTAAAAAACATCTAAAACCTACCACCCTTTCCTCTTCTAGCGGAAGCCACCCTGGTACCGTTTATCACATTACCTCAAGGTGGTGCCATTCTAGTATCGTCTCGACAACCACTGCTGCCTTGACCTGAAACAAATTTAAAAATTCTAAATTTTAAATCCCCGAGGGGACGTCAGGTCTAACCCGTCTTATTTATACGCGTATTAGAACCGGCGCTTTCATCTCCGCACGGAAAGGAGAAGTATCCCTGTCCCTCCCCGCGACATTCATAAAATAAGCCTCTCCCGGTTAAGAAAGCGTCATTTATACCTTCGTTGGTTGCCCTGTGTTAGATACCGCTTCTTTTGTCGTAGTAGCGTCTCGGCGAATTTTGCCGTGGCGGCCCACTTATTCTCGGCGGACAGCATTTCGCCCACGATGTTCTCAGGCGTGAATTGTCCGACCGAGCCGATAAGAGTTGTTCTTTCTTCGTTCCACTTTTCGCAGACGAAAAACGTGCGAAACGCATCCTCGCAATCAGCAAAATAGAAGATGCAACTCGGGTTCTGAACCTTCCCCATATGATTGAGGTAGGAGAAGAAGTACCCATGATCACTCAGGAATTGGGTCAGGTAGTAATCTACCTCCCCATGATCTTTGTTAATCCAAGGGGCCAGCTGGTCTATCAGCCTTCCATGAAAGAAGATTTCTACGGCCCAATACTGGCTCAGTAGCGGTAGTCAGTATTTCAGTACTGGACGCCATTAATTGCCCACTACTGTATAATTACTTGAATGATATGAACGGCCCGAGAATATTAAATTTGTACTGGCAAAATACTTTTAGACAGTACTATCACAATACTGAGAAACCCAAAAAGCCAGATAATTTATTTTCATAAAATTTAAAATGTTTTAGTTGCCCATGAAAGATTTTGCCATCACTGAAAAACTGGCCCAGTGCTGATCAAGTACTGCCAGCCGGTTAATCGGCATTAATTAATGGGCCATTGCTACCCCAACGTTGGTATGATAACAGAGGGCCAATATTAAATTAATGTACTGTCTGCCAACGCTCAAACAGTATTTTAAGTTTGGGCGCCTAATATCCAGTACTGGCCGAGTACATTTTTTCGGTAGTTTATGCATCATATTGAAAAAAAATAAAGATCGCGAAACTGTCATTATTCTAACCTGCGTAACCTAATATCTTGATTAGGTTAAAATGAATTAATTTCTAAAATGATTACTGCGAAAAGTTCGTATACTCGAGTAAAAAAGTTAAGAACTCTTAAAAGAGCCAGGCCCTTATCTGTAAGCAGTGGTAGCAATGAATCAAGGAATACGTCGTTATCTATAAAAGCTAGTATTAAAAAGGCACAATTTGATTCAAAAAGTAGTTGTGAAGTTGTAAATTCTCTTTTAAATGAAATCGAGCACCTGGAAGAAAATTTTATTGTAGAAAAAGAATCTAATTCTATAAAGAGTAGCAGTTTGATTTCTATTCACGAACCTGCTGATTATTCATGCTGTGAAAAAAAATGGCAGTGTCAGAAGGTAAGTTTCTGATTTAACGCTTTTTTAAAATAATCTTAATATAAATATATATATTTTCTACTTTTATTACATTGTTAGTCGTGCACTTAAAAATGTAATTGATAGTATTTTTATAAATTTATAGGTTAAATGTATAGCCCGGTCGAGATTTGCAAAAATCGGTGAAAGTATAAAAATTGTTTAATTATGAATTTTCTGGTTTATAATTATTTAAAATTATAAAAATACTTTTGTGATATCTTTGATAGTAGTATCTTCTTAAGAGATTAATGTATTAGAAATTTTTTTTTTATAATTTTATTTGATTATATAACATTATTTATAAATTTTAAATGGCATTGGGCGATGAATTTTGCAATAGATTCTATCTAAACTTTTTTGCTGACTGCTGCATATATAATTAAATAAATTTGTAGTACGATTCTTATTTACAGCTAGTATAAGGAGAGAAATGAATTTTTTACTTAATAAAAAATCACCAAAAAATCTATTTTTTAAAGAAAAAATTGTTTAAAAATTTGTAAAACATACACATTAGCCTATGAAAGAAATTATGCTACAAATGTTTCTAATTTCGAAAATAGAAAGGACAGGGAAAAATGAACTTCAGCGACACGAAATCTTTTAAATGTCTGAAAGGTTAATTAATTAATTAATTGAATTAATTAATCAATCGTTAATTACTTAAGGTAGTCGTAGCACTGTTATACTGCTAAAAAATTTATTGAAATTTAAAAGTAAAAATTATATGTACTACTACTGTTATTTAGAAGCTCTGAAATATTCAGACGGCCTAGCCTTATTATAATCGAAATAATTATCAAGATAAATTATCTTCAAAGATTTTTATTTCAGTACAAAACGTTAAAATATCAGACTTTGAGAAACAATATCCTGATATTCAATAAAGATGGCCCTCTGAAAATTTCGGAGCTCGTATTTGTGTTGAGTAGTATAACAACGCTACAACTACCTAAAGGTGAACCAGAGCTGATTATTAAAAAGTAATCTAAATTTTACAGATGTTCTGGTGGAAAAATTCGGAGTATCGCCTGGTGATATTGGCAGTTACGCGTCAAGATGGTTCTCGGGGGCAGGCGACCGACGAGGATGGAGAAAACGATTGGATGCTAATCAATTGCCAGAATAATTAATTACTTTTGTTAATATAATAATATTATGTTTAATTATTACATAAAATAAATAATAAATGTAAAATATTGCTTAATATAACCATTATAAAGAATAATAAAAATTGTTTTTTATAAAAGTTTTGTTACAAAAAGTTATTGTTAAATTATAATATGATATTACCTTATTAATATCTGTAGCCCCGGAATAACCACTTTTTTGTCAATTTTTTTTAAAATTGAGATTTTAGTAATTGTGGTATCTGTACATGTTATACTTTCACATAAAACAGCCAAAAATTGCAAAAGTTTATTTTTTACTCCGAATTTTCATAATCTATGTTTTTATTTAGCATAGGTTCAAATTGCAATTCAAAAATTAAAACCTTAATATCTCGAAAACACGAAAAATGGACTTAAGTGGTGTTACCCGGAAGCCACAGATATAATGTTCTATTGTTTATTTAAGTTTTATTTATTTATTTTAATATAAGTAATAATGAATACAATTTACAGATATTTTATTTTTTTATACACCGTAAAATGCACTTGTTTCTCAGTGACCCATTACTGGGCAATTAATTTTGATAATTACTTTGCCAGTACTACGTGTAATTCGGCGGCCTGCTGTTATCATACCTACCAATAACGTGTCAGTAAATGCCAGACACTGGCGGCCAGCACTGGAAAGCATCGGCTCAAGTACATGCACAGTACTGCGCCGTTCGTTAATTCTTCCATGGGTAATTAAATATAAATATAAAATGAAAGATTTCTACGGCTTAATACTGGCTCTGTAGTGGTAGTCAGTATTTCAGTACTGGACGCCGTTAATTGCCCACTACTGTATAATTACTGGAATGATATGAACGGCACCGAGAATATTAAATTTGTACTGGCAAAATACTTTTGGACAGTACTATCACAATACTGAGAAACCAAAAGTGTAATTCTTAATCGTTGATTATTAAATTTGAATAGAACATAATCTTTTTCGTATTATGAATGATTTAGTTGCGTTTATACCATTCATGAGTTTGTATGTTTGTGTAATACTGAAATTCCCTTTTCCCTTGCCATTTATTACACGACCACAGGCTGTGTATTCGATTTGAACAGATTTAGCGATGATGGCCAACAATACTTTTGAAATAGCCTCCTTGTAATTATCTTGTCTAATAGATAATCTAATCATCATAGCAATCTGAAACAGATTAGATTATTAAATAAATATTGGTCTAATGAAGAGAGACAAAATATTGAATATAAAATTTAGCAAATATTACAGGAAATTATATTTACCAAGGCTTTCTTTTTTTTCTTGATCATTAAGAAGAGACTTCTCAAATTGTTTAAATTCATCCAGTGATTTGAACGGTAAGCCCGAGAGAACTCGGGGCGTTGTAGCTCCAGGTACTCCAACAATTGGCATGTTCATATTAATTTGTTTAATATGTTGCCACAAATCATATTGGATGCTAGTTTTCATATTTTTCATTCTTTTATTTAATCGTTTTTCCAGGTTCTCTATATCTTCGTGCATTACTTCTCTACCTTCAAATAATAAAAATTGTTTAAATTTATATAAACATATCAAGAAATTTTATAGGTTAGTTAAAATAAATTACTTTTTTTCTTTACTGGCCATTCAGCTTCAGCAATCTCAGGACCTTTTGACATGTTATTTGATTTTTTTGATTTTTCTTTATTAACAACTTGTACATTATCAAGCTCCTGTAAGACCTCCGATTCACCCAAAGCTTGCGGCGGAGAAACATCCATATATTTATCATCATTTTCAGGACTTTCTGAGTCGAGTTCAGAACTAGTGATGTTAGTAGATGAATACGATTTATTCAATCGGCGTATTCCTTGTTCATAGTCTTCTACAAATTAAAAGATTTCTAACTATTATCTTTGCACATCATACATTAGATAAATACAATACAATAAAAATAAAAATATGCTTATTACAAGAGTAAACTAGCTACTGGCTTCTTTTAAGAGTTCCACTTCATAAGAAGTCCAGGTGATATCAGCTACTTATTCAGCCTTAACCCACTCAGGGATCAAACCGTACTCTTCGTCTGGTGGATAATCATAGAACCAAGGGCTGCCGACCTCATACAGCCAAGATCGGGGTACAATTTCGACGGCTCGTTTTCCACTTCTTAGAGTATAGTTATTGAAGACAATGATTGCAAATTTACTTGATTCACGCAGCGGCATCTTGCACTTTTACAAGTCTTAAGTTATAAGCTAGGTTATACGATATAACAGTCCGTAGCAACTGAAAACAAATTCAATGCGAATACTATATATATGCTTACGACTAACAAGGAAACTAACCGAGGTGTACCTCACTGATTTTCTTAATATTGTGATACGTTGTATTATATCAAAAAGTATTAGACACGTTTTATTTACCTGCTAATTCGGCGATTTAAGGGGTGAAAACCACCCTTAAAATTTACCCCCAAAAACAGTTTTTTTTTAATATCTTAAAAACGAATTGAAATTTTCCGATGAAACCAACGCCTATTTGTTTCTTATCAAAATGCGCTTCTGTGGTAATCGCTTTCACTCTGAAGGGTTGCATCCCTTATTTTTTATGAGGGTATATAAGACTTTTTTTCGTTTTTTCTTTCTTCAGAAATTTCTTAATTAATCGAATCTTATATAAAATCGTTCTATTATAAACAATATTAAAATTAAAAGTTGACCGGTCCCGGAAGTTTTTAAAAAAAATTATTTAAAGGGGTAACTACCCCCTAACACGAGTTTCCTGACATAGGCCTTAATAATTTACATTATAACTGTATACACTTATATACAGTTATGTATACTTTTATATTTTCACAAGGGTATTAAGGTTGATATATTAAATTTCAAAAAATAGTTGAATGCTCATAGATGTTTGTACAATGCATTTAAGTATTTTTCTTTTTTTTAATCAAATACTAATACATTAATTTATAAAAAAGTTTTAAATATCTCTAACAGAATTAGTTCATTTTATTACATTTTGAAAAACTTTTTTTACAGAATATTATATAATCATCTTAATCATACTCATAATAGAATGCAAATTCTTCATTTATTTTAAATTTCAAATTTTTTTGGATCGTCTGTGTATGTTTCAGAAATTAAGAATGACTATCAATCCGATGAACGTTATAAATTTGCTTCTAATAACATTTCAAGATTTAAACTTACCAAAAACTCCAGAAACACCTCAAGAAATTAGTTTAAAAAATAGTATTGAGAATATTCTATTAAATGCTATGAAGGAATTTCACGATGTTGAGATGGTTGAATATGAAACATTAGATTTTCAAGAACCGTATAAAGATGTTGATATGAAAATTATAGAAGACGATGGTAAAATATTGACAATTGATGAAGATTTACAACAATGTACAGAAGATGCAGAAGAATTAGATCATGACTATAAAGCAAGAGCCGTGGAATTCTGGAGAAGTGGTTTGACAAAACATTTAGCATTAAAAACGGTACAAAAATTGTTTTTGCAAGGTTCAGTCCACAACCCAATTAAAACGTTGGGCAAAAACATTAAATAAAGGAGGAACGTATAAAGAGAACATAGGAAGAATTTGTTCTTTGGTTTTAGAAAATTTTAAAACTGCTGTTGATGCTGGTTATCCGGTTCATGACAAGGATTCACAAAAATGGGCGTTACAGACTCAAAAAGATATTGGAAACGAAGATTTTCGTTTTAAACCATCTAATCATTGGTTATCTAATTTTAAAAAGCTCACAGAGTTGTTAGTAGAAAAATTAACAAATTTGTAACCAAAAAGCACTTGAAGGAGCAGATTATTTAGAAACAACAGCTGATACGTTTGTTATTGAAATAAATAAACTGATTCATGAAAAAGGTTTAGAAAATGTATTTAATTCAGATCAATCAGGCTTTCAATTAGAAATGCACTCAGGTCATACATTAGCAGTTGAAGTACAGAATTAAGTTTTTATATCCTTATAAAAAATAAGGGATGCAACCCTTCAGAGTGAAAACGATTACCACAGAAGCGCATTTTGATAAGAAACAAATTGACGTTGGTTTCATTGGAAAATTTCAATTCGTTTTTGAGATATTAGAAAAAACTGTTTTTGGGGGTAACTTTTAAGGGTGGGTTTCACCCTTTAAATCGCCAAATTAGCACGTAAAAGAAAATACGTATCTAATACTTTTTGATGTACTACAACATATCACAATATCAAGAAAATCGGTGAGGTACACCTCGGGTAGTTTCCTTGTAAGTACATCTTTTCGTTCAAATATTTATAGACATATAATTCAAATAATTAAATAAAAAAGTATATATGCTAAGGGGCCGTGTACAAATTATGTAAAGGCTATTTTCGTACTTTTGGCTCCCCCTTACCCCCACGTAAGGAACCGTAAGATTTTGATGACTCCCCCCCTCCCCCTTATAATTTACAATTATTAATTTACAAAGTAGTAAGTAAATTGAAACTATTTTGGTAAACTATTTTTATTTAAAGACTTTTTATAAATTAAATTTAATTATAAATGTTTATTTAACGATTCATTTTTTAGCTATTAAAATCAATTACATCGCTGAATAATACTATTTAATATAATGTTTTTATGTTTGATCACTTGATCCTAAGAATTTTATTAGTCTAACACCGAGTGATTTCAAAAACGCACTTTTCACTTTGGTTTTTTAGCTATGATTTTTTTTTTAATATTTTAGAAATAACTACAACTCGCCATTCACTTTTGGTTCTTGTAGGTAAGTTTTGTTGGTAAGTTTTCCTGCTAGAGCACTTGTTGGATCGAGTCGATGTTAATGGCTCGGCAATCGAAATCGAACCTTTCATGAATTTGCTCTTAGCAAACCACCTCCCCCCCCCCGTACATAAGTATTCGTAAGATTTTCGTGAGCCTCTCCCCCATCGATCCTTACGTAATTTGTACACGGACCCTAATCACGTAAAATAGCATAATAAACAATTTTATATAAGATCCATAAATCAATAATTATTTTATTGTTTATTATATAATTGATACATATTACATATGAAGTATAAAAGCAAGGATATATAAAAGCACTTTCACATTTTAGATAATAACCTTACATTTTTAATACTTGATTACAAGAAAGCAATCTATTTATTGCTAAAATTTTATCGTTTTTGAGAGATACTATATTATTAGGTTGTAAAGATCGTATAGTAGTCTCTTTGAATTGAAATTCCAGCAATTCACAGTTTTCATCACTTCTCTCTAAATAGTTGAAGCCAAAAAATTCCAATTGTATTTGAAGCCAAAAATTCTTTTTTATACAATTACTAAATACATGATTTTTGTAAATCGAATTAGATTTGATAAATTGCATTTCGTGCAATCAATCATCGTGTTACCTGGACCAATGGATTGTTTGGACTACGAATCAATTTTCGTATTTGTCCCAGACAATATTCAAAGTGAAATGCCGAGAAGGATGTCAAAGATCCATTCATACATTTTACATCACTTGTTACGTGAATGATGTTATGAAAATTCATGACTTGAGAGTCTTTGCCATACATTGTGGGCATCAATTTGAAAAATTTCCTGAGTAGCAAATTTGCATAATCTGCGTGATTGACGGCTTTTTCTTTGTCAAATAGCATTCGACAAGCAACAAATAATAACAATAAATGTCTATACTTATTATTTGATATAAATCGTTTAAATAAAAAAGGAAGAATACATAATAGAATAAATCTATATTGAGTCGCCTTCCAATGACTCTGTTCTTGCATGTTAAACACTATTCTTTGAAACTCCATAGTTAGATAGGGACTGATAGCTTTAAATATTTCCCCTAATTCGATTCTTTGTTTAGTACTCAATTGACTTTTGCTGCTACTGTCAGTAAATTTTTCAAAAATGAACTTTGTAATTCCCAAATTGAACTTATGCATGGAGTCTAAAAATACTTGACTGATTGGATCCAAGTTTGGAATTTGAATCAAGGGTGATGTTACGTCAGGCTGGTGATGTTCACTTTGACTTTTATTAATAAAAGATTCTCTGGTTCATAAGGCACAATCCATCAGATCGTATATTCGCCGTTTGTTAACAGTTCGACTCTTTATATTACACCGCTCGCAAGAAAAGAATCCGCCATGTCCTTTGGTGCACTTACATATTGATCGTGCTGGCATATCACACACAAAACCTAGGATTTTAAATACGTAAGTTTTTTCACCAACCTTCAATCCATTCATAGTTAAATTAGCTGCTTCATCTACAAAAAGGCCCAAAGAATCTTCAACATGACGTGGCTTAGAGTCACCGCAGTAAATAACTGTAATAGCCGGATCACAAGTGTATTTGTCGTGATAAATTAGTATTAAAATAGGCCAAAACTGTTTATTTGAGTTTTTATAAACATTTAAGCCATCAATATTGACCAGTATGTGAATATAGTCTTCATCGTATTGGCCTGCCTCAATAATTAGTCGTAGAGCTTTTTCAATACCTAAGTATACTAACATGCCATTGTTCCCTTTCGAAGTTTCAATAATTTGGATGTCATTACAACATTTTTTCGTTTTTAATAATGTTTCAGCTGTTTTCAGTAAATCTTCATTCACTTCAGTTCTAATAATTTTTAGTAATTCCGCTATTGTCGAATTCCGTAGAGTAAATCTGTTGTTTATGCACCACATTTGCACTTTTTGTTTTAAGGTTCCTATTTCTTTGACTTCGTTTTCTTGCGCCTGAAAAGTTTTTTATAAATTTTATGTATTAAAACAATAAATAAACTGGCAAATGAAAATGCAATGAAAAGTACAATAAGTAACTTTGTATTCTAGTTTGATTTAGCTTTTTAGAAATAGGTTACATTTATAAATTATTATATTAAATTTAAATAATATTAAAATTGCAATACAATTTAGATCGTGAGAAAAAGGAAGACACATGAATCAATAGGTGCGTCAGCACCTGATGATAAATATTACGAAATACCTGCAAGTTTTGATCTTCTCGTGCTTTGTCTTGATCTGAACTGCTGGCATCGCTTAAACTATTGCTTATTTTTACAAAGCTATTTGAGAGATCTGTGTTCTCGTTAGTGTGACCTTCACTGTAAAAATTAAAATGATTTGAATTCTTTTATTAATTAATTAAAAAGTTATTGAATTAAGTTTTATTCGTTATTATAATCGTTTTAGGTAAAAATTTAAATTGATTTTTACCTTTCATTGCTCTCATTGTTCTTGTCAAGTTCCATATTAATTTCATCATCGAGATTTTTCGGATTTAATAATTCACTTGGTTCGCTAGTAATCACATTTGCTTCATTTGCCACAAACTAGGAAGAATTTGACGATCTACTGCTCAATGTCGATGAGGATCTTGCTCTTTTAAGAGCTCTTGCTTTTTTTAAATACGAATATTGTAATCTCGGAGGCATTTTTATAATCGAAGCGCATTAAAACATAAAGCACAGTTTTACATTCTTGGTTAGAGGTTAGATAGGTTAGTTCTGTTATTTACGTCAATTTGTTGCTATAATTTTTTGTTTTTGTCAATTCTGTCAAATTACTAACCAAATTTATTGGGCGAGTAATGACAGCCAGAGGAAAAATCTGACTGCTTTTCTAATCCGTCAAACATTACAGGACCAACGTATTTGTACGATCCTGGCCCGTTCATATCATATCAGTACTGGGACAAGAGTCAAGCCAGAATTGGCAGGCGATACATCGGTTATAAGTATATAGCCAGTACTGGCCCGTACTGTCAGTCGCGGCAATTCTTCCATGGGCGTTTGCTGTCCATTTACCCTTGGTCGTGGTTGTCCAGGACCGTTGCCACGTTTCCATGGTGCGCTCTCGTTCCTCTCTATGGACTGTTGTTCTGTCCTCTCCTGTTTTCTTCCGTTCGTAGATTCGCTTGCGCTCCGTCGCGTGTAGGTCGATTGGGATGATTCCCGCAATAACGAGCATTCCGGGTCCTGAGACCGTGCGATAGGCGCTGGTGACTCTGAGAGCTCATCTACGCTGAACGGAAGTAAGTCGAATCCGATATGAGTCCTTCTCCATTGCATCGGCCCATATTTCAGAACCGTACAATAAGATGGATGTAATGACTGACATGAGGAGTCGAGGCTTACTCGCTTCCGGTCCACTCGTGTTCACCACGACTGTGCCGTCTTTTTCGCCGCTTTATCCGCTGCAAACACTGGGTGCCGGAAGAAAGTAAGCTTAGTGTCTAGTTTGAGTCCCAGATACATAGCCTCCCTCCTTGTCAAAATCTCCGCATTTCCCACATACATGGGGAAGATGGTCTCAATCCGTTTGCCAGTGAAGGGTGCGATATCTGTCTTAGCGGCTGCCAATTCGAGACCGTGTTCCCCCATCCAGCGCGAGATCCTGCGCATCGCCTGGTTCAACAGATATTGTGCTTTTTCAAAGTCCCGCGCGATGATGACTAAAGCGACATCATCAGCGTAGGCTATCATGTACACCCCTTCCGGTAGCCCGAGTCATAACAGGGCATCGTACAGGATTTTCCAAAAATCAGAGCCAAAGCTTGACCCCTGTGCCACGCCGGCGCTGATATATTTCTCGCGTTGGCCTTCTTCTGTTTCGTAGAGGAGGATACGGTCCTTTAGGTAGTCCCGTATCACCCGCATGAGGTACTCTGAGACTCTGAACTCGTTCAACGCGCCCAATATGTCTGGCCACCTGGCCGAGTTAAAGGTGTTCTTAACGTCTAGCGTAACGAGAAGCGCGATGTTCCTGGAAAAATAATTTCCAGTCCATGTTCTCCTTCCCAGCCGAACTACCTCTTGTATAGCGTCCACTGTGGATCGCCATTTCTTGAAGCCGTACTGGCTGTCAGCTAAATCGTCGACAGCCTGTACAACTCCCTGTAGCCGTGGTTTGAGCAACCTCTTATAGAGCTTCCCTGCGTGGTCCAGCATGCACAGTGGCCTGTTAGACGACGGAAGCCGGGATCGCCTTCCTTACCTTTGCTGATCAACACGAGACGCGCACCAGGGAGTGCCAAAGACTCCCGGCTTCAGGTATGCGTTGTACATGTTCAGCAATAGAGAAGGTGCTCTCACCGCGATGATCTTCAATATCTCAGCTGGTATTCCGTCGGGCCCAGGCGCCTTTCCGCTCCGCATCATTTTACAGGGGAATCTCACCTACTTCAGCAGCTTCCTTCAGACCTTGCCTTGGCGGATGTGTTGGGATCAGTGTCCACGATTCGAGCCATGGTGTTCTCGTCGAAAGGGTGATTTGCGAGCGCGCAGAGCTTCTTGTTCACGATCTTGTAGCCCAAGCCCCACACGTTCCGATTGACTTCCTCCGTCAGGTTCTCCCAGCACTGTGCCTTCCTCCGGTTGATGTCGCGTCAGGGGCGCTTGCGCGCTGCTTTGTGCTGTACCGACAACGGTGCTGCCTCCGTTTCGTCTCTCGTTCTTTGCGCCCTTCTTCTAGGAAGCAAACATAATACAAAGAAAAACGTTAATAACAAATTTAGCGTCACTTTAATATGCTGCACAACTTTAGGAATATGTATAGCTGCGCAAGTACACACAAAATTACAAGAATGTAGTTATAGATCTTTTTTTCAATTATTTTTTCTACTAAAAATATAAAACTTCCTGTTATGTCTCTATAGTACAGAATTCAATAAGAATTAGGTTGATATTTTTTTTATTTTTGTTTAATGAAAAAAATATTTACATTTGCTTTGCATAGATACGATGCAAAATCATGACTTTATGTCACTTTTCCAATAGACTAAAACTTTTTAATTTTGCTTATTGTGTTGTTCAACGTACTCAAACTTTTAGTACAAAGAAATATAAAATATTATTGGGTGTTGATTTACTTGTTCATAACAGGAAACTTATTCTGCAAAGCTCTTCAAATTCGCAACCTAATTTGTACCGACATATTTGGAACATTTATACAAATTTTATATCTTTTATAGGAGATATCAATGGTTATTTTTTACGTTTGAAAAAACGGATAAAAGTTTTCTTAAGGCTTATGGCTACAGTAGTAGGCATAACATCATGTGCATATTCAACATTTTCTTTTAATACGAAAAAAAAATTTATTAATAAAAGTAAACAATAGTATATTAAATACATGTCTTGAAATATCAAAAAAAAATTTTTTTGAATTTTTCCAAAAAGAAAATGGCCACCCACAGCGCGTTTCCGGCAGCACCTTTTTTCTTTACGCTATTCTGTATGCAAAATTACATGCGTAATTTTGGACCTGAAACAAAATAAAAAAAATTTCAGGCTATAACTCGAATGATAACTTATTTCTATGATAATAAAGTATCAAAAACAACCAAACAAAATTTTTCGATTTTTTGAAAATTTTATTGTGGCCATACCCCTTAAGAGCTTTCATAAAAATACTTTTATTGTTCTCCGGGTTTTGTAAGTCCTACTTTGTAAGTAGATAAGTACTGCGCTAAAAACGAAACTGAAACATCATCATTTCTATTTGGCGGAAAATATCTTTCCTATTAAATTCTTATTTCTATTTTACATACAAATACATAAACTTATCTTTGAAATTAGTAGAATCAAATGTACAATTAGAAACAAATTTCCAGTCGATAACGATTAGTCATTAAAGAATAAGCGACGAACGATAATCAAAAATCTTTCATTGGCAGAAGTGAAAAGATCCCCTTTTTAATAAAGAAGTATCCAAAGCCATATCTCAGAGCTTAAAGTTAAGCTGCAGCGGCGCTTTATGGGGTCTAAAAACGTAAAACCTTAATTTATGGCTCTTATCATTCGGCAGTTTCGCCGGAAAATCGCATCAACTACGGGTCTGTCCCTCTCTGACTCTCCCTTTCTTTCTCTCGAGTCGTCGCGTGCGCACTTCCCTTCTATTCCTTCTGTGCGCTTTATCCACGGGTTACGACTACGGCAGCTCGTGAAAATAAAAGTCGGAAGATATGTAGAAAGCAAAAGAGAGGGAAAACAATGTTTCTTCCTATCGTTAAAATAATGCGATTTTCAAACTAACGTAGCGTAAAGATGCGATGGACTTTATCTAGTCTAAAAGCGCCGTAATATGAAAATGATTCCAAGATTGTATTTTGTATTGGACTTTTTAAATGATCTTTTAAAATATTCAGAATAGAGATAATGCGAAAGATTATATTATTTAATGATTGGAATGTTTGTATGATGTTAATACGAACACTCGTTTCTTAAAAATGATTTGAACGTCTATCTTTGATAAACTTTCGATGATTGCTTCTAACAGCAAATTGTAGACGAGATTTTTAGAGTGTCTCATACACTCTTTAACAAAAAATCTACTATATTTATTAGAACAACAGAAACAACTACTCTGCGGGCAAATACCCCTCCCAGCATTGAATTAAACTGTTAATTCATAAAATATGTAAATGTAATTAGTATTAAAAATTCAAATATTTTTCGTATTAATCCTACAAGTTTCTCGTAAACTTGTTAAACGGATAAAACATGTTACGTATTTAGAGTGTTTCATATACTCTTTAATAAAAAATCTACTATATTCATTTGAACAACAGAAACAACTACTCTGCGCGCAAATACCCCTCCCAGCATTGAATTAAACTGTTAATTCATAAAATATGTCGATATATTTTAACATTAAAAAACCAAACATTTTTTGTATTTATCCTGCAAATTGAAGTTTTTTTTTCCTTTTTTATAGCAATAAAGGGAAAACCATTTTAAAGTAGGTTTCTGATAAACCTATTACATCGTATTATTAGTTGTTCACTGTATTTATATATAAGGCTTACAGAGAAGAGTCTACCTCTTCAAAGCAAGAAATACATAGGTCCTTTAATATTATAAATGTAAAGATTAAATAGGTTTATCAGAGTGTGTATGTGTGTGTGTGTGTGCGTGTGTGTGTGTGTGGGTGTGTGTGTGTGTGTGTGTGTGTGTGTGTGTGTGTGTGTGTGTGTGTTTGTGTGTGAGTTTGAACGTGGATCAGCATTACTCTGCATATACACGGTAAAAATTAATCTTTCTGGGTTCATTTTTTGTTTTTCTTAAAGGAAGGCGGCTCAAAAATATTCTTTTTTCTTTTACGATGCTTTTTAGTTTATATAGCGGTTTTCGATTTCTGATTTTAGTTTTTCGGGTATTTGGTGCATTAGAAATAATATCATCGATTCAGAGGAAAGTCATTTGAAAGAGCATAAAAGTATCTAACTTTTCCGACCTGAACGATTAGATAAGGTCATTCCCTTCTTTTGTTATACGCGAAAAGGTCATTTTTAGATTAAACGGTTATATCTAACAAACGTATAATGGAAAATTTTTGAAAAAATTTTAGATTATTGGGAGTATGGCGAAGAATATTCAGTAAAATTTTTGAGTCATGACCTTTAAATTTTGACAGAGAAAAAAAATTTTGTAAGAAAAATTGATTCTTTTTCTCCGACGATAACTGAAGTAAATCGGCCGTATTTTATCTGAAACTTTACAAAAGGGTAGTTTTTACTATCTTATGACCTGTATGTCTTTTCAGATCATGAAATCTTTTATTTTCCGAGATATTGAAGTTATGTGTTTTCTGAGAAATGTTTTTGATCCCTTATATCTCGAGAACGGCGCGGTCATTGTTTATCAAACGGGGCTCATCTTTTTCGTTTTCAAATGAAGATTTAAAACTCAAAAGAAATTTCAAGATTCATCGACTTGTTTTGGATTTATAAAGATTTTTTGGTTTTTGAGTTTTAGATTATTGTTTTTTTGACATGTGAGAAATATTATAATTAATATGGTGTAAATGCATTAAAAAGAGCATAGAATTACCTATCTTTCACAACCGCAAATTTTAGATAGGCTTTTTCCCTTCTTTTGTTATATATTATACGAAAACGTAATTTTTAGTTTAAACGGTTATATTCCAGAAAGATATAGCAATTTAAAACTAATTTATAAGAACAAAGAATTTCATATTGCAGCAAATAATTTTGTTTGAGGAAGCTAAGTGCCAGAAAATTAACAGCGTTCTTTTTTACGTGATACTATCACAAGAATCATAACGATTATTCGTTACAAATATCATTCTATTTTAAAGCCACCTAGATGTTTACATATACAGAGTATCTGATTTTTAACATTCAACTGTATCATAATATTTTTATGAAAATGAATATTGCACCCACAAAAGAAGACTATAGTAATAACTCAAAATTGTATGTTTTTGTAAAACCGAGTATGCAACATAAATTTTTTCTGAAATAATATTTTAACCCACTTTCGAAGTATACTAAGGGTTTTAGCATTCGTATAAGCTATTTTGTTTACAAAAATTAAGTTGATTTTTAATAATTTTATTCAGGGGTGCGATATGATGTACTTAATTAATCTAATAGAATATTCCTAATCTGAAAATCTATACTATTAGTTCTATTAATCTATACTATTATCTATACTATTACTCTATTAGATTTTTTAGATATAGTCTTTTGGCCATATAGACATGTAGTTGCGCTTCCATAATTGTGAGGAATGTAATTTAAAAAATAGTATTTTTACATACATTCATGATAAAGGCTTATTCTATATCTTCGTTAATAAGCATTCCTCAATACACTGTATAATTGTATGTAACAGTCAATTAAGTTGAAAAAAAAAGTAAACGAAACCATAATTCTAAGAAAACGAGCATCATTCTCGCAACAAAAATAATTTAATCGCACATGATTACTTTACTCTACCATTACTAATTATTCTTGCATTACGCCGATTAGCGCGCGACGTTCCTCCGTCATAATATCAGTGCAGCGCGCGGGACACTCTCGGCTTTGACTGACAGTCGCTATAATACGATTTCGTGACAGCGAACAATTTTCGAAAGTCGCCGTTTAAACGCAACGCGCTCTTTATACACGAATGACTATCTTGTTTAAATAGAAAACCGGACGCGAGTGCCTTATTACAGTGCAAACAATCGGAGTAGGCACCCCGTCGCGTATCTCGGCGATTAAACAATAATTTCGTCCTCTCAACGCGCGGCGGAGAGACGCGGAGATATATATAATGTCGGGGAGAAAGTCGATTAGCCCCCGCGAGGAGAGCGGATGCGTGCGAGACTTCTTTTTTTTTCCAAATCCTGTCACCTGAACTATTATCGGGAGCAATCAATTTACCGTGGCTCCGAGACCGAATATCCCGTCGTCGTGGGCGCCGCGGCGATATAGACGTTATATTTGCCCAGTGCATATAACGAACGGACGTAGAACTGTATAGTTGTCAGTGGATAGCTGATAAGTATTTTTAAACAGGGTAAATGACCCGATAACTGGATTTGTAAGGCATTGCTGCGTGCACGTATGTTTAATTTGAGGGAAATATCGAGTCTAGTAGATTGCGTATACATAAGTAAGTACTCTTGGCGTTTAAAATAATTTCTTACATCTGAAGGTGTCTTAAAAGCTTTGAATAATTATGTAAGTTTACAACACAAATAGTTCTTAATGACCGATTCCATTTCTAATCGAACAGATCGACTGCACCTATGTCACCAAATCATTTCAAAATTTAATGTTATTCTACTCCAAAAATAATTGGACACGTATTTTTTGTTTTTGTCATTGCACCAAAATTTTTTCGTACATGAGTCATTTGTTATTTTTTCGTTCTTAAAGAGAAAAATTAATGAGAAAAGTTGATCTAATATTTTTGTTACAAAATAGGAAACTTGAATGAAAACATCCATCAGGTCCATCAGATAAAATATCGAAAAATAATTGACACGCATTTTTTCTCTTTTCAAATAAATGATTATAGACAAAGATGCAGGTTGCAATGTCGCCAGACGTCACATTATCCAATTATATCCCATATAGTGTATCTATATAGTGTGGTGTTGTGACGTCACACGACATTTCAACCTGCTAGAGCTTTGTCTATAATCATTTATATCATCATCCTGCGAACCTAATGTATTTTTTCGTTCAAGTTCCCTATTTTGAAGTGATTTGGTGACATAGGTGCAGTCGGCCTGTACGATTTGAATAATGGAATTGGTCTGATATACTTAACTATACTTTTCTGATGATATATTATTAATTGATATGAAAAAAATATTTCGTGGTAAATTGATTCAAATAACTTATTGGATATTTTCCTCTTGACATTACGTCTGTGTTAATACGATAATAATAAATACAAATAGTTTCTGTAAACAACATTTTTTTACTCGTGTCATATGAGAATAAACCTTATTTTTCGGTAGTAAGACCCCCCCCCCCCCCCCCCCACGCTTTGCCACGTTTTCCCCCTATGTGACGATGAAAAAAGGAGATTTAATCAGTGTACGTACAATCTGTAAATAGGATCAGCTAAAATCATAAAAATCAACATTTTTTTCAATATATGAAAAGTGATAAAATAAACCTTGATAATTTTACTTTTTTTAATTCTGAGTAAAATAAACTGAACATCTTTTTGTTAGTTGAAATAGAATATCCTTAGATTCTTTTTGACGGCTTAATGTAGAGTTTAGATACAAAATAACGGCAGAAATATAAATAAAACTTTTTTAGATTCTCCGGTGAATCGTGTTCAAATGTTTTGATTCAAAGAGCAATCGCGATTCAAATCTCGATTAAACACTTCATTTACACGTACTCTGGACTAACCAACGCTTTTCTTCACTAGTTGCGTAATATACTATACTTAATAAAATTTGTTGTTACACCGGTGATATGTTATTCTTAACGACCATTTGAAGAGATTCATGCAGCGACATAGCCAATCGCAGGTTTCTTGACGTTCAATGTCTACTATGACGACTGTATACGTAGTATCTTCGATATCGTATACATTACTCATTTTTTCTTCGTCACATACACAACAATTTATTCAAAGCTTACGTGGACAAAATAGTCATAACATATTTTTCTAGTAAATACTTTCAAATATGTACATTTTACAGATTATAGTTCTCTTGCAGAACATTCCCAAAAAAAGCGTTTTTTACGCGTTTAGATGAAATATGCATCCTTAATATACTTTCTACACTAATCGTTATACAAATCGGAAGTTGAAAAATAAAAGAAAGATACTTAGAAGTGCAGACAAAAGTTTTCCGCTTTCGTATTTTTTTCTATTACGAACTTTAATTAATTCTTGAATCACATAAATCAAAATGTCCTCGTGTAAGCACAGCAATGTAATTGGTGAATTTATAGTAAAGCCTTTAGAGCCGAACATTTCCGGCCTCTCTAGACGAGTCCACACGAGTAATTAAAAAGTAAACCGTTATGGGTAGGGTATCATATAGGATACATAGGACGCAGGAAAAGGGCCGCCTGGAAGCGGAAACGACCCCTTGCGAAGGATAGGAAAAGTGCCTAGTAGACCATAAACAGACTGCGCTACAAATTGAGGGGATATAACGCATAAGGTCAATGACTCACCGTTGTGTATCACCCGCGCGCAGTTTTTGGATAATCAATGATGACTGCGCTTTCCGATGCTACTTATTCTTAAAACGGCAAACTAGTCGGTTTGCAAAAATTTGTTAACTTCGTTAAATTTATATTTATGCAACAATAATATATCTTATAATAATTAATTACATTTTATCAAAACTCATCTTTAGGAATACCGCGTAATGTAAAATAAATATCTCGTAAATCATCACAAAATATATTACGGATATTTATTTCCCCATGGGTAATAATGACGCATTAAAACGATAGCAATTAATTACGTATTACAAATAGGATAACTAAAGTATTAAATTATTGAACATAAAGAAATTACTTTGTACGTCAATATTTTTAGATTTGATTCAGTGATATTGAATATAATATCGACAGTGTAATATGAATAGGAACTTAATAATAGGAAATTATCCTCAATAGAGTATTATTTAGAGCATTCAAATTAATGTAATTGTGTTAACTATAGCTATCGACAATACTTAACTGCTTTTATAATTCAATTCACTTATTGAAATTAATACAAATATGTATTGTATTAACTGATAGTAATTTATTATTTTAAGAATACTTCATTCGTATAATAGAGGAGACTGGTGTATAATGAGATAGTTGTAATAATTTGCTTTAAAGGTGGTGCCAGTACTGCCAGTTATTGAATCGCGTCTCAGATTACTCGTAGTGCTTGTGCGAGCTAATTTTACTCGAATTCAGCAACTGCCGAAGCAACTGCTACCGGGTAAAACATAGTTTAATAAAACAACGAAATGTTAGATTGAAGAAACCACAAAATTTGTAAAATTAACTTTTTTAAAATCATCAACCGATTATATATTGACAAAATTTTGCAAGAATCGGAGTACTTTACTTTTGTATGTAATCCTTTTTGAAATAATAATAGAAAACGATAAAACATCTCAAATTTTATAATTAAATAAGGAGAACGTGTGGGTTATAGGGGTAAACTAACTAAATGATACATAATAGTGAGAAAGTTGAAATAAACTTGTTTAAAAGATGACGCAACATATTAGGTAGCGTTTCAAAGGTATACAATAATTGGAAACAGAAACAAAATTTTATAACGAAAGAAACGTGAAATTTATAAAACTATCTTTGCTCAAATCGCCTGTCGATTACAGGGTCGAACTATTAGAACTGTCGAAGCAGTCAACTTTTGTAGGTTGTTTTTTTTAAATTTTGTTTTATTTATTATCCTTTTATTAGCCCTTAACAAATATAATGACATCCCATTTATTTGTAACGCATTGAAGCACTGTTTTATCATACCCATTTTATCATAATTGTACTTAAATACTACTGTACATTATACAATATCGAAGTCCAGCAATAATGTAGAGTAATGTTATTTAAATAGTTAGTAAACAGATGTAATTTCATTTATTTGAAAATAATGCTTTCTCGTGGGTACTAGAGAATATTTCACTTGAGCCGAGTCTACCCTAATAACAACTGTCTATTAATGAAATCGTTGAAAACCGAGCAGTTAGATATGAAGAGCAAAAATTTTTGCTAAATACAAGAAATTTCTACCGTTTTAAAATATACATTTGCAACTAAGCAATTTACCACCAGTGAAGCTAGAAGTTGCAGTCAAAACTTGAGCTCTATCAGTCAAGTCTTTTCTGAGATAGCGACTGGAGACACATACGTAGGTACCCATGTCATACATATATTCAGCCAAAATTAAAGAAAATTTTTAATAATGTGTTTATCATTTTTCACCATACGCCGCAGAAATACATTTCTAGTAAGTATACGGTATTTGTATAGTCTCGCCTATCTTGTCCCTTATTTATTTTTATTATAAACTTCGTACGCGTATGTCTTATTATACATATAACTTGGTTTAGTCCTGGGTAAGGTAGATAATTCCGAGGCTACTAGTTAACTTCAATACCATATACAGGGAGTATCTGACCTAGCTCATTTGACAAACTACGTTATAGACGGAGCAAAGACGAATCGAAAATCTCAATGACAAAACGTTCGCAAATTGATAATAAAGTCACAATTAACCATTAAAGGGGCACCAATGACATGTCTAGAAATCAATAGTTCGACCCTTGAAGGCAGAGTTTCAGCCATGGGAGTAAGAAGATATGAAATTCTACGAGTGCAAGAGAGAGGCTTGCTTTGTGGAAAAACGCATAAGAGTGTCTCTCTTCCTCTTGTTCGGTCCCTTTTTGTTGCATAGTCAAAGCTTTTAAATGGGCTCTGCTGTACACGCGTTCGTGCGCTGGACTGACTCATAAATTTTGACAGTAGGTCAGTGGCTTGCTCTAAGAGTACCATGTTTTTATGAATAGAATATTCTTCACACTATTTTTTTGATAATGAAAAGAGTATTCCGATCGGGATATTCTTCTTCGAAAGCTCTAGCTGCAGCGGCGGCATTTTCTCCATCTTGATAGTACAATCGCACCATATTGCAGTAATCTCTAGTATCGTACACCATTATAGCACTAACACTTTTTTAATTTATAAATTTATAACTTTATCAAATTTTATACGTTTATAAATTAAACAAATTTGATAAATTCATAAATTTAACAAATTTTATACATTTTTAAACTTGACAATTTTTTTAATTTGTAAATCTAACAAAATTATCGGTCGAATGCGACCAACGCGGAAAGCTATGTCCGAATAAGAGGATAGCATTTTTTTTATTATTTTTGAAAATTGGTAACAGAAGGGGTAAAAGGTATGAAAGACTAAGGACCAACGGGTCGAGACATAAAGACGTTGAACATAAATTGCAAAAAAATTCACCCGCTGTCGGCGGGTGTATTTTCCCCAAACGTGCCACCTCAGAGGGAAAACACGCCATACCTACCTTTGAAATTCCACTCACAAAATAATAAAATCAGTTTTAAAAAAAAATTGGTAGATGTTCGGTAGCGGTCTCTAACGAATAGAACTATAAGAGACACACGGTACACACACCCAGTCCTGTGCAAGGTAGATCATTCCGAGGCTAATAGTTAATTTCAATACCATATATAATAAAATTCATTAACAATAATGGGATTAGTACATCATTTAAGCTAATAAATTGAAAAGAAAAGAAATAATTTTTGAAAATATAAATGGACGCCCATTTTACCCGGTATGCCTATCTTGCCCCGGTCTCCCCTATATAGCGCCAGGACAGTTGGCGAGCCGCTGTCGAATGGCTCGACGAAGGGTTTTCCCAACTTTTCCAGGTGCGTCGTACCGCCTCCAACTCCATCAGTAACCCCATGGGTCAACATGTGGGCAGCAGCGGCAGCAGCAGCAGCGACTGACCGTAGTTGACCGGCGTAAAAAGCGAATAAACAGGCATGAAAGAGGACCGCTTTCGGGGGTAGCTGTAGGCCGCCCCCGCACGCGCGTTAATAATTTAAAAGGTATTTGGCGTGAGTAATTTTCTGTGTGACGTCGGGAAATAAGCGTACAAGGTCTCGTAAATTATTCGGGCTTGCAAACTACCATGGTAGTTATATTTTAAATTAGCAATTAGTTTAATTAGATTATCTCTCTTAACGTGTTTTGTATTTACTTATTTATTTATTTTTTGATTTACGGAAATATACACACATACGTCAAACGTCCATTCTAGAATAATCCATTTAATTTTGCGTTGCGTTGAAACAAATTACGAATAAAGATTCAGACGTTACATGTAACTGAAAATGCAGTCTTACATTTTAACGATATATTTTCAAATAAAAATTTACTTTCGAGCTAATTATTATCTTATTATAAAAAAGGATGTACTACAAATATGAGTTAAATAGGAATATGTTGTCTGTATAGTTGACGAAACTAGCGCAAAATAAAAATAATTATTAACAAATTTTAAAAGAAAAACTCGAAAACATGTAATTGGAGTACATATTTCTAGCTCATAAAATGTCTTCGAAATACACAGGAACTTGCAGACTTCTGAGACTTATACCGTGTATTTAATGCCCGGCGTTTTATTTGTGCGCCTGCAACCTCGAGCATTACATTTCCGCTATAAGGATACATCGACAGATTGCATCGCCTCGAAAGCTTGAGCAAAAACCTCGAGCAGCAAAACCCCTGCCTCACGAAAAGGGCGCACATTCGGTCAGGCTATATAGGTATTATAGATTGCACTAAAAGTGCATCGCGCACTCTGGGTCTCTATAGATATTAGAGGAGAGTCGTGGATCATCCTTGGCCATAAAATTTCTAAAAGAATTTTATTGTATAAATATGTATAAAATAGAGAAACTCAGGTTTTCAATTTTTAAAAAACGCTGCCTTCTGCTTTCTAACTATGCTTTCGCAAAGAGAATTTAATTTAAATTATTATATAAATAAGGAAGAGCTGCGCAGTACCCCCCATCATAGTTATTTTTCTGTTTAACTATTTTCATTTAGAGATTTGTTCCCTACTGAAAAATGAATATTTTTCAATAAACATATTATCGTATATATCGTATATAAGGGTCTTTGGTCAATGATGTGTCATTGATTCTGAAATCTATATTTGTATTAATAAAATCAAATAAAACGTATACCTATAAAAGATTGAATTATTGTTTTTCTCATACCCTGGCGTAAAGTATTGTGTTAACACACACACACACACGCACGCACACACATACGCTTACACACATATACACACACATACACATACAGACGTTTTTTAAGACCAGTGTATTCGGACTCCTCAAGGAATAAAACATGTTTATACGTTAAGAAAACACAAGAAGAAATTTTTACCATCACAAAGCTTTTTCTTTGAGAAAGCAAAAGTGTTTTCGCCTATGGACATCTATATTTTTAGTAGAGATTTTATGTCAATATTCTTAAGTTATAAAATAGGTGGTATGTTCATTGCTCGAGTACGTTTCATAGAACTGCAACATACATCTAATGCAGCATGTAATGGTACTGTCGCCTAACGATGGCAGCTGAAACTCGTGGATGTTTATACTGTACGATTCTTCCTTATAGATATTCGCCTATTGAGACTGCGATGTCAGGCGGTGCAACACTCTCGCGAATGACACTGCGCGAGGAAACGAAAGGAACACAAGCGACGAAGTTAGTGCCTGCCGAGAGGAAACCTATCGGGTGGAGAGCCGCGATACACGCGGAGTCACGAGGTGAAAGAGGCCAGCAAAAAGTACCTAAAGACGGAAAAAACGCGCGGAGCGCTCGCTGATGCAGAGAAATGGAAAAAAAAGAACGAGAGAAAGAGAGTTAGAAAAAAATGGGGAAACAAGAGAGAAACGAGAAAGGAAAAGACGCTCGCAGCGGCGAGTCGTAAAGAAATTGTGTACGGTTTGCGTTAGATTGTTAATTACTCGCGGGAATAATTGAATTGCTTTTTTTTTGTTAATTCTTATGGATGTTTTTGATCGAAGACTGTATACGAAATAAGTGTTAGAAAAATTAACTTTCACCGAATTGTGCATTTTTACGATTTTTAATTATTTGTAGAGAAAAATTAAAACCTTTTACATTTTGCTCCTGTTTATGGTTTAAAAAGTTTTAAAGCATACATATATAAGTAATATCTAACTTGCCATCGTGGCGGTACCGCGCCCCTTGATAATTCTATTTATTTTTATAAGTACTGCAATAATTACTCAAGCCTAAGTTTTGCGAAAGTATTGCAGAAAAGTGAAGGCTGAAGAAATATCACTAACAATATAACTTTTGCACGTTCAAGTGGAGGTCGAAAAAAATATCACTAACCATATAACTTTTGTACGTTCAATTTACTTTTACTTAATTATCCTTGACCAATAATTTGTCTAAAAAAGGAATAGTTTAGAAATATAGATAATATAATATCTTTTTCAATAAAGCATGTAGGATAAAATAAATGTTAATAAAGCAAGTGGCACTTTTACTGCGGCTGTTTTGGTCTCTTATTTGTACCGAAAGAAACACCAGCTCTTCCAATATTCAGTAGGCCATAAACCTCTTATTTACTGAATAATTGATCTCAAGGTCGGGATCCACTAACTCCACTAAAAATATACCAATCCAAACGATCTAAAAAAATAAATAAATAAAAAAAGAACGCCTTCGGTCCACTCAGCTTGCACTTACACTGGCAGAACATTTCTGAATGCAGCGAGATGCACAATAAACGCGCACTCGCGCATCTCATCAGACTTTCAGAGCTACTAGTCATCTCCACTTTATATAAAATGAAAGACACGGATTACGCCCATGACTGGCAAATACATACGTATATATACCTACAAAGCGCTCGCACAAAGAGCAATAAGAATGCGGTATATATATAGGTACGAAGAGGACCGCCTTTGCCTCTTTACTTCGCGTGTGCATCTTGCTCTCTCTCTCTCTCTTGAGAACCAAAGCCGTATGATGTGTGTACCGGTGTACTGCACTATCATACGGATGCAGCCGCGCCGAGGTGCATGTGGTGCACTCGCACACCTCGGCAAGAAGAGAAGAGTATATAGTTCTCGGCTGCCGCGCGCGCGAGTGCATGGTATGTAGGATATAGTCTCGAGAGATGTCTTTGATTCCGAGTCGCGTGTGCGTGGCGCGCGAGCAGTCGCCGTCGTCTTCGCTCGCTTATATGTATACCAGCACGTCGACAAGTCGAGATTCCACGTGTGCAGTTGTCCGCGTTCGCCGCGCGCCTTCTCTTATTCGCTTGGCCTGCAGCGATCCATTCAGCGACGGACAATCCCATTCTCCGGGTGGAAATTTTGAAAAATCGTTCGAGGGTTAATCTTTGGAGGTATTTCGTGATACGATTTTTTTGAAATTGAAATAAACGTGACTCGAGTAGACGCGGGAAAATAATGTCTAGCGTTAAAGTTAGTAAGAACAAAGTTACTAATAATAATACAGTGAAAGAAATTTATCATACAGTTATTTTTCACTGCATCCTGCAATTTTAATGTATAAAAGATTTAGTTTAACACGTAAAATTTAACAAAGCTCTTTTTATTTAATAGAAGCTTAGCTTGTTTTATAATTATCGTAAAGTCACAGAATTAATACATTATAATATATAGATCTCATAGAAACTTCAGGTTGTTATTCATACATGGGCTAAGCACTCTCGATGCACAATTCTTATTATCGAATGCGTTTGAAGTTTTTTTAAATCCTTCAATGAGGTTAGCGAGAACTATGCGTTGACCCAATGAAGATGGAGTATTTAAGAAACATGTTAATGCTCTCGATCATAAGAATTGAGCTTTGAGTGTACAAACATTACTTGCGAGATAGCCGTATACTGCTCGCGAAAAAATATTGGTATCACGAGCGTATGCGCTCTGCGCGTTTTCTAGGTAAAAAATAACAATGTGATAAACTGATTTCAAATTATGGAAAACCAAGAACGCTGATGCACTACATAACATTTTATGCGGCAGTATACCTGTTTTTGCGACAAAGTTTTACTACTATAGTGATGATATTGGAAGTTTAATCGTAATCCTCATATGCCAGTATAAACTTAAGTTAAGTAGAGCGCGAAAATCGTTACATTAATCATTATTGGCCAATGTTCAGTGGGTAGGAAAAATCTTATAAGTATGTTTTAGTCTTTAATCCAGAAATTATTTGTGCTGCAGGAGTAAGCAATGTAAACAAATTTGACACGGGACCATGGGAAATGATTACGATTCCCATAGTTTTGTATCATCCTGTACATACTCACACAAAATATTTAAAAGTCATTACTCGTAAAACTCTCTTTATTTCCGTCCAAACCACTTTCGCTTCTAAATAGGATGTTCACATCGTTGAATGTTGAAGATGAAACTGTAACGCGCATATACTTTTTGAGTGTCATGTGTATAACGGCAAGGTTTTTGATTACAATTAAGGATCAGATTTCTCAGTGGCTCACCCAGCGAGATATTATAGCAACGAAATGCCAATCCTGACATTCATATATAAATAGATTGTATAAAGAATATTTTATACTGAAAATCGCAACATGCATGTAACTAAACTTTTTTCATTCATCCAAGAGAAAATTTGTAATGGAAAAGAGACATTAAATTTATGAACGCGTCTCTCTTTTTATTGCATGTTAAAACCTGTATCTTTTTTGTTTTCTACCTTTTTCTTGCGATTCCCATATTACTTTCATATAGCTCTTTTTTATTTATGTTTACAATTTTAATTTCATTCTTTTAAAAAAATTTAATTTTCTTTTAGTTGGTACAATATTTTCTTTATACACATTGCAATTATACATGTACAATTCTTTTTTCAATATTTTTGCCGAAAATCTTATTTTATCGATCCCGGGTACGGGTTTTAATTAAACGAAAATATTATGATACCATAATTAAAAACAGGTATAATGTTAAAACAAAATAACGGAGTCTTGAAAGTAAGCACGCATGATTTTCATTCGATTTTTATATCTATGTAACAAAATTATTGGTATTTGATACAAGTGTAGAACCAAGTCATATTGTACAGTGCAATGTATCAGGTTCATCAGTAATAAATGTCGGAGTAAAACATATTAAATGAATTGCGCAAACTCGAATTTGCAAATTAAAATCGAACTATTTAAGTTAACTATTCTTCTTAAGACGCAATCTGCTCAAGCAGTTATAAGTTATTTCTTTTTGCTTGAAACCCGCTGAAATTAAAAATCACGAGAAAAGCGATTCGCCCTGATCCTCCCAATAGCTTTTCCTACACTCGCGCAAATCCCAAACTTGTAAAAGCGACTTTACAACCACCCTGCGCGCAACTTATATCTCTCCTCCACAGGTCCTCTCTCTCTCTTTCTCTCTTTCTACCTCTGCATCCTGTCTCTCTTTCCCTTGCACACAGCAATATAGCGTATATACACTCTGCGCTCCTTTCTCCGTCTGCGCGCGAGCTGGCATAGAACGCGCGCGCTTTGCGTCAGTGGAGGCGCCGTCGCCGCTCTCTGTACCTATATACTATTTCCCTCCTCTCTCGACGCGGCCTCAGAGCGCAACAGCTTATGAACCGTCTCCACTGTACTTTATCACTGTGTCACTTTAACTTGCAATTTTGATCTTATAAATTTAGAGAAACTACAAATAGCACAGTTAGAATTTGGAAAAATTAACTCATCAAGGAGTTACTTTCAAAAATATAGAAAAACATCTCTTTTTGTAAAAATCAAAAAAATTGTTGTATTCACACACTACAATATGTGTCAAAAGTTAGTTTTTCAGTTAAATTCATTAATAATTTCTAGTATAAATTATTATTTTTTTTATGTTAAAAGTAAATCAAATAACAGTAAAAAAGATTTATTATTTTTGTGAACGCGCATGGATTCATATTTGAGAATACATTACAATTTAACAAAAATTCATGAATCTTTTTATTGATTCAAAACAAGTTATGGCTTATATATTGTCCAATTAGGTATTTTCGAACTATTCGCTATTCCCGAAATAGAAAAAGTATTTTTTCAATAACTCTTACAATAATCGGTATCTCGAGATAAAAATTGGTACAGAATCCTGAATCTACTAATATCGCCCTACGTATTTAATACTTCTGTTCCTCAAAGGACTGAACGATAAAGTATTAAAAAATAAATAAAATAATAATAATAATAAATATAAGTCTGGACGACTGTGAAGTTGGGGCTGTTTGGAGCCCAGCATAAGCGCAAATTTTCTCAATGGTTAATTTTGGTTTATCAGATCTGCCGACATCCAAATTTCAATGATTTTCTGATTGTATTTACAAAAAATTACGGCTTCAGCTCAGAGGCACGCAAAGTATGTTATATAATAACATCTAGCATTTGTAATTGCTTCCTGTTCAAAATATTATTTCTCCGATGAGAATCAGTAGTGCAAAGGAACCTATCATTACCTCAATAACCAACCAACAAAAACGGAAGCAGATTGACAGCAATTTGATGCAAACTGCGTCCGGTTTTGCCGTTTACTCTAGAATTGCTATGAATTTGTGCTATTTGGTTATCGGGGTCCCTGGTAGAAAATTGAGCATATTAGATGGTCGGTTCACGATCTATTGGGCAGATCCGTTTCCTAATAGTTCGCCAGAAATAAACCAGCATCTGACCAGAAATTTATAGAAAATCTAAATAGCTTACATAACCCTAAAAAATTATTGAAAATGTAAATCCCATTATAGTACTTCTGCGTTAAAACAGCATGCAAATTTTTATTCGATTATTTATTTGATTTTTTTATGTCTTATTTAATTATAAAACTCTAACCTTAAAAAAACTTTTAATGAAATAAGTTTTTAGTTTTTATTTCGAATCTATCCCAAATATATCTTAGCATTCTATTAATAATAAGCTATTAAATCCATGACATAATAATCATTATTAACTTATAAAAATTCGTTAAACGTTATTTTTTATTTATTTATTCATTAACCATAAGTTGGTCAGGTTTCTGACGAGAAAACGTCGACAGGTAGCAGGGTTTCTGGCCAGACTTTTAAGCAGAAATTGGCCATTCCCTATAAAATAGAGTAAAATCTGGCGAACATATGGGGAACGTTTCTACCAGGGGTAATTCTCCTCATTCACTATATTTTTTAATTTTCTCGTGTAATATATATATGAAGTTGACTATATCGAGTGTATAGAGAGACTTTGAGGGACTTTAAGTCACCTTTAATTATTGACAAAACAATTCTTTTAAATTTCTTTTTCAACAGCATATATTCACACGAATTTAAATTGAAATTATCAAAACCAATGAAAGTCAGTTTAGTGGTAAACATAACTTCAAGATATTGTATAAAAAATGCATTGAATATTCAAACTTTAAACGACTCTTCTAAAAAGTCCTACTTTCATGGATTTCGGATGACAACATCAACGTATTTAACTTTCATGTGTCGCGCTTCAGTCAAAAAATGTGTGATTCACAAATAAATTCTGGGAATGTTGGGATCAACAAACAAAATTTACCCAAGCTACAAGTGTAACTGTATTTAGATTCAGTTTTAAATTACATGTCCTCTGAGTAAAACGAGACTCGATGAAAAGTCAAGCACGTCGACATTGTCACCTGGAATCCTATCAGTACAAGAGAATATCATTTTCCAACGAGGTCCATTTAAAGTTCCTACTTCCTCCTACCGTCACGGATCCAGTTCCTGATCAGCTAAGAGCAATTCCTGATCAACTCTTATTTCCATAAAAGCCAATTACAATTAAACTTGGTAGACGTTGAACAAGAAAATCTAAATAGTAGATAGTTATATCTGCAATCTTCAAAAAAGCTTTTGCAGCAACAAACTACGTAACGGTATATTTTAATACAAAAATATCCAGAGCTTCTACCTATATTAAGCATAAAAAAGATTTGCATTCTCCCTAGAAATTGAAATTCACCTTCCTTCCAACATCCTCCATTGTCAAAAATGCAACGTAAAAGGTGATTCCGTCCCCCCTCTCGAATGAATCGCACACACCCACGTGGAGACGCGGCATAAAGCTCCTCCAGAGTCTGTCGGAGCGGAGCTCGCGCCCCCACTCTCTCGCAGACCATCAGCACAGGCAGCAGCAGCAGCAGCAGCGAGTTCAGTGTCGGCCCGTTCGTCAGTCGAGCGCGCGCTGCACGGGGCCGCGCGTTGTCAATTCTCCTCTCTCGCCGCGCGACATTATACACACAACTATCGCGCGTCGTTGTTCCGTGCGCGTGCACACACGCGAAATACCCCGTGCGTCCTCGTATGCGCACACACGCGCGTGTACAGCGTATAAATAGTCCCGTGCAAGCGCGTCGGTGTATTTCTCGCAACGTGTGTCGTGTGTCTGGTGCATGTGTGGTTCTGTTGGTTCTCGCTTGAAGGAAGATATAATATATATATAGAAGAGTAGAGAGAGAGAGGGGGAGAAAGTTTGTGCAGCAGCAGGAGCAGCTCTAGCTCTGGCTCCTCGATCTCTCTCGGAGCGTCCTGAAGGAGGCGGACGAGTCCAAAGGACTCGTCTTCGTCGGCGTGCTGCTCGTTGTACGTGTATACGCACGGTACGTAGATCGCACACCGCGAGAGCGTGTCTCGAGGGCTGTACTCTCGTGTCCCGTCCTGTGCACAGCTTGTGGCCCGTGCTCGCGAGAACGCGCCGCGCCGCGAGACTGTACTGTATGTACACAGCGAGGAGCAGGATGTGTCCGTGCTCTCCCATGTGACGACTGCGACGAGTTTCTTATTTTTGTCGCTGTCACGTGTACGATTGGACAGTGTCGGTTTCCTTTATTTATCCGGCACGGTGCACCGTATAAGTACGCCGAGATAGATATTTAGCTTTATACGTAAACGAAGAATGTTACGTACACTCGACGGAGCGAACAACCGATCGAACGTTTCATCCTGCAGCGAGGTTAGTTAAGAAAGCAATTAAAAAGGTTGCAAGCACTGGATCAGATGTTGGCTCCATCGCGTGTATACAATATTCGCAATTTCATCGTTTCGTTATAAAGAAAATCACGGTGAATCCGTAAAATAACATCACAGTTAACTTCGTCGGGTACATAATATATTTTAGCGAGAAAGAGAAAGAAAGAAAGAGAGAGAGAGAGAGAGAGAGAGAGAGAGAGAGAGAGAGTTCGTAAGACTCGGGAGAAGCAGCAGCGACCGCTGCTCCGACGCTCCGTGACACTTTCTTTCTGCACGCTGTGTGCACTGCATGGACTGCTGCTGCTGTGCAGGAGAGGCTCTGACTCTACTATACAGCTCCGCTTCGTTCCCTCGATTGTGTGCAGTGCGGCCAGGCTGTATGTGCACTCGCGGATAGTCGAGAGAGTCTGGGTCTTCTTGCACGCTGTGCGCTCGGGGGAAAAGAGGGAGGGGGCAGAGCGTCTGCTGCGCGCAGTGCAGCGGAGTGCAACACCACGCGTTGTTGTACGGCCGATTCTCTCCGCGAAAATGGAAATAATGCTAATTCGTGTCCCTGTGTTGGGTTACTTCTTTGGGATTGTGGAGTCGGTGGTCGAACTGGGGTTGCTTCTTGGAATAATGGGGGGTTCTTTTTTTCTTTTAAGATACAGGGTATATAAATGACCCATTGGTAATTTACTCCGGGATTGTGTAAACTTTGATGAGGATGCTGTACCGAACAAATAACGATTGTCATTAAGCAGAGAGTCATATTTTTTATGTATTTTTCAAAGCATAAGATTATCGTGTTAAGTTACTAAATTCTGCTGGTATTATATTCTTTTGAGGAAACTTCGTCACAGTGAATATTACTCCATTAAGGATTAGTTTTAGTAAGATAATTTAAAAGTCTATTGTATTCTAAAAAGATTTGTTGTTTTCGGGAGAAAGAAAAGATTATTCCATGATAATAATTGGATACAGAACATTTTAAAATGACCAAGAAATGTACATAATATTTACGTGTTTGTAGAGAATCACGCATTTGTACACTCGACGGAACAACTGCATGATCGATTTTGTTTGAATTTTTGTTTAAATCCTTCACTGAGGTTAGCGAAAACGAGAATTTGATCCGATGACGTTGCAATATTGAAGTAACATTCAACAAAATTCAAACAAAATCGATCAGATGTTTATTCCGTCGAGTGTGCTCTCGCGTGCACGGGCACTCGGACACAACAATTTTCGTCTCTTTGTTGATGCTCGCAGGCTCGCTGCTGATGTAGTGGCCATTGGGCGTGAAAAAGGTGTAGGTAAAGAGTTTAGCTAGTGGAATTGCTGTATTCTTGAGTTTGTAGTGTAGGTGGAAAGTTGAGGTTGATGACAGGAGTTCGATTTGGAGCAGCTGCTCACGCTTTTGGCATTTATGTTTAAATCATGATGACTAGGCTCGTTAGTTGGTTAGTGCCTTTGTCAACAGTTTTGCTATAATAATAATAAGCTTAAAATTAGCCTTCTACATCCTAAAACTTGCTTTAAGGGGTACTAGTGTTATAAAAATATTAATGAACGCTATTAATAGTTGATACTGTGGCATTGAATCCAATTTCTATATTCACTAATGTATATATTTCACTTGTCTATGGGATTTAATATACCTATTGTGCGTGCTTACTTTAGATGATTTTTTCTACAGCGTTATTCAGTTTATTTTTATATACTTAATGACTGCACTGTGGACAGCACATATTTGACGATGGTAAAATACCGTGAAATAGCCATAAAATTTGTTTTATTTTATTGACATGTTGTAAATGTAGGTCAAAATCGATAGGATCAATAGAATTCCATTTTGGAGACAATAATAAACTAATCATATAGAATTTTACATTACACTTCAATTACACGAATGTTTAAGTTTAAATTCTATACTCTGTTAATATCGTTACGGATTATAATTTTTTACAAGTTATTTATTTATTTAATTAATTAGTTAATTAATTAATTTGCAGGGTACTTGTGAATAAATTTAACATTTTCCACGAATCCTTAAAAACTTTCTTGAAATTAATTTGAAACGCTAAATCCGTAAATATAGTTCGGGATAATTAAGCGATTAAAATATACAATTCAACAGAAAATAGGTCATCCGTAATGTCGATTTAATAAAGTATTTAATTAAGAAAATTATGGAACAGGTTAAGATAATAAAGTTTTAAGTTAAATAAACGAACTGGCTTACTTATAACGAGATGAAAATAATGTAACCGAAAATTTTCTCATACCTATAAGCTATGAAAGCATGAAATTAATCATGAAAATTTTCACACAACGTATATAGTGATAGTATACCTATGTAAGCCTGAATAACTAAATAATCCATTCTTCAAGAAGTTCAGCTACATAACATAATACTAATTATGAAACATTCACACATTACATTCGAAGCTAGGACGAAGTCGTGATAAATGACTATTTGACTAATCTATAAGTTTATTGAGAAAGATAAATCGGAAAAAATTAATGCTCATGAAAACGATTAACCTATCTCAAATTCCGATAAATATTAAAGAAAAAAACATTAAACGTTTTTACTAAAAATAAAGTTCATGTTTATATAATTATAATAAATTAAAATCGTGATCCAGCAGACATTTTAATTGGAAAAATAATTATAAAAATCAACTATCGATCCTCAAAAAGTAACGACGTTAGTCCACGGGTTTCTCACAGTATAATTATCCTTCACATAATCAACGATAACAAAAATAAGTATACTAATTAAGAAATTTCCGTGGTATTTTCCTCAAAGTCTTACCGCGCATTTTACAAGTAAACAAGCAATTTGCTAATATCCTCATTGAGTCTCTACAAAGAATGATAACCGGAAGAAGTGAGTGTTTTATCCCTTTAACGCCGAGACCTCATCACTGCAAAATATTACTTTTTTTATAATTTATCTATAACAATCTTACTTTATAAAATATAGATTTTTAGTGGGCGTTAAAGGGTTTAAAGTGGCTTTAATTAGGCAATTTAATAAATTTAAAAAATCTGAACATTTTTATGTTTAATTAAAACTTTAATAAATCGGTATTTAGATTGTTTAAATTACCTCTACTGATATCCCTGATAGCACATAACGTTTTAAAAACGTTATAAAAAGGTTACATCAAAACACCTTTTAACGTTTAAATGAATAAATTAAAGAAATGTTTTTATAACGTGTTATGAAGGTGTGAAATGTCCGCATTTTTGTTTAATATAAAGACTTTAAAACGGTTGAAAAGGGTTACAAAAATAACGACATACATATCGAAAAAAACGGTTTAAATAGAATTTAATGTTACTAAGATTACCAATTTTGGAGATACCATCCGCATGATACTTCCAAAACTGGTAATCTTAGTATCATTAAATTCTATTTAAACAATTTTATTCGATATACTTTATGTCGCTGTTTTTCCAATGTTTAAATTCAAACGATTTGACATGTCGTTATTTTTCAAACCCTTTCCAAACTTTTAAAGCTTTTATATTAAACCAAAATAAGGACTTTTGCACCTTTTTAACACGGTATAAAAACGTTTTTTTTTAACTTATTCATTTAAACGGTAAAAGATGATTTTATGTAACCTTTTTATAACATTTTTAAAACGTTATGTGCTATCAGGAATGAAACAGCAATAAGACACGCACAATGCATAAGAAGAAGAACATTCTTAATCGCATCCTTATACATTTACACTGACAAAACGACTGAAAAGTTCCCTTACCGAGGACATTACTCTCTAATATTAAAAGTCACCGCTCTTTTCATCAATACCCACACATAACACACGAATTTCTTGCGCCTCTTCTCCGGCTCTCACACACTCACATATACCGACAGAAAATCGTTTTTGCCACTCGCCAATGCCGTGAGCAGCTCGCGCGGCGTGAGATACAGACGCTTATGGGTGTGTGCGCGCGTACGAGTCTAGTTATAGGTACACGCGAGAGCTCGACTCCGGCGTTATATAGGTGTACATGCACTCAAATATGTATATATACTATATATACACGTCTTGAGCGAGCGTTGCGATCGAGCTCGGAGCTTAGCGCTCGCCTCGAGTGAAAGTCGGCTCTTTTCGTTTGCCGATCGAACGATTCCGATCGGGGCTAAGAGCCGCGCGAGTCGAGTCTAGGTGCTGTAGCAGCAGCAGCGTGCGGAGGAGAGAAGGAGCATCGACAGCAGCTCTACACCGGAGAGAAAGAGCAGATTCCGCCGATTTTTTTCTTTGCCTTGTCTGTGGAACCTTTTTCTTTTGTCCCCGCGAGCGCATCGGTGGGGGTTTTGATTAGAATGTATTTGCTAAGAATTAAAAATAAATTGTTTTTGTGTGTTTTTTTTTTTCATTGTCGGTTCGAGGTTTGACGATAGAGACAATGATAGAATAAGTAAAGGGAGCAAACGTTTTTGTTTTTAGTTGAGGTACGTCTCGGGTGATTTATTAATGTAAATTTTGTTATTATATAATAAGTATTTAAAAGCAAGCTAAAATCTTTAGTCAACCAGAAAAAGAAATTTATATATCGTTATATTAATATTGCAATATCAAAAGTTAAAAAAATGTATTTGTAATTATTTAATGTTGATTTATTTGTTTTATTTGTCTGAATTGCTTATATTCCTAGAATATACTTTATGTTCTATTCCGTTTCATTTAATTTTCACGTAATTACAGGAGAGTGAGCATTTTTAGTTTTTTCTTTAAATAAGTACAAGATAATATAAAATGTGTACTTTATATTCTGAAAATTTTATTTAGATTTATGAATTTGGTATGTCATCAGGAGACAGTATCATTTTCAATTTATCTCATTAACAACAAAATATATGAACCTGAATAACTTCGTATAACATATATGTTAAATTTATTAAAAATTATTATGTATCCTCGTATTATCGTTTCAAGTAGGTACCTATGTCATCAAAGTACTAGTTTATTTGAATCAATATATTGTAGAATTCTTTTTCATCAGAAACCCACCTTAAACAAAATTATTTTGTGTTTTTGCTTTTAGTTATAACGTATTATTTTCACAACAAAAAACGAAACAATTTTAGAATTTTTCTCTATTATTTATTTACTTGAATAATTTAGAGAAACAAAAAGGTTGATTCTTACAATTTTTCAAATACACCGTTTCACTAAACACAAAGAGATAAAGAATGCGGAAAACGTCAAGTAGATACACACACATATATATATAGCTACGAGCGAAATGATTATTTCGAGCAGTGCGTATTCGATTCGGCACTATTATATGGATATACCTTGTTGATGCTCGTCCGTGATACGACCTACTTTCCCGTTTCATAGTCATTTTTTTTCTTCCTGCTTTGTATGCAAGAAAACGCGCACGCCGCGATTATATACTTATACATACACGGCGCACGTAAGCGAGTTTACAGACGAAGGAATGTATATGATCTCTGTCTAGTCTCGTGAGGAGAAGGTTAGAAGTTGAAGGATAAATGGTTGCGTGCACGAACACGGAATCGCTAGTTTTGCGATCGATATGGACAAAAAACGTGCTACTATGTGGAGAAGAATATATGTGGTTTCGATATTAGTTTATCAGTGGGTATGTGGCGACTCTACGCTTCAATCCGCAGGATCTAACTTAAGGGTTAATGGAAGAAGATAATACTAAAATTTTATTAAATTTAAATGGTGTGATAAACATAGCATATATTTTATATCGAAATTAAAACATTACATATCGCGCACAGGCTTTTTAACATTATATAGGTATGTCATCATTTATACATTTTAACTAAAATTTGTTTTAGAACGTGTTTGCAGAGCCTCATAAAGTCATATTGAATCTCTTTCCGTATGGATTTACGTTTTTCATTTTTGAAATACCTGTGCGTTATAACAATATAACCTTCGTTTTCCGATGCAATACTTGGCAAAAATGTTAAATATTTCAACAAAAATTTGTTAGATATTTCATTTGAATTTAATATAAAGTTCATAAAAATATTCAGAATAAAATGACCTTAGTGTGGAGTAAGTTCTTCAATAAATTGCACTCAAGGGTCTACTAACGTCAGATTCTTCCACGTACTCAGTCTCTTTCTAAAAAATTCTTCAGTCCTATAGTAGACTAGAAGGCCATGATTTCCCTCGGTTTCTCTGGGTTGATTTTAAATATAAAAGCGAGAAATTAGATAATAATCAGAGGTTATGCTCTAAATTTCTAGACTTCTCAGTTGATTTTAAAAACTGTATAATCGACTTTCTTTAATTACTTTAATGTTTACCATTTCTGAAGACTACAGTTGGGGGCATTGACTGTAACAAAAATAAACGTACAGTTAATGACAAAAGAATGTAAACGCTGCATCCAAACTGGTTTTGGGGATATCTCACGCACGGCGATCTTACAAGGGAAATCTTTCGTAAATTAATAAAAGATCACATTTATAAAGATTTTGTGGAGCCTTTTCGCTGAATATCTTATAATAAATCAAATAAAAAGCGATGGAATCTTACGTTCCCTTTTGTTACTTTCATATAAAAGATGCTTCAACAATGCTCAGTATTTTCTTATACATTTATAAAGTACACTATTTCGTATATGTTATTCTCTACACAATGTATCTTTACTACACTAAACATTTTCTTGTATTCAATGAAAAAATTCATTCAACCAATTTTTTTTCTCCTTGCATCACTTATCCACTACGTCTATCAATCCTTTTTTGCCGCCACCGCGATTTCTCGGAATATGCATACAAAAAGCGCGTTTGCAATTTCTGAAAAGCTTTAAATGTAATAAGCAAGATCCACGGGAGGAATGAATTTCGAGAGGCGCGACTGGTATACGCGCCGGGCTGGCTGGTTGGGCTCCGAAACATTGAATAAATAACGCGAACGGCAGTGACAGGTAGGGTGGAGTGGCAAAGCGGGAGAAAGGGTAAAAGAAGGAAACTCGAGACTAATCGCGGCTGCTGCAGTTCGAGGCTCCGTTGCTGCTGCTGCTGCTATATGCAGCTACTGCTGCAGAAATCGCGCAGCGTGGTGAACGCGCGAAATCGATTGTCACGGGCCGTCGCCGCGGCCGCGATCTCGCGACTCACAAAACTCTTGCAAGGGGGGACGTTTTCTCTCTCGCTCTCACTCTCTCGGTCGACTGTCTCTCCTTTCTTCATTGCTTTCTTGTTCGATTTCGAGAGAGCGGGCATTTAGAAGAAGTTATTGCGCGTTTTATCTCCATATTTTACCTCTTTAGCCTTTTTATGCTCTTTTGTTCTTTTCGGAGGAGCTTTTAAAAATCCCGATACTTATGACCCTGCGTTGTCTTTTATACGTATATAGAAAATATATTCATATTTTTATATTAATGTTCACCTTTGCGTGTTATAAATTTTAGAAGGGTTGTTTAAAATTGTATGTGTATAATAAATTAAATGCTATTGATTATGAATTATTGGAAATGGGTGTTAAATAAATGATAAAACACCATATATATTTTAAATAAAATAACTTTCGTTTATTTAAACTCGCACGTCGAAGGAATAACGTCAGCAATGTGCAACTGCTCTAGCTAGATGCTCTTGTAACATTTGACAAAAAGGGCATAAGAGAATTTCAGGACTGACGCATACAGTTCCCCACTCTTTTCTATACTCGCATTTCAGTTTATGTCTTTGGGACATTTCTTAGTAAGTCGATTCATTTTTGTGCAAGCATGAAGTAGTATAGAACTACAGTTACACACATAGGTATGCTGAAGCATAGGGATATTCCAATATGAATGTTCCAAAGTGTACGCTACTAAATAAAAGTACTTATATGGATGTAAAATTATATAAAAAGTATTTGTGCAAGAAAACTTTGCTACATTTTGATATTTATCTTTGTGCATAACTCGTATTAAACTAAGATTGTATCTAATACATGTAAAGAGAAATTACCTTCTCTTTCTGTTCTAGCTTTGCTTAAAAAGCAGATCTTTTTTATGTAATAATTTACTGCTACCTAGATATCTAAGATAACCATCGTATACGATATCGTAACATTAACTTAATTTTTATTGATCCTAAATACAATAACTGCGATGACGTGATAAAGTGTAGAAATTGTATCGCTATAACGTAGATTCAAACTTAAACTCTGACCTACTGTTACACGATTTTAAAGTTCGGACACAGCATGATAACATTCACAATTTAAATTCCTCTTAAGGAGGTTGCATGCACAGATATATATATCATAAAAGACAAACATTTTCTACTACAATTTAATCTCAAATGATGATATGAAAGTCAGTATATTATGAAAAAAGGGATTTTTGTCAAACTAAAAATGAATTTATCGAAATTCCGTTCTTGCAAAATTAGATATCGTCAAATTCAGTAAAAAAGAAAAAAATGACAAAACGGTGGAGGTTTTTATTTGTTATCCGATTTTAATTTTGAAAGTCTCATTTTGTTCCTTGAAATATTTCCATATAATGTTATTGTAACTTTGAGCGTGAAACGTATAAACTATAGGCTGTAACTATGCTTGTTATTCGATGTTATTTAATTTGTATATGGGTAAGTCCCCCTGAAATCTTTCAACAAAATCAGACCTTCAAAATTAAAATCGAATAACAAATAAAAAAAATCGCCATTGTTTTGTCATTCTTTTCTTTTTTAAAATCTGAATTTGATGATATCTAATTCTACAATGACAAATTTAGATAAATTTTTTTTTCTATTTTGACAAAAACTTTTTATTTTGTAATAATATATTGACTTTTATATCATTATGTGAGATTAAATTCTAGTGAAGAACGTTTGTTTTTATGTCATATATCTACGCATACAACCTCCTTCAATGTATCTACAGGATGTATTTTATAACATTGACAACAATCATCATGCAATCTTTTACGACTCTAAACATTAAAAAAAACTCTGCATGCATCTTGTCGTTTATGTTATGAGCGTTACCCAACTGTGCATAATGCCCGAAGTACATGCACATACATTCAATATTTTAATTCTCTACAGATTATATCTTAAATTTCCTATAATATCTTCCCATTTCTTTACAATCCACATATCTACCGGTGAGATCGCGAGAGTTATTGCATTTTAAAAGAACACTCGATGACGCAACAATGGATCTCATTGTTTTATAACTTCTTTCCTTTTATAAACAACATTCTTTCACCAAAGCGTATATCTTTTACGCGCGCGTTATTCGCTAATTAAAAGAAAACAATAACCATCAACAACAACAATAACGACGACCACCACTACCACGAAAGGAAAAAACGCACACACATACACATGCACTCCAGCATCTAAAAGTCCCAATTAGCGTCCGTATTCGCAGCAACGGTGCGCCGTTTCTCGCTCGGTCAGTCGGCTATATATATACATCTAAGCTGCGCGCGCGCGAAAACGATTGAAATTTTAAAAGGCCAAAGTCGCGCCGGTGCGCAGGCGCGCGCGAGCAGCTGAAAGGCGCTGTTCCACAGCACCGTATACACTGTCCGCATAGGCTCCGTGGGCTACCGCTTCGCGGTGGCGTGGAAAGGAGCAGTATTATATAGGTACAGCCATGGCGGAGAGAAAGAGGAGAGTACCGTTTGTCAAAACGATCGCGCGAACGCGACGGTAATTTACGACGTAAACGTACGCCGTACAGTTACGACGAACGCGCGAGCGAGCCTATGAGCCTTGGTACTGGTATGTGTGTGTGTGTGGGGGGGTTATAGTGCTAGCAGGCGGACTGCGCTCTCGCGAGTTTTAGCGCGAATAAAGGAATAAAGGTGCGCACCGCCCCGCTCGCCAATCGAAATGTTTGACGGGCCTTCGTAGATACTTAAGGTTCGCGATGCAGTCCGCGGGATAGGATTGATTTACATGGGTTTTGCTTTCTCAAAGAGAAAGCTTTCTAACGATAATAACATTTTCTTTTTGAGACTCTATAGATGTTTTCGAGGTTCCTGAGTCATAATAATGGATTTACAATAGGTTTTCAAAAAATGTCTGTCTGTATGTGTGTATGTAGGTATGTATGCATGAAACAATAATTTCTGTCCACCATAGCTCTTCAAGGAAAGCATATCATGCGCTGAAATGTTGCAGGCATATCACATATGTTTGAACTTAGAACTGATTAGATTTTGGAGCAGAATGGATACTATTAAAATCATTTTTTAGATATATTTTATAGTAACTTTAAATTTATTCTTGTAATATAATAACTAAACATAAGTTTTAAAATTTTTTTTGTCTGTCAATACTTTTTTTCCTAACAATACCTAAACTCTTGCATCTAATGAATTAATTATGGCATTAATTTATTAATTGCGAATTTTCAGTAGAAGATTCCTTAATTAAATCGATTAATCAGGACCTTTCTGTGAGAAAGCATTCTGCTAAGGCAGTTAGCAGCGGTTTTTATTCTTCTTTGAATTGACTTCCAATTAGGATGTTGCGTGGATTTCTTTTTGTTTTTTTGTTCTGTTAGTCGATGTATCAAAAAATGCTATAGTTGATAAAGTAGCTTTTATATAACCGGTTTAGCTTCATAGATTGTGACAATTTTAAGTCATGTGCAACAGGAGATGAGAAAAATAGACACATACTTTTCCCTCCCAAACAGTAGAATAAATTGAAATTCTTTTGAGAAAAGGGTAAACATAGTCCTAGGATGGGCTGAAACAATTATTGTGTACTAACTTCAAATAACATGATTCACATTATTTTTTCCCACCGACATTTACTCTAAAATTAAATCTGCATTTTTAGTGCTACATTCAGGGTAACATAGTTTTTTTATCGGCTAATTTTTTACCTGCTTAGTTTTAGATCATGTTGTATTGATTTTCACAAACCAAGTTTAGGTCAGTCTTTTCTAATTTCTATTGGTGGAATTAACTATCGGGCGAATAGTAAAACGAGCAGCGGACGTAAAGTACTTCTACTCTCTTAATTTTAAATAGTGAAATCTAGGAAATTTCACTGTAAAGCAGTGAAATCTCACTGATTCCACAGTGAGAACTCAGCAACTAATTCATGTAGTTGCTGAGTTTTCACTGCGAAACAGTCAATTTTCACTATTTCAAATTAAGAGGGTACCGCTTACTTCTACTACTACCCGTTGGTCGGAAAACGGTCACTTTAGGCCCGGTTTTGAGGTCCAGAAAACGTGAAAATCGTGCATGTATTACGAAAAATACGACGAAAATATCTCGGCGTTAAGATATTAAACAAAGATTAAAGTAAATAGAGAGCAGTTTGAAAGTCGCGTGGCGACGATAGTATGATATCTTGACGCCGCGTTACATTGTAACAGAGGTGTATTTATGCCTGCATCGGAAATTCAGAAATTTCAAACATTTATATAAGTTTTGAATTTTTTGTTGCTGTAAATATAAATATATAAATATGATTTTTAGCGAGGAGCATCTAGAAAAACTACTATCTACTATTCGTTATTTTATATTAATTAAAGTGTTCTTTTATAAGTCTCTATTTAAAGAATTCAAAAATGAAAATGTACTCGATTTTTTTAAGGAAAAATGTGTAGCGCTATATACACATTTCTTTTTTGTTATGGTATCAACATTTGCATTTTTTTTAAACAAACGCGCCCATTCGAACTAATTGGAACTAATACATGTATTGACGTCTTTGCTCTGGTCTCCTAGAAGTATCTATGAAGCACCTGATCAAATAACAAATGTTTATAAGGTTTCAAACTGCGTGTCCTATAAATAAATAGGATGGCTGACAAGGAGAGTGTCAGACCTTCGGCTCATGGATTCTATGAAACTTTGGCGATCGTTTCTGGTACCTTAAAATGAAGCCCAGTACCCGTAGTTTTATCGAATGGGCCTCCATGTAGTAGAGATACAGCATATTTTATTAACATTATTAATATATATATACAAGATTTTTAACATTGGGCATATATCGACAATACTATCGTTTTTAGCTGTATCTCAAGATCTAGGACCTATTTGTGCTGGATTTCATTTTGAGAACCAGAAAACTATATACTTATATTTAAATTTCATCAAAATTCGTTTCCCGAAGGTCTGACACTCTCCATGTGAGTCTAAAAAGGTTTGAAATGTTAATAATGTTGACATAAATAAAAGTAGATATTCATCAATTTTATTTTAGTATTATGAAATATCTATAATTTTTAAAACAATTTTTTTGTTAGGACGTTAATTAAATTTCTACAATGTTATTGAGATATTACTAAAGAAATATTTTAGATTCTTCCCTCCGCGTATTGCGCAAATAAAGAAAATATTATGTGTTTTTATAAAGACGACTAATTTTTTCTTTACTAAAAAGTGATACAAGTTTCTATTCATGTGTGCACTAAAGCCATTTATTTCGCTATATATTAAAAATATTTCTACAGTACCCTGGTAGAAATCCAAGCTGGTTTCTAGACAGATATTAGCTAGATTTTCTAAATCTGCTCTAATTCTAGTTAAGATATTAGCTATAAATCAGTTAAAAATGATATGCATTTTAGCTAATTTCTAGATAGAATCCTCTTAATATTCTAGTTAATATAAAATTGATAAAATAAGTAATTTATATATTAATTAATAATGGAAATAATAACATTTTTATACAAATCAATATAATAGGTACGTCTAATCATACTACATTGAGTATTTTACTAATTTGAAATTTAAAATGTATAACCTTAAACGCCTAGTGGAGGTTAGGTTATTCGTTTACATAATGACGCGTGCATTTAAAAAGTATTATTTACGCCCGGAATAAAATTGAAGTGTCTCTATTTATGAAATATATGTTATAAATTATGTAAAACATGTAAATATGATAGATAAATATTGTTACTTTAAAAACAGAAGTAGAAACAGTATGTATGGTTTGAAGAATTTTCGGAGAAACAATGATTGGTAAACAAATATTTGTGGCTTTACACTAAACTTTTATTACAAATCATTTTATTTTTGGCATCAGTTGCAAAACATATTATTATTAGTCTATTATTAGATTATGATTGACTAATTTACGAAAGGGAAATAATTGTTTATCAGATACTTTTAGTATTACATATGGGTATGTCTACATGCTCGTAAGTTGTTGATAATAATATGTATTTATATTGGCGTCATACTGTATTGAACATTCAATAAAGTATGTACATTATTAAAAACCAATAAATTGTAGAAACAAAATATAAATAGGTTAGATTTGCAGTAAAATATCATATTTGCTTAAAGCATGCTCTTAACTAGATTCTAGTCAAATATTAGCTATAATTTGGCTTATTTGTAGCTTATTAATCTGGCTAATAATGTATAGCTAACCAGACATTCTGGTTAACTTTCTACCATGGTAATACCGGTTGATCAGTTTTTAGTAAATTTTTATTAAATTATCGTATGTGTAGGAAAACGTATAAATATATTAAATTAGGTTACGTACAATAAATTCGAAATGTGTAAAACAACACATACAAAACATTTAGAAATGGAATTTAAAAAAAAGGCGTCTCAGGAGTTAAAAAAAGGTGAGGTATAACTGTAGTTTAATTTAAAATAATTAAAAGAAACTTTATTGATATGTTTTTATTCATATTATCGAGGACAAATGATAAAAAGTATATTACATGTAAGTGCAAGTGCAAAGTAAACTAAATTAATCGATGTTATTTAACTGAAATATTCACGGTTATTGAACTTAAAAAAATTATTATTATTATTACTATTATGGTAATTTCTATGAAAATGCGGTAATATTAAGAAATGCGAACGTAAATTTTCTTAGCTGTTAAAGTGATTACGTCGCTCTACTAAAAGTTGAACCAGTTTACGTGGCGAAATATACAGACTAAACTGGAAAACTCATGGTCATGAGAACTGCAGACGTGTTTTTCATTTTTTTGAATTCTAAACACAAAAATACTGTTACATAAAACTGAATATGTGTTAATGAAACTAACCTACTTTTGTACTTCATAAATTTCTATATTAACCCTAGAACATAAGCGTAATAAAACATCATTAATTCAAATATCTGTTACTTTCATAAATTTCAATGAATTCAAACTAAAAAAATATTTTTGTTAGAGCCTCTAGTTTACAAATGTTTGTATAAAAAGTGTTATACTAAACATTTTTTTCTAAAATTAAAAAATAAGTTCTTATGGATTCACACAGACCCTGGTTTGTGTTCTAGGGTTAATAATGATTACTGCCCACTATTGCAGTTTTTTATTACCTTTAAATATGCTTTAATAAAATGAAACACACATTAAAAAAGCAATCAATTGTGTGATAATAAAATTCAGACCTTTTAATATATTAATAGACAATTTTTATTAAGTTTATTTGTTTACATCCTATATATAATAATTAGTATGTAATGTGTATCACAGAAAATTGAAAGTTAATTTAAGAAGTAACAAATATTATTGGCAAGAATGTACCAAGCATGAAAAAAGTATTAAACAATAATTAGAAAACGTAAAGTAAGTACTTACAGCAAATGTGGTAAAGGTATCCTGTTGTTGTAAAAATAAAAGAATGTTGAAATCCATGTAATTCTAACTGGTTTATGGTTTTTGAATGTTTGAAAAAATTAATTATACGTGTTTTCGTTTTCAATCCGTAGCATCATATATTTACAGAGATACCTGTAGTCGTTTTGGTAGATTCGTCGTATAAAAAACGATATTCTCGCGTGGGCAAAAATATGTATTCCAGGAAAACTGGCGGTAACGTGGGACGACTATAAACACGACATAGTAGAATATTTAAGAAGTTATAAATGTTAACGATTATTTTTGATGCTTTATATCTAAGAAAGTAGGAGGCCGGTATACTGTTTTAAAAAGAATGGAAAAGCGAAGTAGAGACAAGTTTACAGTGGATCTTTTCGAGTTAATCTATTTTCTTAATTTCTGACAGCAAGAATTCTTTCTTTTTAGATGGATTTAGTTGCATTACCGCTCTCTGAAATGTAGGGTACGTCATAAACATTTGTGAGAGGCTTTATCACGTCAGAGCTGGCGACGCTGTATTAATTAAATGCTCTTTGAGTGAAGGGTCTTACAGAATTTAATCTTGACCCGTTCAAATTGTTTGTTTTTATTCCAAACACCATAATTGATACTTTATTATAATAATAACCACTTACATTTTACTAGAAATATAATAAAAGTATTATTAAGTGGTTTCCTTAACGAAGAAATTTAGACCTTTTTTTACATATACTTTGGATAGACTTTATCAATTTAATATATTTATATACGAAAGAAAAATTGAAAATCTATTTAAGTATAAGTATACTAAACGAACATTAATCAGCAGCAAAAACGTCCTCTTGAATGAAATTATCTCCCTGTATATAAGACTAAAAATAAACGAGGCAGCATAACTAATAACAATAATAACCGGTCGTACGGCAAAAGAAAAGGGACGTAAGAAAAACGGTCTCGCTTCCAGCATATATCGCCCTCTCATCAAGAGACGACTGCGTGCAATCGCATCAAAACAGACCGAAGAAAAACTCGACGGCTCGCAAAAATCGCGTCGCGTCTTCTCACAACTCGCACGCACACCCATATATACTCGCATACCGAGTCGCATGCTATTTATTCCTGATGCATGTCCAATGCACATTGCACAAGTAAAGATTTACTTAGCGTTTAATGTAACAGGTGTAAGGCATTCTTTGTTTTGACAAATAAATTTAATTTTGGTTGAAATATAAAAGAATTTTTTATCTATGCACAGTGTTAGAGTAATTTGGAACTAAATAAATAATTATATATTGTGTGCGCGTCTAAAAAAATTAAGTTTTTTATACAAATTGCTTATCTTTCAATTCTCTTAATAATCATAGCATCAGATTTGATTTGACATATAACATATGTAAAATTATTAACAGCGTTTAAAAAATGTATTCCAATGTTTCTATATAGCGTTTTGATTTAATTTATGTTTTCATAATGTACCTGAGCTGCAGGCCTCAAAGGTGTACCCGCGCCTGTTCGCATGGGGCAGAAAAGTGCGCCTATTAATACTGACTTGCCAAGTGATTTTATTTCCGTTTAAATATTCATCTGAATACTTTTTTCATATTTAATTTTCTTTTTCCTTATTAATAATATAAATACGAGAAAGAAAACACCTTATATTTATAGCTCCGAAGTCGTGTCCATTCTATCCTCATATATACAGGGATTAAAATAATCATTTATTTTTCATTTAAGCCAAATCCCATTCGTAATTCATAAGTTTAAGATCATAAATAAATATTAGTATCCACTGATTATCAATAAGTATCGAAATATATAACATTAAAATAAACTGCACCCATCTCGCCCTGGTGTCCCCTTATATATTATCCACGCAGACACAGTCGAGTGCACAAACGCGTTCTCCCAGCGCCATCACCAATACCACGCCACTCCTATATATATATATATATATACCAACTTGCAATTTAAATAATAATAATAATAATAATAACCAAGCCTCCCGTTTTCTTTGCCTGTTACAGCAGTAGCAGCCGCAGCAGCGGGAGCGGCGGCGTCCGCGGAGACCAGTTCCGCGGGAAGCAGGAACCGGAATCCGTTCAGTATGATTCTCGCGGCGGCGCACGCCAAGGAACAGCAGCAGCACCGCGAGCTGAGCCAGCAGCAGCAGCAGCAGACCAGCGCGCGTTCGCCGAGGCAGCGACGACGATGATCGTCGGCCGGTCATCCCGCAAACGTCGGCGGGAAATTTGAAATTTCGCGCGGAGCCGCGCTCGAAAGGCGGCCGCCTGCCACGCGAGTGCACGCAACGCAGGATCCACGTGCGGTGTGCGCGTGTAATTGCGCACGAGGGAGAAGATTGCATCAGCGAAGATATTTCTCGGAAGGGACTGTTTAATTAACGAGCATTAAGTAGGAAGGAGTTTGCCGGACGAACTTCCGAGCAAATTGCTAAATTACTCCGCAAGCGGCCGACTATCGCGCGTGTGTGTGTAAATACTGATCATCGAAGAAACGGAAGGAAGTCGCCGGGAGAAGAAAAAGCCTCGTTCGCGCATGAAGGGAAAACACGGCCCCCCCTTGTCCTCTTGGCCATTGCTGTGGCAAATTGCGAACTGGAAGCGGCGCGTATTATCATACGCAATTAAGCCTCTAAACGCGCGAGACGAGAGATCGAGAAGAAGAGAAGAATCACGAGTGCAGAATTAAAAGCAGCGTCGAGAAGAGCGGAGCGAAAGAGAGAGAGAAAAAAAGAGGCCACGCAGTCGGTGCGCGCACCTCGCTCCGATCGCTCCGCCAAGAGCAAAACACGAGGACGAAGCGTGGAGAGAAGAGGAGAGCGGAAAAACAGGGTGGGAAAAGAGAGAAACCGCCGGTGTGGTACACAGTCGAGGACACGCAGAGGCAGCGGTGCCGCTGCTATCGGAAGAAACTCGCCGCGGCTGAAGGAGCGAGCGAGAGGTTCAATTCCAGCGGCGGGCTCTCTGAATTAGCCTCGAGCCTCGTTAAAGGGAGAGAGAGAGAGGGAGATAGTCTCTCACTAGCTCGGAAGCGTGCACGAGGAGCCGCTGCCGCTGGCTTTAAAGAGCCGCTGCTGCCGGTGCTCCGCGCGAACAAAGGATCTCCGCGAGCGCCTCGGCACACGCAAAGACGGAGACGGAGCTACAGGCGCGCCGTACAAAAACGGTGAGCGTGTAAGCAGCAGTCGCGGAGCCGCTCGTCGCTCAAGAGGACTACGCACACACGCACGCGCGCACTAACACATAATCGAGGGGAAGGAAAAGAGTGGGGAGGGAGCGTTGCCGTGGAGACCCATGTCCAGGGCCGTACTATGGCCGGGGCGCTGTCAGAGAGTGCCCCCAGGCCCGTGAGCGTCGTCCGCGTCGACGCCGAGCCCGCGGTCGTCCCGGTCGCCGCCGCCGTCAACAACAACAACAACAACAACAACAACGAAAATCCCCCGGCCGCGGCTATCGAGTCGTCGGCACCCGCCGCCCAGCGCACCGAGACTCCATCCCAGGAGTCCAAGACAACGACCGCGGAGGAATCAACGAAGACTACCCACCAACATCATCACCATCAGCAGCAGCAGGCGGGCAGCAATGGAGCCGGGCCCCAAGTCAGGTCCTTCGCCTCTACGGAGGCTCAGACCGAGCTCTCGCCCCAGCTGCTGCTCCTGCAGCCGGCGCAGCAGCCTCCTTCCGGAGGTGGGCATCACCATCACCACCACCACCAGCAGCAGAGCCACGCGGAGCTGCTGTCGGAGGAGCTGCGCGACGCCAGGAGGCGCGAGCGCAGGATGCGCCGGCAGCACCGGCGCGCCATACAGCGGGCGAACGGGGCCGCAGCGGCCGCCGCCGCGGCGGCGGTCAACGGCGCGTGCGCGGGCCTGCCCCCCACCTATCCGGGCCTCATGGGCCCGGCGGGCGCGACTACCTGCGGCGCCGGTGCGGCGGCGGCGGCGAGCGCGCTGCACCAGCACCAGCAGCAGAGCGGCGCGGGGGTGCCGCTAGTGGGGCCGGGCCCGAACGTGGGGGGCTTTCTGCATCCTCCGCCGCCGCACCTCGGACTCAGGGGCCTCAGCCTGGGACTGCCCTTTCCCGTGCCCGCCAGCGTCTCCGCCTTCGGCAGGTCAGTTGGGCTGTGGGGGGTATCTTGTAGTACTGGGCTTGTTGGGGCTCGCTGCGGATGCGTGCATTGGGGAATCGAGGGGACGCGTGTCATGGTGTATTAGAGATTCTTTGGTATTGACCTGAATGTTTAAATTCAATGCTTTGTCGATAGTTTTGAGAGGTGTCACTTTACTTACAAGGAGAGTGTACGAAGTACGGGTCGCGAATTTTTTGTACTTTGCAAGAGATTGATATTTTTATACGAAACAAAGCGGAAATTAAAGCTCTTTCGTTCTACATTTAAATACTTTTAGATTATGTTTTCTGAGTAAAAACTTGCCGAGTTATGATCTGAAGTAGAGGTACCATTTTCTCACTAAATAACGGGTATTTGGAGCATAATTGGCTATATTTCTATAACAAGGACTCGTTAAGCGAAACGGCGGGTGCTAGGGTTCATTTTTAGGCAGCAGAAAACAGCTGTCAAAGCCTCATCAAAACTCCAGACCCGCACTTTGTACACTCTCCTTGTTAACTCTGTTGTTTAGTCCATAAATAAATGAAACGTTTAAGTGGATGTCAATTCTTACAGATAATTATTTATGGATCGATTTGAAACTGTCCTACACTGAGAAACTCATATCGTAAAATATTAAGATGTTGATATCGTAAAAATTTGATAATAACATTTTTTTGGAAATTGATAAATTTTTGCATAAAACGTTCAAATACAATTATTTGATTTTACGATATTCATATCGTAAAATTTACGATATCGACATAGTAAAACAAAAAATTTGTATATAAACGTTTTATGCAAATATATATCATTTTCAAAAAATAAAATTGATTAGAAATTTTTAACGATATTGTGTTCTCAGTGTACATCCTTGCAATGTGATTATTTTGAAAATGAGTATAGCACAATTCAAGAAAATTAATTTTTAATATATTTAGGATCAGTAAAACTAGCAAAAATTAAAGAAAATGTTATTTTTAGCTGTTTTTTTTCAAATTGTTATTTACTGATTTTCAAATCTTCAATTATATTTTGAAAATTCTCTGAAAATTTCAAGTTTAACCCTCTAAGAATCGTCTATCGCATAAACGTTAATGATAACATTTTTACTTTTTATATTTGATGTTGATAGACAGGCATAAAGAGTTAAGTGATGTAATTTCGCTCAAAACATTATCTTCAAATTGCAGATAATGCTAAGAAATGTCAATTGTCTAGGTCTATAAGTAAAGACTTTTTATTTTATTTTTCTGAATTCAACACTAGTCTGTCTCCTTAATTGTTGTTCTTCTGGTTGTACTGGATTTATTGTTAAGATGAGATTTCCTGGATTTGCAAGCGTTTTGCGTGGAAACACGCGGTTGCGAACTCAGGCAGATATACATATATATCTACGTTGGTTGATTCATATTGACGAAGAAAACTTATTGTTGGTCAAGTTTTACGGTTGGCTTTTTTATGCATTTCAGCTTTAAGCAAGAAGAAGAATATGAGATTGAATGGGCAAAAATAAGTCCATAGATTTATGTATTTCAGTATTAAATAAGTCTTTGAAACCACAATATTAAGAAGATATATTTTTAATAACGTATACCTAGGGAATATTTGTGTATTATTATAAATATTTAAATGGTCAATTAATCGTGAGTAACTTATTTTATCATACTGACCTATAATTACTGATTTTTATAATGTTTCACTTACATTGAATATAAGATTTCCATTAAAATGAATAATAACAATCATTTAAAGAATATCAAGATTTACCATTTATCTTAAAAAAAATAATAATTTATTACTTTATCTAACGATTTCTCTTAGCAAAATACTGAAAATCATTGTCTACTTCATTAGTGCAGGGTTAAATGTCTCTTTTGCGTTTATAGAAGACCGCAAAAGTATTACCGATGAAGCAATACCTCGAGCAATGTACAAGTACAAGTTGCTTCTTTTGTTTGAGGGTGTCATCACTGGTAGAGTTACTCTTCGAGAATCATTAAGATTGATGAAATCTGATAATACACTACATTTTGTGTTAAAGCCTAAAGTTATAACTTGCAATACCTGAGAGTAGTTATCTTCTTTCTAACACAAACATTTTATTGAAAAGCATTATAATAAATAGGTTGATTGTGTAATTGTGTACCTGCACCGAAAGTGTGATCTTTTATACATATAAAGCGGGCGGAAATAAAGGGGGGCATAAAGTGGGTATTTTCAGTCCTTCGGACGGTAAAGTAACGCACTTTCCGCCCGCTTCATATATGCACGAAAAATCATCCTTTCAATGCAGATATGACAAAAAATACAGTGCGTACCGCGGGCGAAAGATGATTATATCACTTGTGTTCGTTGCAACCCTTGCCTCGGCACACTTCGACATCCCTTATATCGCCTAGGGCCACTCGGGTTGCCTAGACTCGGCCTTCAAATTGCACTTGCGGTAATCGCCTACTTTCCACCCTTGATACACAATATATTATACTATTCTTTTATTTGCGGCCTTGACACATATATTACACCAGCTAATTTTCACCTAATTTTTTGTACTTTTCAAATGCAATGTTCTATAAAGCATTCAAGAGATTCATTCGACTTTACACAAACAAATTGGATAAACATAAACATTATACACTCACTTCCATTATCAAAGGCCATGATATGATGCATTTTTTCAAAAAAGTATCACTTGCAAAACTCGTGATTGCAATTCTCCCTCTCTTGATTTCCAAATACACTCCATAAATACACGACTTATGAACTCCGTCTGAAATAAGCGGTTCAATTAAAGCGGCATTCGAGCTTCAGGGAGTAAGAGAAAGAGAGAGAGAGTTAGAGAGAGAGAGATACTCGAAAGTTAGTGTGTGCGCGCTTGACGTGGCGCTCGAGCCGTTGCCGTTGTTGTTACTGCACCACGGCAGGGAATAGATTAGCCGCGGTCTCGGCTCTGGGATAGATATACGCCGCGTCGGCTGAAACACGCCTCGCCAAGGAAATTATTGGGCTGCTTGGAATGATTGAGACGTAGGAGTTTAATCTCGGGGAATTTATCATATTGTCTCGTGATAATTGCAGGACGTTATGAAAAAAATGTGTGTTCCCCGTGATGTTACAACGACGACGCGAAGAAGAGAGAAAATTATGTTTTAATCTTTTGTCGCGCAATCCTTTCGCGATGTTAGAAAGTCGCGTTAAATGTGTATATACGGAAAAAAGGCTGAATTGCGGCTATTTCACGCTAGACAGTTGCCTATTTTGAAGGTATTCGCTGGTAATAGTCGAGGTAGTTAGATAAGAATTTTGTATGTCTAGATGAATAAATGACTGTTTATGTACGAGTACAGATATGAAGAAAGTCCAAGTATTTTTCACAGGTTTTTTGGGTACTACGTAATTTATAAGTGAATTCGTATTCTGGATTGATTTTTTAAATAAATTAGTAGTTTTTGGGATCTAAATTCGAAGTACATGGAACCTATTTATGAATTAAGAGAGAAATTTAGAAATTACAATTAAATGGTTTCTTAATTATCTATTTTTACATCTCTTTTATAATCTTTAAGTTCAGTTTTATGCTAACTACACCCAGACAGCACGTAGAGAATTTTAGAGGTCGTTTAAATCGCGATAAATGTATCTTTTTTAAATTTTCTTTATGATAAATATTTGTTTAGTGCTACAAGTTTAATACTAAATCATCTATACGTTTACTTGTTTCTTAAAAACAGGAAGCTTTTCCTGAGTTTGATACTGCAATTAAAACGTCATACAATATCTCGGAAACTCGACAAATGGAGTCCAGTTTTATGCATTGATTCTTTAATCGTTATTCTACGCGGGTCGATTCTTTTTCTATTCAAGATTCACGTGTAGTTTTCTTTCAAATTATATCATTTTAAAAAACTACATATATATAACAAGTCTGTACTTATATAGCTATAATATAAATCACAATCATTTGAATGAATACAGCTAAAAAGAAAATCAAACGTGTTATTTAAAAATGTTATTCACGTAGTTATATGCATCAAATTTGAAGGTATATCTGAAAAGGCTATATATACATATTAAAGCGTTCATAAGGAAGAGATAAAACGCGTACCAACTACGTTGTAAAACCCAAATTACATGCGCACACTCTTAAATAATCAAACGCCCGTTAAACTAAAAACCGACAGCGAACCCGTGCGCAAAGAACCGCTTCTAAAACATACAAAAAAATGTCCCTTTGCCGGAAACATCCTCCACCACACGCGTACAAGCCTCGTATACACAGGCATAAGAAACGACGCACTCACGCAGCTCTCTTGCACGCATCACAGCGCCGCCGAGTGCGCGCGTAATTGCGCGCGCGCATGCACTTTCTTCGGGCGTAGGTATATATACATAATAGACGCTGCGCAGCGCAGCGATGATTGTGATTACGGGTCTATACGCGCTCGCGCGTATACAGGATAGGTGTACACACATACATACATACATGCATGCGGCACGGTGCTTCGTGGATCGTAAAGAGCGCGAGGCGCGATGACGACGGACGGACGGACGGACGGACGGACGATGATATTATCGAGGAGGAGGACGTATAGCGGGGAGGTGATGCAGTTATCTTGGGAAAGATCCGAGCGTTGCGCTTGCAGCTCGCTTGCGACACTTTTTCGCGACCGGCGCGGCGGATCGCTCCCCATCTTTCGCTGATCTCGCTGGTGCTGTATTGTGTATGTATATAGTGAGGCGCCGCTTTATTATATACCGCTATGGTAGATATATAAGACACTGAGTGGTCGTGATGCCGCGCGTGGCGCTCGATTACGGTGTGCGATACCGTGATACCGTCTGATGGCAGCCGATGACGACAATGGGTATAAGCGCGGGGATTTTATTGCCCCTCTTACCTTGTCGTTTTTCGTCGCTTTGTCATTAGATGGGGTTTGCTGGGTATGGGTGATTTTCACCAAACTGCCTGTCGTAATTGTGCCATTCATAGTACTGTAAAAATAAGTTCGTGTACTTCTGAAGTATACTAGCAGTAATTTATAGTATCTTGGTATTGTCTATACTTTTGGTTGCTTAAAACGAAATGCTTCACTTTCATATCTGCGCAAAAGCTAATGGGTTACATTCAAAATAATATGATGCCACGAATTTATCTCAATTTAACGTCGACTGAAAAAATTTAATTTATATCTTGCATAATTTTGTAAAATAATTCAAAAGTCTATTGTATACTAAAATAAATTATATTTTTCTCATACCAAAAATTTTATTAAAAAATTAGATACAAAATTATGAAATTTCCACAAATTTACATAAATATTGTTATATTATACGTTACGGCGTGGCGAGTCATTGTTCTGCGGTGGATAGTCGCTGCTTCTTCTTCTTCTTCGTCTTGTGAAGTTTACTTCTTTTTTTCAGGGGCACTTTTGTTACACGAGCACGGATTGCAGGCTTTTACGGGGGATTTTTATCCTGGGTAATTGATCGATTTTTATCGCAGTGCAGCGGTCGGATGAAGGCTGACCGGTTATTTTTACGCTGTGCGCATATTTTACCTGATATATTGATTCTATTTTGTGACGCTAGCAATGCGAAAATATCTATCTTATTTATATAAAATACTTGATCAATATAGATTCGGTTAAAAATAATAAACAGCTATTTTGAAAGCTTGGTAGATATAATAATAAAACCCCTGTTGTAATAATGATAATTATTAAATACGCAAACATAAAAGAAATTTGAAACGGAAATTTAAATTTTCGTGATTTTCATCTCTAACTTTATCTTACTTTTTCATTTTTGACCCAAGTCAGCCTAGTACAGAGAATGATTGCATATTTAACGTGTACAATTTTAATGCTCGTATACATTAGTTCTTGATTTTTATAAGTATATTTTCTACCGTTTTTAGTATGCACGACTTAATGACGATAAAATACGTTTCCATATTAATAAGAAAAAAATCAAAAGCCCATAACAATAGATCTTGTCCACAATAAGGATCAAATAAATAAACATGAAATTACACCGGATAAGTTGCTAACAGTTTACGAGTGACAGTTACAAGAAATACAAGCTGCATAATAATTAGCTCATTCGTGACCCACGTAGTAAATTGATAATTCTTATTTTGCAAACAATAATAGTGCAATAAGAAATGCATAATTGCATACATAAACATATATAACAAAGATAAATAAATAAGACTTACACCTCAAATTACAGATAATAACATTGTCATATTCTTATTTTCCGAAAAATTTTGATTAGTATGGACATAATTATTATTAAAACTTTTCTTTTATAAATTACTATACATTCCTTAATTTTTCAATTTATGAAACTGAAACATTTAATTGATGTAATTTTATTAATATAATAGAAAATTGTTTCTACACTGCACACTGATAAAAAGACTGATTGGCGATAGTTACTAAGTATTATATTAAAAAACAACTTTAGGGAGATACGAAGTTTTTTAATAAAATTTATGATTTTATTGAATAGTTTTAAATAAACACTTTTAGTACAAACGACTATTTATTATAGCAACTCTATACCTATTTATTGTAAACCGGGATATTATTTAAAGTAAAAGTAACTTTGAATTCCTAACTTTTCATGTTTATTTTGAAGAATAGTAAATATTCTTTTTTTATTGTAGTATGTTACCAAATTTTCGTAGTCTTAGTAACATATACACACTTTTAATTATTTTCAACGCGCTAAATTCATTAAATTTTGAAAACTATTTGTCCCAATCTGCCTTTGATTCCCTAATCCTCACACGCAATAACGTTCACTCTTCGCTTCTCTTCCTGCTCGAAAAATCCTCATCCAATTCGTCTATATAACCATACTATAACACCACTCGACTTCTTATCGGCCCGACACATCCATACACACGCAATAAAACACGCTCGAAACGCGCGTCACTGCCCTAGGGCCATTTCTCGCTCGCCTTTCCTTCAACTCTCTCTCTCTCTCTCTCTCTCTCGCTCACTCCACTCACTCATCATCGTCGCGTCATCATCACACACACTTTCGGACGCGATGATATATACAGGGTGTAGAAAAGAGAAGGAATCCCTCTCGGTTCTATACCTGTATACGTACAGTCGTGCGAGGCTGATTGACGCGTGTATACGCACGAAATGAAATTTCATTTTCGAGCTCGGTGCTCCGCGCTGTACATATACCGTTATAAGGACGCGAGCAGGCCGCGCGGTCAGGAGTAGTCTTGTACAGAGGCGCTCCTGCACGAACTCGATTCCTTGCGGACATTGTCGACGCGCGCGTTTTGTGCATTGGGTGATTTTTAAAAATGTCGCGTGTTCGATGTGTGCATCGCCGTTTTTTCAGTGTGCAGCTTGGTCTTTGTCTATTGATTTATAAGAACTATAGTGAAAGCAATTCACTACGATCGAGGTACAAAAGACTTTTAAATCAGAGCGTTTTAAAAGATTTTAAATATGCAGATTATTAGAGATTTCTTCATAAAATAAAAAAGAAACGTACAGTTTATAACAAACTCAAATTATGAATATTGTATGCAAGTAAATTAAAGTAGTATCAATTCGCATTTAAAAAATAAAATAGTTTGTAGCTCTTAATAAGATAAAATATTAATGGTGTTTAGATGTAGGACCTACCGCCAAGCTCACATTTAACATCCGGATGCGGTTTTTAAATGAGGCGGCTGTAACTTTGATATTTAACAAAATACGTTTAATTTGGTTTATGTTCTTTCATTTTAATACCAAAATAAGCAATATTGCTGTCAACCCCTTTCCTGGACTTCAATCACACTTAAAATTTCCTTTAAATGAGTCCTAACATTTAATTGTTTCATTTGCTTTAAATTTGACAAAAAGTGAGTTTTATTTTTTATAAATTGATGTTTTTTTTAGTTATAATCAATTATTGAGTATCCAGGTTGTAAAATAAAAGCGTGATAAGGCAAACTTCGACACTCTCTTAATTAAATTCAAACCAAATCAAAAGTAATATTCGTATTTACTCAAGACTGAACATTTAATCATCGTCGAATTCCATCTGGGCCGTTCATCCATTTAGATTGGAGCTACTATTTAAAATATTAATTAGTTTTTAGATAGTTCAGTTGATTAGAAAGAAAAATACTGCGCGGGGTAAAATATTAATAAACTGTCTACAAATACCTTCGTTTCATAAATGTACATAGAGTAGTACAATCTTAATAGTCCTATGCGATAAATTTACTTCGTCGAATTGACGTGATTCCTTTACTAAAACTACTTTAAGAAATAATGTTTAAAAAATATATCTTTTCAAGTAGAAATACAAGTTTTTTACCCCGTAGAAAAATTGCTTCTTCAAAAAATTCAAACCCACGCCACCGGTCACCTCGTTGCAGATATATATACAGAAAGACCTTTCACCCGCGCGCACAGGCGTAGTTACGAATTCCCGAGTAGCAAAGCCAAAGCCAAAGCTAAAGTCGAAGCGGAAAGCATCAACGAGAAGAAACCTAAGAAAACGATTTCTGCAACGACGAATCTTCGCGTGCGTTGATGTACACGTATCTGTGGTTTTCCAAAATAACGACTTGAGGGCATTTTTCATATGTTCGAGATATTGAGGATGTAATGTATGCTATTATGTACTGAATCGAAACATAAGAGACAGCGAGGAAAAATATAATTGTTAAATAAGGAATCAAATCAGGACTAGAGGGACGAAGTCGAAAAATTCAATTTTTAACTTTTTGTATGAGCAATTTAGTTTTTGTAAATGAAACTCGTTAGCATTTTAATGACGTTTTTTGATAAAAGTTATCATAAATCAAAAAGAAACTATAGAAATAATGCATAAAAGATGTACAGTGCATCAAGGTCGAACAGAAGTGAAACTATCCGGTTTTACTTCTCCAATATCCTCAAATACAGTATTAATCATAGAAAAATGCTTACTTTTTATTCGAAAACGATTTAAATAATTTTGTGTCAAATTTAGTACTGAAAAAGCATTAACCATTAAGAAAGTAATACAAAAATATATTTTTTTTATTGTCGTGTTTTATATAAGAGTTGAAATTGTCACTATCATTTTGGATGTAAATTGCATACGAAAATGGATTAATTTTCTTCCCGGGAATACTACAATTTCCTTTTTGACAATTATACAATTTACTACTAGACAGATATTTTAAGTTATATTAAATTGCTTGTAAACCAGTGTTATATTAAGAATTAACGAAATATAGTCTCATAAAATATAAAGACCATTATGAGCCATACTCAAATAGGTTTAGGCCATTCTCAAATCGTTATAGATTATACTGTTTTCAATCACAGGGTTATACGTTTCGTAGTCTCCTACTATTTGAAATTCTTGTATACAATAAATTTATATTTTCTGGTAAAATTCAATTGTAACGCCTCTCTTAAGACTAGAAACAAACCATCATTAATAAAATCCGTTAGAAATCGATCAAAGTCGCTTTTCCACCAGGTACTTATTAAACATACAGGATGAAACTTTCGTAAATTCAGTGCTTTCAAAAAATGGACTCAAGCCTTCATTCCGCGGGAAGCCGCAGACACCCAACCGCGAGAAACTCTCCTTGCGGATATCGCGTGTGTGTGCCCATAGTACGCGATATCCGCAAGCGGCAGCGGCAGCCCCCCGCGCGTAAAGACCCACAATCGTCGAAAGAAAGAGGATATAAGCGAGACTCTAATACAACTACGGTGTATATACACCTATACGTACATTTCGCGCGGTGTGCGCGGACTTTGGTAAGAGGATCGAGCCGCGAGCCGCGGTGGAACATAAGAGAGCCGATTTTTGCAGAGCTCAGCTCCAGCTCGGCTCTCGTGCCAAGTGCGAGTCCCGCGCGGAGAGTTCAAATTGAGATCACTGATTCTCCGCTTTGGAACGCGACTGTTATACGATGTATACGTACGTGTCCGAGCTGTGCGAGGGCGTATTATACGCAGGTATAATAACAGCCGAATTTCGCGCACTCTCTTCTTTCCTTTCAACTGCGTCTCCTCTTTCTTTTCTCTTTTGTTTTTTTTTATATATGTATGTGTGTCGACTGTCGAGTAAGTACGAAAAAATGCATCGCTATATTTAGACCGACCGCGGCGTCTCGTATTTGCGCGTATATTGTACATTACACGTACGAAAAAAAAAAGAAATGCGGCGGGGAGGATGAGGATGAGGATGTAGAGGCGTGTAATTGTTGTATGTACGCGCGCGTGTAAAAGTCGCGCGGCAAAAAGTGTGCTGCAGCGGCGGCTCGTTTTTCCTTTCCTTCTTTCTCTCGTTCGCTCCTCTTATTTCTCTCTCTCTCTCTCTTTTTTTTTAGTATGTCAGTTTCGATTAATGATAATGTCGTTGGAGATTTATGTCCCGCGCGCGCACGGTATTATACATGTAGAAAGCACTGTGCAGCACTTCCGCGATTTATAGGTATAGGTATATGCATTCATAGCGAAGTACTTCGAAATAATGTATTGCGCGCGTATAAGTGAAAATTAGGAAAATTTGCGCGCGCCCGCTCGTGACCGAGTTTTCCTTAAGCGCGTGCAGCTATAGACAAAGAACCGTGTGGAGGTGGATGTGGATTTCTTAATCAATGTTAGTGCCGCGGATTATGAAAATTGCGAGTGCCAAGTTTTCTGAAGACAAAGTTTTATCCGTGTTTCCCTTATAAACAAATGATTGATTGAGACGTAAAATAATGGATTACATGAACCGCTCGTTTGAAAAAAAAAAAATTTATAGAAAGTTTTAATATAGCACTCGCTAAAATATTAGTTCGCATAATGTTAACACTGGACATTATACTTAATTTAATATCATAATGAATAAATTTATTATCGAATTACGTACTATAGTTTCTGTATAAAAAGCATGCATTCATTTTCATTTATAAAGCAAACTCATCGTAAATTTTATATTACCTTTATAAGCACGAATATAAAAAGTAATGTTGATCGATTAGGCTTCATTATTATTATAATAGATGTTCGAAAATTACTGTATTGCCAGAGTACGATAGAATTATCACAGATCCCGTCAAAATAACCGATGTAGGATAAATATATACAGAAGAAAATTTAAATACCCATTTATTTGTTTTCTTTTTTCTCCCGATAAGCATAATACAGCGCGCGTTGGAAAATACGAACAACTCGCGTGTCACGTGCATCATCGGGCCCGTTCGGTACAGCCCAATTTCATATTTATAAGGCGCCAAGACCGAATACTCCTCGTCTGCTTAGCATAGAAAGCCCCACGTGCTTTGCATGTTTTTCGAATAAAAACCAGAAGCCGGCAGGCGATAAATGTGGTATATATCGGACGCAGCGCGTAAGTCTAGTTCGGCTCTCGCCTGTACCGTTAAAGCGTGACGAAATTACCGCAGCTTCCTCGCGCTCTCCGGACCGACTGATTTTTTAATTGGGCCCGAAATCAAACATCATCGCTCGCGCGACCTTCGCCGGCCCCCGTGAAATTGATTCACCTCTTTATTATTTCTGGAACACCGAGCCGATGTATATGTAGCGAGTTCGGCGTGGTAATGAGTTTTCATTGATATCGCAAAAAGGTGGGCATATATACCTACTGCTGTTTCTTTTTTCGATTGTGGTAATTGAATTTTGAGATATGCGGGCATGACCGATTTCTCTTAACACGAGATTAATTATTGAGATAAAATAATGATTGTCACAAACAAATTGGGCATGATTATTCTTTTACCAATTCTAAAATTGTGATTAATTAAATGTAGTTTCTATTTTTACTAAAATAATGTTATATATGGCTGTATAGGATATATGATTACAGATACAATTTAATTATATATATTTATAATTATATATTTAAAGTCTTTTGCACTCGCATTCATGTCGATAAAAAATATTACGTTGTTAAAACAAATTTTTCTTGACCTGTAAAAGAAATATGTATAGGCACGTAATAGTACTACTGAATTGAAAGTTTTCTACGATTTTGAAACACCCTATAAATCACGAAAATTAAATGGGATTTCCATTTTGATGTTGTTTTCTTCAGAGTTTCATAGTAACATTTAATTTCATAGGTGCACTTATATGGAGCGCGTGGCTTTAATGATTGTTAAATATATAGGTGAGACACCGTTTTTAGGCAAGGCGTTACATTGTACGTATCTTATTTGGAATTTCAAGTTTTTTTCTCTGCTCTCAATTTTTTTTGTTATGATTTTTAGACCGTGTTTTGCTGCGCCCTAATACTCAATAATTAGTTTTTCAATTTGGTTTAAAAGGTTCTAGTCACTGTCATTATAAAAGATAATTAAGGAGTTTTCTTTTAATATTCGTAAGATCTTTTTCCGCATAAATTATATTCATCAAATATTTAAAGCGAAACAGTGACGATAGTAAATAATAAATAGTACACTATTCATTTTTACTTAAAACGATGTTATTAACATATCAAATTTAAAAGAAATGTATTAATTTATTATTTCAGAAACGAAATTCTCTTGAATTTATTTAGAAAGATGCGCATACTTATTCATTTTTATGATATTTATTTGAATATCGACTATTTAAATTGAGCAATAAATATTTTATACTAGGAGCATACGAATTTTAGTTAATACATTTTAATATTTCAAAAAAATGTCAGACGCTAAATGAAAAGCGTGTAACATTTTTCATCTCATCAAATTTTAGAAGGCCACGATCATACGTATATAATTTTTTATATCGCCTGAACTTTCTAAAATTTAAAATACACAAAGATCATTGATATGATGCAAGTTTGTGGTAAAGAAGTAGTTCAAGAATAATTCTTTATATAAATAAATTTAATTTTTTATTATAAATTAAATTATTATATTATACTTGTTTAATAAACAATAATCCTCTATATTTAGATAGAGCAAAATAACTTTTTTACGTCTTCTTTATAGTCATAAAATAATAATATATGAAGTTAACGCTGTTGCATATGCACTTTTAAAAAAAATGTCTCTTAGTATTAAATCTATTTACATTTGCAATCAACGAAATGAATTCATACATTAAATGAAAAAAATAAATCTATTTTACAAAATCTATATATCTGTTGAATATATTGATAAATAGACGCAATAAATAATTATTACCCACAATGTACCATTGATGGAAAAATTTGTAATGCCTTTCGCGTACTATCTCAACAAAAAGATATAATTCCTCCATAACACACATAACATAAATTTCCATTTCACAAAACATTTCCAGCGCGATAATCAATTTGACTTGCAACACCTCGACGTCGTCGCGTCGACGGCGGTGGCGGCTGCGTGCATTCAATAAAACTGCAAAACTCTCTCGCGTCGCAAGAAAATGGAACAAGCAAAGTGCTTTAGAATTTATCCATTTTCCAATCGCAACGCGAAATAAAAGCCCATCAAGCCTCGCGCGAAACCGATATATTCCGAGTTGTAGAGAGCGAGGGAGAGAGAGAGAGAGAGAGGGAGAGAGAAAAGTGTCTTCGAGCCCAGCACCGCAGCAAATTGAAAAGTTTCGCCAACGCGCGCGCCTCTCACTGTTTATGTATATACAGATAACTATATAGGTTGGAAAACCGCGTAAGAGCGCGGCCGAGTCCTATATGCCTTAGACATAGACACCTCCTTTCTTTATACTCGAAAACAGGCGTTTATGTTGATTTTGCTATATCGTTGTGCTACTTTTGCTTATTGTTGACAGCTTTTTTTCTTCATCAATGTGGATTGAAAAGTTCAAGTGTTTAGCTAAAATAACATTTAATATGGAACGAAAGTTTTTTGACGTTTGATGGATGGCCAATTATTGGCACGTTATCTGTCGAGTATTTACTTAATGCTTCATGAGTCTAAGAGTCCTGTACTGCAAAAAGTTCAGAAATGATTCTAGAGTTGGCTCTTACTTATTACAACTTTTAGTCGCATTGGATTTAAGATTTTCGATTGTTTATGCATCATAGTGAACATGCACGAAAATTCGCATTATTTAGAAAGTTTAAGATTTAAAAATGAAATACGTTTTAAATAACTACCTGTATAGTCTGTTTGTCCCAGATAGACATCGAGTACATTTTTATAAAAAATAAAGTAAATAACTGCAATTTTAGTAATGTTAAAAATGTATAGTATTTTTACTTTGCTAAATTCGAAAATCAAAATTCGATCAAATAATAATAATAATAATAATAATATAATGCTAATTACGATTAAATGAGGTATAGTGGAACATTACAGTGCCCTCCTATGCGGAGCACAATCGGGTAATTGTTTAAAATCATATTGGAATAAATTAACATTTTTCTATGCGAAATAAAACTGAATCTAAAGCTTTTTAATTATCATTTCTTAAGTTTTCTACCCTGAAAAGTTGCTGAGTAATGCTCAAATCAGATATACCAATTTTCACTAAAATATCGAGCATTGGTGGTTCAATCGCGTATATGTCAAAAATAAGGGCGCATTACCACAGCAAACTGCGAGTGTTCGGCCTCATTTTTACAAGAACCAGAAAACAGCATAGAAAATCTCATCAAAATCCATTTCCTTAAGGTTGCGTCCTCTTTTTGTAAGTAGAGTGTCAAAGCAAAGCTTCACTTTGAATTTAATATAAAGGGCATAATAATGCATACTTCGGTTTAAAAAAGAATTTGTAATTTTGGTCGAGACAAAAAAAGTTTTTTTCTATACTATGTGGAAGAGTCATTTAGGACTTAATGCAGGACTAGCAAAAAAGAAGCTCAGTATAAATCGAATATCAAAGTGATTTTTTTATATTTAAATGATAATACTTACTCTCGCAGGCTATGATACCTAGTAAAGTAATTGATATTGAAATAATGTTACTATAGTTGTTTTTTTAATTATTAAAATTATTGTTGATTTGATCATGAAATACGTAATTGTAAAGATTTTTGTTATTAAACTGTTACATTGTTGTTGTTAATATAATAAAAAAATGGTGCCAATTTAATCCGCCTGAAGTCGTACGTCATAAATTATCTTACGTTTCATGAAGCATTTACAAATAATCTTTCGCTTTCTTGTTTTAAAGCAAGAGCAGTTTATAGTTAAACAGATCAACCTTTAACACCGGAGTCTCGTATTCAATCAAAAAACTTGTTTAAAATCTAATCTGTAATTAGTAACTATTATAGTGCTTTCAAAATTTTAAATTTAACTATTAAATTCGTTTTTTTATTTAAAGGTACCATAGTGGCCTATTCTTTCTCCAGACAAGCAAATTTTACGAATTTGAAACTCTTGTGTTTTAATTAGTGATCAATGTATACAATTATTAATTATGATATTGTGTACCCACCAGTGCTCGATGATTAAGTATCATAATTAAACTGCACTCTCACTATTATTAATAAATATTGAAACATACCATATCAAAGCAAACAGTGTCCATCTCGCCCCAATATACACACGCGTCTGCCCCCCCCCCCCCAGCCCGGCGCGGCGAACACTGCTCTCAACTCGGCTCTCTCGCGTCTCGCTGGGCTCGCGCGCGCACGCTTGGCTTATACTCTCCGATCGATGCAAGCGTTCAGACAGACAGAACAGACAGAACAGACGCAGACTGTATCTAAACAAATGCCCCGCTCGCCTCCACTGCCGTGCAGCCGCGCAGCCTCCGCCCACGTGTTACCCGCGCACCTATACCTTATAATACCTGCCGTGCACGCCTCGTGCATACAGCGGCGCGAGGAGGAGTGAATTAACGGCAGATTCGCGCCCGCGCAACGTATGGCCGAGAGGCTTTTCTTTATCCTACGGTTTATATGCTGTTGCCACTGAGTGTACCTACACAGAGAGAATTTTCTAATAAAAATTATAACGAAATTCAGGGTAAAAATTACCGTAAATAACTATAAAGCTGGGACAGTCCTACTTTCTGGCACTTTTTACTGATATTTTACTAAAAACTTTACCTCATTGACTACAAATTTTACTGCACAGACTATAAATTTTAGCGCACTGAATGGTAAAATTTGCTTGATTTGAGAAAAAGAAGACAGCTGATAAAGAAAACAACTGAGCGTGTACACATTTTAGGTTAACTCAAATATAAATGTGTATAATATACTTATTTAAGTATTAATGATACTGCTACAACAATTGGAAGAAAATCCAGATTTTTAAAAAATATTTCGTACAAATTTTACCACAAATTTTGACTTTCTCTAAGATTCGTACAGGGAACTTTTACTCTGCGGCAGGCAAATTTTACCCTTCAGTACGGTAAAATTTATCGTAAATATCAATAAAAACTGCCGGAAAGTTAGAGTGTCCCAGCTTTATAGTCATTCACGGTAATTTTTACTGCGAAGTTCGTCATAATTTTTATTAGAAAATTCTCTCCGTGTATACGCGCATGTGTGTATGTGTGTGTGTGTGTGTGTGTGCGCGCCGAGTGGAATCTGCGGTGTGGAATAGCGAACGATCGAGCGATTACGCGCGGAGAGAGGTGCAGAATTGGCGCGGAGAGCTGTTTTATTGTTGCCCCCCCCCCCCCCCCTGGAAAGTGTGCGGGGTCTAATGCGCGTTTGAGCTATTGAAACGCGAGGAGTTAGGGAAATGGTCATGGGATATAGGATGAATGCGGATTGTTTGCTTTGGCAGAGTGCTGATAATGCACTGTGGATGGTGATATTACGCTGATTACACTGAGACTGCCAAACTTCGCTTTTGTTTAACAAAGAATCTTACGTTTTATAACGTGAAAGAATCAATTAGATTATTTGGGGAAAAAGGCAGGTAATACTTCTGTCTACGCAAAATCAAGTTTAGAAGTGATCATATAGCATACAATTATATAAATTAAATGAGCGAATGGTTTAAATTTTGTGAAAAGTGCTCTTTTCTAGCACTTTCGAAGATTGAGGGGGGGTGGGGCAGTATTTTTCATGCTGGTTAAATTTTCCACTATTTATAACCTAATTTATTAACACTCGTGGTGGCGGCTAATGTATAAGACGATTTTTTTAAAGTTTTTAAATATATAGAAAAACAGAAAATGTGCTGTACTGTATCCACTTATCCAGTCTTCATTCAAAAATGCGTAACATTGAACAACTTGTCGCTATATACGAATAACAAGGCGCGACACATAGTTATCCGCCTATACACTGGTATAGTAATAAGTTACTAAAATTTATCCCGCGATGGTTCTTATTTTGTGATGGACACTATAAAACTATAACTTTTGTATATGACTCATCCATGTACAAAAATTTAAATAAACTTTTCAGATAGAAATATGAGTCAAAATTTATTTGAATTCGGTTGCACTATAGAATTTTAATTTCTGTAGTGCTAGTAAAAAATGTTTATAATGTTAAGAACAGGATTCACTAAAAGTAGGTATACGTGCTGAAGGAGGTCCGAGCGGCATACTAGTCAAAACAGTAATTTATGAAAAACGTTATTCAATAGAGAAGTTTATGACAATGTATCATGTTAACAAATTAAATATTTAAAAAACTTTGAATATTCATATTTATATCAAACGCATATTTATCTTATTTCTTTCTGAGAAGATCAATATAGACCTTGATTTGACTCTAACCTCTAAGGTGATTCTCTGTTTTCAGTACTTTTTTGCGTTATTCTATAAATATCTCTCTAAAACGCCAGGCAACCCTATTTTTGTATTGTATGCACATAAAATTGGAAAGCTAAAGATTAATTTGATACTTTAATAATCTAGAAAAGTTTCCTACAAATGCATGAATTTTTTATTTCAAATGCGAAAAATGCGTTTTCTGCATATTAAACGGGCTAAACGGGCGAACTTTAGAATTAAATATCTTTTCGAAATGCAAGGCAACCTATACTGAAAATTTGTCTCTGGATTCAAATAATCTTTATTAACAATTACAAAATAGATTTAGGTCTTAAAGTTTAAAATTACTTTTCGCTCATACCCCCTTAAAGCCGCTAGTCTGAAATCTGCGAACTATTTAACGTTTGTCTTGTACAATGCATTTTTACAGAACATTTTTCATCTAAGTTATTAAATTTCAAATTTTCGAATTCTGCAATCATTTACTAACATTTAAGAAAACAATTATAATGATAGATTGTGAAAATTAAGTTAAAAATTACGAACTAAGAGAATGGTAAATTATTATATTTAAGTCAAAGTATAAATTAATGTTTGGTTTCTTATCAGTAACATATGTTAAGATTGTTAATTCATATTTTTGATTTATAACTTTTATTAAAAATGATATAAAATTTGTAGAAGTCCTTGGGTTCTGATAAAGCGAAAGCGCAAGGACGCAACCCAAATGGGCTGAGGATGGATATGCTACGGAAGGATGTAGGACTTTTGGATTTATGTACTCGTACGGGATGCGATGCGGGCTTTGAAATTTAGGGGAGTGCATGTTAGAGTAGTTTCCCCCCTAGAAAGATGAAAAATGTTTGATCTGTCAACCTTGAAATATTGAATGAGATTTATAACGTACGATCTCTCTTTTTGATGTATTCTTCAAATTATACTCATTTTTCCAATTTTTATATTTCTTACCTGTATATTATAATAATCGATTTTAATTTTAATACAAGAAAGCTTTTTTTCCCTCTACTGAATGTATTATACATCATTGACATTAGTCCGATTGACATTTAACTATAAGTATATAGTTATATCTAATATTTTCTTATAAGTATTTTACACAACCATGGAAATAATTAAAATTAATCGCGTCTGCTCATTTGCATTTAAAAAGACTTAAATACAGATGTAGAAAGAAAGCAAGTTTTGAAAAATGTTTAGTTAAAAAAAGCATCCACTTTGATGTCATAATAAATTCTGGTTTAGTGCCTAAAAATGAACATACTGCTTATTAAAGTTTTTACGTAAAGAATGAAGTAATGAACGCAAGTACGTTCCTAAAATGACTTAATAACGCAAGAAATTTTAATTCTTCAAAAACATCACGATTACCAAGCCTAAACTACAGCAGAAATTTCTGCGCAAAACAAGTTTTATTACACTTTAATCATCACTAATGCTCTGCGTAATGCTACAGTTAAGTACTCAAACTTAACACTTTTCCAGAAATTCCTGCGCACCGAAATCCCGTTAGCCTTGTTTTTCCGATAAATCTTTCCGAGCTCTTCGATAAAAAAAGAAGACAATAAAACCGTTACCAACTGACCGGTAATTTCCCTCCACCAAACGCGCATGCACTCTGTAAAATTTAACACACCGTCGCGCTGCAAACGCGTCGGCGACGAAATGCACCGCACGCGCGAGTGTATGAATGAATGCCGAAGAATGAACGAGCGAAAAAGGTACGCGACGAACGTATAGTAGCTCGCGGTCGTGCCCGAAATCGACGTATAAAATTTCGCTGGCGGCCGGCCGACGGGAAGATGTTATTTTGACGGAGACAATGGGGACTTTCGTTGACCCAGTTTCAAGTGCGGTCTCGAGTGTCGTCGAGCGCTCAGCGGCGCAGCGCGCGCTTTATATAGTTTTCTTAAAAATTCACCGCGCCTTCCTCGATAATCGTTTTCCGTATACCTCTTCTTCTCACTGTTTTCGTGATTGTTTTGATGTAATGAAAGGACGTTTGAAAAAAGTGAGAAAAAATACAGAAAGTTGCCACCGTAATTTTAAAATTGTGTTTTTTTTTCTAATGATCGAGGCATGACATGATTTCGGATATCTTAATGATAAAAAATATAGCTATAAAATATACCTATATTTTGTATTCATTTTTTTATCCAAACATATTTTTAATAACAAATAACGAAGTATCTTTTGTGTTAATAAAGGTTACCCTTTGATTTAGATGTTTTAAATACAGTTTTGGAAATTTATACAATGCACAACAAAGTTAACAAGAACTTAAATTTCACAAGACTTTACACCATTACTATAAATTCATTAGGCTTCATAATTCCCAGTAAAATACGTGTACACTGCAGTATTTTAGCCTGTAATTTCGTGTAAAACTGTACGTAACCACAAGACTAGAGTAAAATGTAACAAGTTTCTCATGCAAAACAAAAATCATTAGCTTCGGCTCAAGGATATTATTTTCGAAACCTGAAATTTGCAGAAACACCTTATTTTATCCAGAAGAAAACAATTGCAGTTAGAAATTTTTTCCGACCCACTTAATATTATATATTTCCTTTTCGTTTTTGTTCTCGCGCCCAGCTCGAAAAAGGAAAACTCCATGACCCACGACTCCAATTATGCGTTTATGCTCAACCGGTAATTGTTGTCGGTCGGTTGTAAATGACAGGTCGCTTCAGGGCGACACAATGAAAGAAAATAAAAATGAAATTCCTTTCTATATTTTTTGTCTCGCTACGAGAGTGAAATGAAGAGTCCTTTTATTCTTATCTCTCAGCTGTTATTTCTTTGTGTTTGCCTTTTCATTCTCATCGCTACGTATTTTTTATGGGCATTAAAAAGTGTGGTAACTTTAGGCTTTTTTTCCAGATTTAAGTAACTTTCGCAATAAGAAAAAAATAGGTTACAATGTCTTGGGCTCAATGCAAACATGCACTGAAGGACTTTTGTATTATTATTACTATTCGTTGAATAGTAAATAAAAGTTTTCATTTCTTATTCCATAAACTTGCTCTATTGTCATGCGCTGCAAAGCGCATTGTTGTACAATATTCCTATTCCGAATGAAACTATCAGAGTGATTATAGTTAAGTGAATGAAAAATAATTGCTGTGCTTGTAATAATAGTCAAGCATGGCATAAAACTGTCTGAGCGAGAAAATTAATATTTGAAATCTATTATACGAATGAGCATAATAATTTCCTTGCTATTTGCGAAGAAAAATACATCTCCCGGTTCAATTTTCTTGTGTGTGTACTCTTAAATAATACCTTGAAAACTGTTAATGACCAAAGTCAAATAAAAACGCATCAGCGCCCGAAGGACGGGGAAAACTGTAATAACGTTAGCGAGCATTAGCCAGAAGGATGTCAAGTTTAAAGCGAGCTCGATGGAAAATAAAAAATTGCAAATAATAATTGGACGCGGGTATAAAAATAATTCTGAAAACTCCGCAGCCGTAATTTTCGTGACAAGTGCAGCGCTGCGGCACGAGTGAAGAAGAAGAGGAAGAAGCTGCCTCGAGCAATGAAATAATATTTTTTTCCTTCTATCTCGACGCCCTCATCAAGCGCGCGCGGACAGGGAAAAGAGGAACAGTAGTATTAGCGGGCGCCGTGTACGTAAAGTTGCATGCATACAGCGGTGGCGAAAGAGGAAGACAGAAAGAAAAGGAAGGACCGCGGCTCTTCAGCCATTCACTCGTTAGAAGATGTAACGATTCAGCAGCGAGTCGTGGGAAAACATAACGAGCATCAAGCAGCGGCTCGAGCACTGGAATTATTTCGTTAAAGAATCGCACGCGCGCTCGGGGAATCCTTGTATCCTTCTCCCGCCGTGTTATGCCGCGCGCGCTCGTGTGTAATTCATCAAAGAGACGCGCGGATGCTCGTTCATTCATAAACAATTAAAATACTGGCGCGTATCCTGATGTTAGGAAAGCGACTTGATCGCTCTTTGATTGCCGGCAACACTTTGCTTAGGGTTTTATTCGTAGCGAGTATGTAGGACTCGGCGTGTTTTACTTATGAATGAGTAAATCGTTCGTCATTCCGCCACGGTTGTCTTGCGTTTTCATCCTGGCGATTTCAGTGTCGTAAATTGCTCGCTGATTAACGTTATGGATTTTCTTTCGCGTATTTAAACGTTTGCATTTAGTTCACATACTCGCAGGTTGTTTGAATTAACACGTCGCTTTGATTGTTGTTTCTTTATACTTAAAAGTAATCCTTCAGTTTAATAATACCTCACAAATGTAAAAATATAGATTTGTCGTTCTAATGATTTCAGAAAATGCCATCAATTTTAATTTTACATTATGAAAATAAATAATATATTTTGTAAAGGTTTCGTTATATGTATATATATGTTGTAAATATTGATCTCACAGGATATCGAATTTCCGACAAGCAAAACCTTTTCAATCTATATGTGATTCAGTACATTAAGAAACATTAATTAGATAAAATTGATTTCTTCATCTGTAACAAAAATTGAGAAAAATAATATTGATAAGTAATTGCTAACGACATACAGTGATTTTTTACGCTGTTCTCTTTAGAAACTGCGGTAAATTTCTATTTTCCGTTGTATTTTTATTCTAATAAATATAATAGATATTATAGCTAACTGAAATCCAACCGTGTTATTAGAAACATCTGCAATTATTTTAATACCTATTAATAAGTTGTTCAATTCGAATGTATATATACAGTTAATATATTTTAACTAAATAATTCTAAACCAAATCTAACTATGGGCTTAGTTTATATAGTATAGGTATTTTGCGTGTATATAGGTATTTGTGTCGACTGTCTAGCACTTGCAGTGAGTGATATCAAATTGCATTTCCATATGACCTAATAATTATATTCAATAGTACACATGCTAATTCTTTGTTTATTCGCCCATAAGTACTAGCTTTCACTGTAAATACCCTTCTTAACCTAAATCATATAATCCAACAAATCGACTCATCACCAAGCTGTCATCATGGTTAATTAACGATAAACGATTTCATTTCCTTCATTTCTCTACTAAACGCCTGTGAATAAAAGGAAACTCGGCAACAAACCCTCGAACAATTACGTAATTAAACCACCATCGGATACGGAGAAAACTGGAGTATCCGTGATTAGCTGCTACTTAAAATCCTACGAGATCAGCTAAAAGAAGAGCTTGCGTGGGCACGGTCTTAAAAGACAATGTCGTATATGGGCGAATCCACGACATTTTTAACTATCTTTAAAAAATTTAACTTATTTTAACAAATTAGAAACATATTATTTTATTCATTAGGGACGCATTACTTACGTGAAAATTATATCATTTTATAATCCTGTAATGAATTGGTATTTAAGAAAAACTGAAATCTTATGATCCAAAAATAGACTATACGTTTTAAAGTACAAGCGTTACTCTGGTTAAGTAAAATTTTGCAATTCACACATATATTTCTTTGTAATTTGAAGATCTTTGATTGTTTGAAGCCACTTGAAGAATACCATCTATTGGACTTAATAAAAAAATAAGTAAAGAAAAAACCAAGAATACAATGAATCATCGACACATAATATAATAAGAATATTATTTACAGTTTTATCACAGAACTCGAAAAGTCGAAAGTTTCGTGTGGATTTGCCCATGTGTAAGACACCTAGCGCGCGCAAGGGGCCGTATCAAAGCTGCTGTGCTACCTATACTACAGTGGCAGCTTCTCCCAGCCGATCTATACATGCATAATGCACCCGGCAACGCGGGTTTTCATTAAGCAAAACGCTCTTCCTTCGTCCTCTGTAATCTCCTAGACTCCGCTCGCGCGCACCTCTCGAGAGTCTTCCTTCGCTGATCTGTGTGCTATATACCGCCAGCTATCTCCGGCAAAACTCCGCACCCAGAGATGCTTCGTTTGCAGTGTATATATATATACACCGCGCGACTGTCTAAGTTAGCGGCTCGAACCGGAGCTCGACGAAGGTAGCTTTACGCGAACTTACACCAAGTCAAATGCTACTGGTAGTACCGCGAGCGGATGTGTATACTGTGTATAAGTACCGAAGAGGATGGCGAGAATGGGGGGAGCGAGCCAAGTGGAAAGTCTGAGATGAAGGGACTGCCTTGCTCTACATGTACGAATGATAATGTTGCTTCGAAGAATTTTTACAAGTAGACAAGAGAAAGTTATAACCGTTGCTACAGACAGTCTGTGTCTAGTTTCATGCGTACTATGGGGATTCATTATCCAAAACTTTATAAGATTCCTCACAAGAAAGTGGGTACTGAGTCCCTGACATATGGATAATTAATGCTTGATATAATTCAAGGGCTATCATTTTTTAACAATTTATAAGTTTTTAAACATGTGTACTAGCATTATTTCCCTGTTACTTAAAATGTTATATTAGTCGTAAAAGTCATTTCCACATTTCTTCCTGTATATAGGTATGTACCTAAGTACTTCATTTACTGTAGGCAGTTTAGTAATCAGTCCTCACCTTTATCAGTAACCATTATTATTCTATTTCTTTTTTCTTTTTGGAAAATTACGTTTCGTTCCGTTTTTATGCTCTCGGCGTGATTGTCAATCCAAGATTGCTGGTGCCGAGAATAAAGATGTAGAATTAGTGCGTAGTTTATATGAAACCGAAAACGCGTTTATAATGAGGTGTACTAAATGTGTTATAAAAACATAACCTTGGTTAACATCTTTTTCTATAAAGGGAATCTGTTTTTATCTTTTTCTCTGAAGGTTTCTTTTTTAAACCTATATATAGAACTTTAAGCAGTTTTTCTTTTAGATATACGATGTAAATCTAGCTTACCTTTATACATTCACATATACTAAGAACCGGTTATCTATTTTCCAACCAGATAGAAAGTACTATATGATCTTGGTGAACTATTGAATCAAATTTTATAAGCATTTTACAGAAAGTAAATCATTGAAGATTTGTAAAATCATATTTTAATATTTTATAAGCAAATTATCAAAAAAAATTACCTATCAAAAGAAATATTACTGATTTTAAAATAACTAAACGTTTTCTTTCTACTAGCTACTTTCAATGTTAAGTACGGCATCTTATCGCGATAATTACAATGAGGAAGTAATGAACGATTGAGTGATTGATTGACAGTTTTATTAGAAATTTATTACTTCAACGTCTTAAATAGACCACATAACTAATGAGCAAACACAAAAAAATGATTTATGGAAAATAAGCATTCTTTACTTCAACATATATTTTGTATAATGCTGCAACATTAAGCATTTAATAACTATTGTTAAGATAAAAGTGAAGTTTTAATTAATAAATTTAAATACGCAAATATAATTACTAGCTTATGTAGGTATGTGTTAGATACAATTACAATTTACAAAGAAACAAATCATTGTATTGCATCAACCAACAAATTTGTGTCAAATAAATAAAGTGTATAAGTAGTAATCAAGTTGCAATTGTGAGGACGTGTACAACGTCTCATATAAAAGAGTTTCAAAATCCATAAGTCGTATTGGAACAATATCTATTCATCTTTTTATTGTTTTACAAGAGTCAGATTCTTGTCCTATCGGAACGATGTTTTACTGACAAGCAGGAGAAGAATGACTGGCTATTTTTATCAAATGGTAAAAGATGTTTTGTATTATCGAATATAATGATATACTGATGATTGATAGATACATCTTAAAACATTAATCAATGTTTTAAAAATCACTAATTTACTTTTTAAAGTTGTTGTAAAACAATCTGGATTTTCATATATAGTACATATATAGTATAGTCTTATAATGGGGAAAATTTTATTTTGCGGTTGAAATTCATGCAGAGATCAGAGAGCTCCAGTTGATTTTATAATATTTTCTTCTTGCATACCTGAAGAAAAAACAGTACGCTGGGTTCATTTGAGAAATGTTACAAAAATTTTAAAGCTTTGTTAATATATTAGTACAATTTTGTAAATATCATAGAAATATGAAAAATTTACAAAGAAAGCAGCAGTATAACTAGAAAATAATCGCTCAGCATAGTGATGTACTAGTTAATGCAAATGAAAATTTCTCCAATACTTGTAAGTAATACAGTAGCCCTTCAATAAAAATGCTCACAACCTTTTTTAATTTCTTTAAATAAACGCAGTTTGCACATTCCTTTACACATTCCACTCACGCATATCAAACAAGCCAGAGACAGTATCCCAAACTTCGATGTTCTCGAAGAATCTGAGCACCTTCCCAGCTCACCTCGGCACCCGCATACTCCTCTCTTTGAAAACTGCTAATTGCTCCACATCCCTTTGATCGCTCGAAGCGAGTTAACGACCTCGTACCAAGCGCCGTCCAACGTCAATTCGCCTAAAAATATATATCGCGCCGGAGTGGTGTCGCGCGCGAAGCGTTCAGAATCCGAGTCGCGCCGCTGCGGGAACGAGAGAAAAAGCGACGGGATACATATAGCGCGGATGAAAGAGCGAGACGCGCTCCGCGTGTAGGAGAGGAGGAAGTGTGTGTCAGTGGGTCACTGTACGGTGGACGCGTTCTTTTTTTTCTTCTTTTTTTCTTATTTTCTCCTTCTGTTGCAGGGACGCGGTGCCGAAGCAGTGCTGCGGCCTGGGCTCGCCACCGGTGCGCTGGTCCATCCTCGGGGTCGGCGTCGTCGGGCTCGTCTGCGCCGGGGCCGGGGCCCTGCTGGGGGCCCTGCGGGCCACCGGCCGGGACCACATCGCCGTCGCCCTCCTCATGATCGGTGAGTACTGAGTTCGGTAGCGTATTTGTATGTAGGAGTGAGTATTACCAGCGTGGTATAATGTATATGGAATTTATTCAGATGTAAAGTTTTGTGTACTATAGGTGATTGACAAATTAATTGGAAGTTAGGTGCCCCGTATATTTAAAAATGTTCTAGAGAATAATGTATAGCATGGTTACAGAAATGTTTTTAATCTTATAGTTTATTCAATAGAAGATTCTTATTTTCTTTCGAAATTCTAAATATTCCGTTAATCTAAATAAATCATAGTTCATTTTCGTGGCATGTGTATTATATATTTAATGCTAGAAACATTACGATTATTAAAGAATTTTATATATACCGTTAATCGATGGCAAATCCGTTAATTATATAAATAGACTTGCCACGAAAATTACAATAAACTTCAATGTGTGACAATTATTACTATATACTACTTTAATTATCATGTGGGTTGCTACAATAATTTAATAATATAAATTTAAATCAACCATGGTAGAAAATAAAAGCAGTAGTCCCTAATATTTTTATTAAATAGAATATAACTATATGAACATATTATTAAATGTTGTTGATTAATTGTATAATGCATCAATAAACATCAATGTGCACTGTTTTTTTAAATTTAGACCTAGTGCGTTTCTTACACATAAGAATTGTACACGTAATTATTGTGCACAATTTAGCATTGGTCAAATATTTCTATATATAATTTGAACAATGCTAAATTGTGTACAATAATTACGTGTATAATTCTTATGTGTAAGAAACGATCTATGCCTAAATTTATAAGTAATTGTTAAAAAACAAGCTGATGGTCGGTTTAAAACTAGCTAGAAATTAGCTAATAACCAGCTAAGATTTCTACCAGGAAAGTTGGAATCATATTATTGCGAACTTGAAAAAACACTTATAATTTGCTGAATTTATTTAACTAATTGCTCAAACTAATTACTAACGGGTGAAATAATTTTTTTGAACGCTATAAACGTCCTTGTTTATAGAGTTATATACGATTCACTGAGAACTTAGGAAATGTGATATTTGTATACTGAAATAGAATTTGCACAAATACATACCGGACAGATAAATTATGATATGAATATAGAACTATTTTAATTTTAGCACTTCACGAACGTTATACAATATACATAGAGGAGACGTTGCTAAATTTATAACTACCAAATTAATGAGTTGTTTGTACAGCAGAACCTGCGTTTTTGAAATGCAAAATTACGTGTATGTAATTAATTAACAAAACAAATAAAAAACTAATTTAATATCTACGTTTTTTAAAACCAATTTTATTATTAGCTATTAACTGAGGTTATTTCAATTTTCCTTAATAAAAATTTATTTTAGTACTTAATTATATATATGATTTTCAAATTGAAAAATTGAAATGCAAATAATGTTGCAGCTTAAAATGTTACCAAATTGAGAAACAAAATGCTTATGATTTTTAAAATGCGTACAATTATGCCATTCACTGTGTATCTCATTCCCCTGCAGACTACAATTTCTGCCAACTTAATTTTCCTAGAATCTCTTTCAAGCAACCTACCGCACAACAATAAAGAACCGCCACCCTCCTATAAAACGTCATTAAAACCGACATTCGTTCAGCAAACAAAGCCCAGCGCATCCTTAAATCACCGGCTCGCGGGGAATCCTCGCGAGAAAAGCCCAATGAACAATCATCTCTCGCGTCACAGAGGAGCTCCGGAGAGATCCCGGGAAAGCGCGAGATACACGGCGCGCGCCTTTTTGCGTCCTTGACCCTGCACGGCAGCTGTGCAGCACAAGCGCGGCTCTTGCGTACGCGCATTCGGCACAGTGTACGCGCGCCGCACACGCACACACACACACACACACACCCACGCCCGAAACTTTCCGGGGCTCGCGCGCCTTCCTTGACCTACATAACGCGCGAGCGTATAGTGCTCTACCTGTACCTCCCGATGCATTTCCCGTGTTTGCTATTTCGTTCGCTCTCTTCTTTCCTTTTTTTTTTTATAAATCGCCAGCCCGGGAGCAAGCAATACACGTGTCCCGATGCATTTTTTGTGTTCGATGGTTTATAAGGGGCGCTTCTTCCGCGTCAGCATGTTTCGGTTGTTGTTGTTGATGTTTCATTTGTAGTTTTAATTTTCAAAGGGCATTGATTTGATTTACAGGAGTATTTATGTGGTTGCGCTTAATTAGGACAAGTAAATCGTATAGGATGTTTTTTTAATATTACAGAGTTTACTGGCTTTACATTCGACTTTTCTGCTTTATACATTAAGAAACTTGTTTTTATTTTAAATCATTTGTAATAGTAAAACTTACGATTCATATAGTATTTATAATATTGAAGTTTGGGGTTGAAAATATAAAAGTACTAAATTATATTGAAATAAAACAAAAACATAAACGGGCATCGTTGCAGGGGTCCGGGGATGCGCGAGCGATCGATCATCAGAGTTAAGAGGAAGCCGTATCTACTGTCCTTGTCTAATCACATTTTTGCTAATTACTCAAATAGTAGTTTGTTAATTGAAAACCTAAGAGTCGTCCCCAATTATTCGTAAAATAAGGACTATTTTGAGACCTAAAAGAGTACCTAACATTATTTTCTTTCCGAGAATAGTTCGAAACGCTAAACCTAACCTAAATTTTCGCGTATCCAAGTACTCTCGGGAAGAAAATAATGTTAAATATTCTTTTATGTCTCAAAATATTCCTTATTTTACGAAGAATTGGGGGCGACTCTTAGTTTTTCAATTAACAAACTACTATTTGAATAAATAAAAAAATGTAATTATAGATACAAGGACAGTATATACGGACTTCTCTTAAGCGGCGCAGGGCACTGATTGTACTTGGATGGGTGTCCGCTCGGGAACCGCGTCCCAACAATGATATTTTCGCAGATGAGAAATTAAAATTTAGGTGCTTTTTGGGGAAGCAAAAGGTGCATAAGTTTGACTTACCCATCGGCTGGTTCCTGGCGTGGGTTTTCTTGGTCGGCCAAGTTATCCCCACGTCACAGGGCATGGCCCTGATGGGTGAATGCGGAAATTCACTGGGGCACATAGGTTGGGTTTAAGATCAAACACTCCAACACATAAGTGGTGGGAATGACCCATAAAAGGACAATAGTGTCTATACTGGTGGTACAAGAGGAATAAAAAAACAATATACTCATTTTATTTTAATAAATAACATATAAATAACAGGCTGTAATCATAAAGAATCCGAAAAAGAATTATACAAAATTTTAGAGATTCAAATAATTTTCGTTTTCGGACTCTTAAGGGGTAACACCACTGTAATAGCGAAAAAAAGCGTTTTTTGGGTATTTTTTTTAATGGAAAGAAAGGTTATAAAGAAATGATATTTGGATATATTATTAGTCTAATATTATAGTATATTATAAAAAAAAATTGGGTAAAAGAAATACAAAACGGCTTATTTATAGCCGATCTCTTGAGGCTTCTTGCATCGGAAGCGCTCCGCGGCACGCACTGTACCAATTGCACATTTCAACCTTGAATAAAAAAAAATCCACTTATTCTTGATGTTAATAGCTAGTGAATCACGCAGGGGATTTTGAAAATATTGATTTTTGCAAATTTGACAGTGAATTGAAAATAAATTAAAAATTTTCATGAAAAAGGCACGTTTTTATTTATAAAAGTTGTTTAAATCAATTTATTAAAAATCCCCTACATGATTCACTTCTAAATAATATATTTATTATTATATATAGGATATGGGATATGGTTAAAATTTCAATAATTAGGATATGGTTAAAATTTCAAATGGATCGGATGAAAACTGTTCAAGTTATGCTGCGTGCCCGTTGAGACAAACTCGTTTCGAGAAAAATTAACTTAGTTTCAAAATAAGTTTCGGACGTAAAAAAATGAGGAAATAATTTAAAGAATCATTTGTTTTTGGGATGGGACCTTTTGTACCATATTCTAGAAGGTTCAAAGCATGTTTTATGCCAATAAAAAAATCGATTTTTTGAATTTTCTACAGTGGTGTTACCCTCAGCCTTATCAGTGTTATGTCATAGAATATCAAGTTTCAAGATGCTTCAATCTTTTAGAAATAATTGTATAGGTATGAATCTTTTTATAACTAATAATAGATCAGTTTTTAATGAAACTTGGAACAGATTATATCTATTTACCTACTTACTAATAAGTGCTGTATTATTTATATTAATTTACTTGACGAACTTAATATTGCGTAAGTTAAAACGTTCATATGAATATTCATGCGAAAGGCCTTAACAATAAGAGCTGCATGAATAATAATCATTGTAGAGTTGATTAAATTTACATACTTTGTGAACAATTATCGATTATTTTAAATACGTGCATGTGTATTAAATTGTCATAACAAATTTTAAAATCGATAATCGATTCTTATTCAGCTTTATTATTATCTACATTCATTTTAATTGCGTTTAAGCTTAGGTTATTTTAATAATATAAAATTACAAGAAACGTTTTTTTAACCTTCACTTGACATACTGAGTAAATAATTTCCTTCTTCTGTCATTCTATTTTGATTTTAAAGAGTATCAGATTTTAATATAGGTAGACGTGGGTGATTTTATTGCAAAGCTGTATTTTAATAAAAATAGCAATAATGTTTTTTTCATATATTGATCACTTTCCATTTTGCGTAGGAAACTACTTTCTGCACCCTTACAACTAAAAGTAAAATTATATACAAACGAGGCAGAAAAATTGTTAATTTTATTTTTGAAGCCCCTTTAAAACTAGAAAAAGTTATTTCCTAAGTTTTAATTTTAGTAAAATCGAATTAGTTGAAGTAAGAATGCATCAGACTTGCAATTTCGTAGCATATGAAGCGCACAACTTAACCCAGAATATTCTGAATAAAATCTTTGAAGATAGCTCCAACCTTGACCCACATAGGCACCTATTTTACTAACGTGACCTATCGATAGTTGGTTACTATCTTAAAGTATACCTGTTCTTGAAAGATATGAAATAAATTGGCAGAAAAATTAACTACAACACAAAGTTTAATTAGTTGTCATTTCAGAGACTGATGGAAAAAGTAATGATAATATTTTTCTAGGTTAATGGATTTTCAGGTTGATATCATTGACCTTGATCCATGAGCGATCCGCTAGTTTGTGCGAATCGTGAAATACTCATATTTTGCACTTTCATTTCACAAGATTTCTGACTGAAATGTAAACAATTTCTCACATCTTCATCACGGATGTTGCGCATGAGCTACACACAATTATACAGGAATCCGTGACACGGGAAAAAAGTTTTAACTTGTACAAATTCAGTTCATAAAAATCATGTTGTAATTTTATGTATTGAATATACTGAAAGAAAACAATTCTAGAATATTTGGTCACATGTTTAATTTGTTATAAAATTTAGATCAAAGAGAGTCCATTCAAAAGCTGATACAAAGTAGGAAGTTCATAATTTTCATGATATTATGTGAAAATAAATAATGTATCTTTCTAACTCATTTTAGGTCTTTTATGTATTTTATGTATTTTAGAATTCACAGACTTTTGCTAAAACCTTCAAGTTCTGGCCATTTAAAAAGCTATTTAAAAACTATTCTAGTTAGGTAACTTTACTCATGTTCCGGAAGTAACTCGTCGGAACAACCCAAACTGTAGTAAGTGAAATTCCATATAGCACAGCACAACCAAATTGTGGTGGATTAAATTTCTCTGCTGTTGAAACAAGTTAAGCTTCGTGGAATATTTTGTATCATTTGGCTCGCTATTATTGCAAGTCGTACAATATATGAATCGATAATTGTTTTTTTTTAAACACAGGCATGAAAAAAGCCTTTTTAGTTCGAAGTATAGAAATCAAATTTCCGATATGTTTATTTTTCCCATTTATCACAATTAGAACGCTAATATGTATTACTAAAGAATTAGTTTTAAAACAATAAGCTAACTCGTTCTGCTTTTACATTGTTGATCTACTTTGTTTCAATCTCTTTTCTCTTGCTGTTTTTTCGAATTCACTTGCAAATTCCGAAGTACCAGTATTTACTTTTCCTTTAAAAATTTTCGCTAAATTATGTATTAGATCTTGGATTTTCGTATTTGATCTACATTCAACCACACATTTACCCATTAATCTATCCATTCTTTCTTCATCCCGCTTCTTGTCACTTTATATATCTAAATCGTGCGTCTGCTTGCCAGATCACTTTGCCATTACTGTACGTATGGTACACTACGAATCCACTTTTAATTATAACGTTATTACAATTGTAACATTTTTTCTTAGTTAATTACTAAAGCTTTTTATAATTATAAAAATAAAGAAAATATATTAAAGTTTTGATAATTGCTATATCTAGTCGTATTTTCTAATGAATTGTTTAAACTCGAAAAACCACTTTACCTAGTTTTACTTATTTATTTGCTTTAAACAGTATACATTCTATAATAAAATTATGTACGTACACAAAGTGAAGATAAAAAAGGTAAAACGTATGCCCAATTTTATAGCTGGTCCATATACAAACAAAATATTATATGGGTATCCCGATAAAATTTATATTTGAAAGAAATATCATTTTTTTACTTCATCATAATTTGTGTAAATAGTTGCTGATTTTACCACGGCAATCAGAGGATAACGGCCTTGATGATGTTCTGTACATTTCCCGAATGTTTCAAATCAATTCATTAAAAATGGCTCAGCAAATTGATTGCGCAAGCCAATTAACGGTTAATCCAATAATTAGATTCGCCCCACGCGACTGAAACCGATCAGCAGCTCAATACCATCCACCATAAAAATCTGAAATTTCCTTAATCCTCCCCCCCCCCCCCCCCCCAATAAACGCATCCAATCTATATCACCCTATTGCATTGCGCGTGTAATACGAACGCGTATCGTCTCGCCCCCCTGGCGAAATGTTATTCACGCGCTCGTGCGCCGTGCAGATGCGTGCATCCATGTAAAATATAAAGGCGAGCACGGGGAATCGCTCAATCGCTCGTGAAGCTGGGTTGTTCGTCGTTCCTGAACCTATATATATATATATATATCTTGTACATGTGCATATGCAGTACTCGACCGCCAATACTCGCTCGCTTTCCATCGCACGAACTTCCTCGCATACGCGCGCGCGTTTTCACTTCACGGCATTTACGTATATTACTCGTGTACAACTGTACGCGCGTGTGGTTTATACTGTATCAATAATTCATACGTAGGCGTCGGACGGACGTTATAAAGCGGCGAGGGTAATAAAGGACGAAGAAACTTGCGGGGAGCAGCGCGATGAAAATGTTGCTTCTTCTGTTGTACTGTACGGGAGCTTTTGGCATTTATTCGGAGACGAGCGCGCTTGGTGAATTTTTTTTAACCCGGTCGAGGTTGCACGCTCGATAAAACTTTGCGCGGGCGCTCGGGTTAATTTTTTTTTTGGGAGAGTTTTGGCTCTTGGGAGCCGTTGTGCCTGCGGTGTCGTGTTAAACTTTTTTGGGATTTTGATCTTTTGCTAGGCAGTCACTGGATATGAATAAGGATTTTGAATTAAACTTTGTGCCTTCAATTTTGTTCGTAAAATACGGAATTATATTGATAAGGAAAGTTCAGCCCCTCTGGGAAATGGATTATGATCCGGCTTTGAAAGGTGGTTTCTGGTATCTAAAAATAAAATCCAGCACCGATAGTTTGATCCAATCAATCCTTGTTCTTAAGATACATACCAGATACTCTACTTTAAGGATTCAGGACTTTAGTGAAAAATGGAATGACTATTTCTGATCGTAAGTCTACAGAGTGCACCTGTAAGTTTTGACGCTAGAAAAATAATACAAAAAACGAAAGTAAGACAGAAGGAGCTTTTATTCGTATAAAACTATTATTTTTTTTTAATTCTGAGCAATCAAAGATTGCGAAACCTGATCATAACTCTTAAATAATTGAATATTTTTATTATACCAATCAAAGCTCAAATTAAATCTGCTTGTTACTTCTTTCATTTTTTGGTTAAGTGCCCTTTAGATCAAACTACGAGTAATACGCTTCGTTTTTAGTTATCTAGAATCATGCGTTATTCAATAATACAAACTTTAGTCCTAAAAAACTTGAATTGATTTGGAAAAATACAGTATAGTAAGTATACATGAATAATAGCATTGTCAGAATATGTAAAAATCGATTGAGAAATTTTGAAAACGTCGAATCGCAAAACGAAAAAATGTAAATATTTGATAAATGATGGAGCATGCATCTAGGTTACGATTACAGTAGAAACCTACCGTTATATTAAAAAAAAGTGAGATAAAAACTACTTGATTTCATAATTTGAACAGTTTTCTTTGTTCTATTCGTTCGTCTCAATATGTACAATAAATAAGTACGATGAAGTACAATAAGTATAATAAAGTCTTAAAGATTATGAATATCAAAATATGTTTTTTTACGAAAATTGAATAGTATATTCAGTTTGAATGCGTTGAATGTAGAGAAATTTATATTCTATCGAAAGAGAGCTCTTCAAGGAACTCTTCGAAGCTATATCAATGCTATACAATTTTGAAAAAATTTCATCTGCATTGAATACGTATTTTAAAGGATAAGAAATTTAAATGTATTATAAATATTTTTTTACAATAAAGATATTTAAAAACATTTATTTTAATAAACTCAGTGTGTAGAATAAGGGTTTATAAGTATAAAATTATTGAATTCGAAAAGATCTTATTTATCTGGAAATGCATTTTGAGTATACAGTGAATGTGCTTTTCAAGTATTTCATTCAAAATTCAATACCCAATAGACCTCTTAAAGCGTAACTCTATATAAACTTTTATCGACCGTAAATTCTATTCAAGCCAAGAAATACGTTGACTAATTTAATTTGAAAAAATGTCAACTCCAATATATACCATTTATATTCATATTCATAGATAAATGAAGCCATCATTGTCAGTAAGATCCGATCAAAATCAATTAAATTCCACTGGGAATTCCTTCAACGTCAGCAAAAATCCATACATCCATCTCGCTACCCAATATATCAACGCATAATCTCGCATCCATCATCCAGCCTTCCCAAAGTTTACGCAAAATATACACGCAAAAAAGTTTAATCAACCTGAATCCCTCGCAACTCTCTCTCTCTCTCTCTTTCACGTGCACATAAAAGCGCGAACTCCACGCGGCAAGCGTCAGCTTTACGATCGTACAAGTTAAAACGAGTATCCCTTCATTTTCAGCTGCAAAAGCCAGTCTAAGCGAGAAGCACTCGCGCGCGCGCGCGCATTATGATGGAGTGCGCCCGTGCACTGCTGCACGAATGGCTACCTATATACGTGTAAACGCACTCTGTATACACTGGCGCTGCAGCGGTTCTCGCGTCGATTGGCTTTTCGAGAGAGACAGAGGGAAAAGAGAGATGCGCGTATAGGTGTGTACACGGCGCACAACGTAAGGGCGCTCAGTTTGTGTGTGCGGGAGAGTCGAGAGTGCACATAGTTCCTTGGTCCAGCGCGCTCAGTCTCTCTGCCTGTGCATTTTCGATTTTCCGATGCTGCTGCTGCTGCTGGTGCTGCTGCTCCCCTCGACTCTTACGAGAGCACGGCTCTTTCTCTCTCTCTCAGTTTTCCGATATATCTCTCTATAACCACTCGATTTTGCGAGCTTTTTCTGTGCCTGTCGATTGATTATTATTGTAATTGTTATTATTATTATTATACACTTTGCTTTATATGCGGATTTTTAACCTGCATGATTGAATATTTAACGAGGATTATCTGCACTCTAATTCAAACTGAAAGAAAAGCAATTTTTTTATAACGTTATTAGGTATTTATTTTTGTTGTCTGATAAAAATAAGCTTGTGAATTAAAGTATACATTTATCACACGCAATTTAAAAGAGTCTAAACATATTTTATTTAGATGATTGCTCCTAACAGCAAATTGTAGACGAGGTTTTTAGAGTGTCTCATACATTCTTTAACAAGTTTACGAGAAACGTGCAGGATAAATACGAAAAATGTTTGAATTTTCAATGCTAATTACATTTACATATTTTATAAATTAACAGTGTAATCCAATGCTGGGAGGGGAATTTGCCCGCAGAGTAGTTGTTTCTGTTGTTCTGATAAATATAGTAGATTTTTTGTTAAAGAGTGTATGAGACACTCTAAAAACCTCGACTACAATTTGCTGTTAGCAACAATCATCTAAATTTTATCAAAGATAGACGTTCAAATCATTTTTAAGATACGAATATTCGTATTAACATCGTACAAACATTCCAATAAATATTTTATTTAATTGTTATTAATACACTGTATGTACGAATAAAAAGATTTTAGTATTTTATCTTTACTTCAAATTTTAATTCACGTACGAATAGTAAAAAAGAAAAAAATATCAATTTTGTATTAAAACGTCAATGATAAAATGGAATGAAATGTTAGTAAAATTCGCGTTGTTTCTACATGCAGGAAAGGATGAGGTTCGGACCATGGAGAGGAGAAGAACTTACCAGACTCAGTAATTGGGTTACCTCCAACCAGTGTTATTTTTGTATTTTCATATATCAAATCAATTTGACATATTTGTCATTTTGTAAAGTATACAGCTGAAGACCTTTTCATTACTATGTTGCTTGATCACCAGAATTTTATTTTAGGAAAAAGTATAATTCTGTGGCTTACGAGAATAACCACTTAACCGACTTTTTCGTGTTTTCGAGATATGAAGGTTTTAATGTAAGTTTTAATTGTAAATGCTATAATAATTATTTAAAAAATAGTTAAAGTGGTATAAATCTTTACAAAAACAATCTTTTGTTGAAAATGTATAATATAAAGTGCACTTGACTGGCATTGGCTTATATGTAAGTTTCGGTACTTTCTACGACTTTTGAACGAAAAAGGGTTATGAAAATATATTAAAATCGATGTAAAATCAAGTTTGAAAAAAATAAATTCTTGTAAATTATTGCAAAATATTTTCAAGAGCCATTTAAGACATTCTAATCTGCGAAGTTTTCTTAATTTAAGCAAATTCTTTCTAATTGGCTTATATGTCTCTAGGTTGCAAACTCGTGAAGATATGTTGACCTCTTTTAAATCCCGTGTAGTGACGACGGTAGCCAAACGCATAAAGAGTCAATAACTGATAGTTAACTTTTATTAATTTTCGCTTTCTTAAACATTCAAACTGTTAAACAACGCAAGAAACCTTGTATTTATCAGTAAATCAATTTTTCAATATTACCGACAAAAACTATCTATAGTAACTTGAGATTTGAATAATACACCATTCTCGATATATCCGACGCAATATTCCCGATTCGTTTTTCCGTGCGCGAGGCACGCGACTCTGTTATTTCCCTGCCGCTTCATATTGCATCCTCTTAAAGTCTTCCTTTTCCGCCGCGGCGGCCGTGTTCCTTAATCTCGCTTCCGCTCTTCGAGCACATAGGTATAGTCTCGCATGCATATATACGGTATATACACACACATATATATTTATATATACCTTGAGGAGAGAGTTGGTGGTGGTGGTGCTGCTGCTGCGTGGTTCGCCGGTGACATGCGCAACGCCGACTCGATCGTTGCTCGTTTAACGCGCGTATTTCCCTACTATACTGATACGATCTGCCGCTGCTGCACTGCACTGGTGCTCTTATGGCCTCGTATAGTCTGAGCAGCCTCTCGCGAGCTTTACGCCGTATATGCTGCTCTTTCTCCGCTCTTTATGAGGCTTTATTTTTTTTTTCTTCTATTTTTTTCCTTTTTACCACTAGAGGAGATTAGGGCGAAATGGGCACACCTAGGAAAATGGGTACCTCTTATATTTTCAAATATTCTTGCGTTCTGTCCTCGTTATTTTTAAATTTATTAGTACTTGGTGTAAATAAATTGTTCAATACTATCAAATACGCTAAATATATTGAAATTAAAAAATAAATTAACATGATAAGTTCATAATCTTTCGGAAACGGATTTTGATGAGACTTTTGGAGGTATTTTCTGGTAATTAAAAATAAAATATAATAAAATATAATAAAATATAATAAATAAAAAATATATAATAAAGCCCAGCTCATATTTGTTCCAATGGGCCTTGGTTTTCTTTTATTTTTTAGATATAAGCAATTGCTAAGCACATGCTTTTCTTTTAGTAAATAATCGTACAGATACGTTTGTACATATTTCAAAAATCGTCAAAAAAGAAAATAAAAGTTATACGGAATGAGCTTTAACTTGAACTTGGTTTCATAAAAGAAAATTCTAAAAATATTCTAAATTTACAAACAATCAAAAATAGTGACGGAAAATGCATGAAAAGCATTAAATTTAACCTTTAGAGGACGGTCATTTTTGCCTTGCACTTTTGGATTTTTATTTACTTAAATTTATTCATTGATGCGCATTTATCGTGTCCAACTACGCTAATTTGCATAGCATGCTCGTGTAAGCACCATTCGCTATCAACGATGCAACGTTATTAAATTTTATGTACTATTTTTCGATGAAATAATGTAGATATGCATTTACATTCTATACAAATATTCCATGTACATAAACTACGCCAATAAATTATTACAGTTGGGACTACTACATGTTCTTCTAATTCAGAAGAGATAAATAAATGTTAAATACATGAACTACTTAAATCATTATAAATTAAATTGTAATCTAAGAAACTATTCATACTTAAAAATAAATTAAATATTTTATGTTTATGTAAATAAACGAGTAAAATACAATAAAAATATCTTAAACTAGATGTTCGTAAAAAGTAAAATTTTACTGACTTATTTTATTTTCAATAGCTTAAATGTTAATGTATATTTTTGTTTTATTCTGATTAGAATGTGTGCCATTTTTTAAATGATAAAAGTTTACTGCGTAATAGTTGCCTTCTTATTGTATCCTAAGCAATCGGTTCTTCTCATTATATTGAAAGTTTTCTCAACGTTGGATTACTAAGTTGAAGTAATTATCGATTGCATTATCGTCGTTCACCTTGATTCTAATGCTTTTAAAAGTGCAAAAGAATCAGTTGAAACCTGGCATTTCTTTCTTACAAAATTATAAACCACAATTTAGTTGTTTTTTGTTGTATCATTAAAGTTATTAAATTAATTATTTACAATTATTCTCTTATACTCAGTGATTTTTTTGTAGTTGAAATTGTAGCCTATAATTATCGTGTATATATGTAATTTATAAAAAAAGTATTACTTTTAATGTTATATACCGTCATTGATCTTCAAATATACTAATATTATCGATTATAAAACATAAAGTATGTATTATTTTTATTCTAACAATGCTTAAAGAATGAATCGTGTATGTCATATATCATTACTTATATAGGACAGAACGAAGCTAACAGACACCTTATGTTTTGGAGATTTTATTTCTTACAATAGGTATTATAAAAACTAGTACTCTTTCAATTAATATTAATTATCAATAAAACGGTTCAAATATTTAAAAATTTTCAGTGCTGTATTTATTCATTTAATATATTTATCTTTAGTTTGAAGAACGTATGTTAGTGTCCAAATTCACAATGTACACTCTGTGCCCTCCATATCTGCTCGAACATCATAAATTGGCTTTTAAACTTAACCTATAAAGGTATATCTATATATGCGTTCTATGTAGATATACTTAGTAGGTTAAATTTGAATGCCAATTCAAGCTGTTTAGGGACGATGTGAAGAGTAGAGAGTTTAACTCTAATCGAATAAATCTCTAACACTACATACGAAATTAGCATTACCGTTATACCAAAGCGTTGAATATTTCGTTCATCAATCATACACGCACGTAAAATGAGCCAGGCTGAATCAACCCGCGCAGTTCTTTGTTCGCCCAAAGTTCGTCTGAAAAGTGCGTGTATAATGTGTATATATATATATATATATATATATATATATATATATATATATATATATATATATATATATATATCCCCGGCATCAGAAAATTGACTCAGTCAAGCATCGCCTGCAATCTGCAACTTAAAAGCACTTTGTTACATTAACGAGCAACAAGCTCAGATAGCGACGGCAGGTGCATCTGCAACAAAAGAAATTTCCTGCTCCAGTAAGCCTATTATTCAGCTGTAGCACGCAACAATGGGCGCGAGTAGCGTGCGCTCGTATGGTGATTTCTCGCGGCAATTTTCCTCGACTCGCCATAATGATCATTCGCGCAAACATCGCGTCGCAACATCACGTGCACGCGCGCACAGCCGTGGAAAACCTTCGAGACATCCTTGAATCCGCGTCTACTTAGTTCCACGCGATCTTAATATTCGTCGATTGAGGAGGTTCGAGCGAATCCAAAATAATGATAAAGTGCTCAAGAAATGAGAGCTTTAGAAAACCAGTTACTGAAAGAAATTTTTGCATTTTACGATATATTTATTTTAATAATTGTTCTAAACTGCTTGCCAATTTGACAATTACCTTCAGTACCACATTTTTATATAATAAATTCGCCCAGTTATTTCAATGAAACGTTTTTCATTTTGTATTAACAATATATAAATATACTTGCGGCATCATAATGTTAGTTTAACAAAATTTTATTACATTATATTAAGTATAATACTTCATTTGCATACATAAAGTAATACTGCATTTACATATATAATTGTCACTGATATTACCAGCTCTTAGCAAACTACAATAAAATAGTGTTTTTGTAAGACCAATAGAGATGCAAAAAGGTATAAACACGCATGCAAGAATAGAAAAAGGAAAACCTTACGGAAAATTCAAAGAAAACACGCCACTCTCCTTCTCTCTCTCTCTGATTGTCTAAGGCAAAGCAACCTTGCGCGAATTGCGCCATTTCCATGGCGAATTACGGCTATGCCGCCACCGCCGCGCGGAAAATCCAAAGCAGCGCGCGTTCGGGCTCATCGGAAGGCCGCAGCTCCGCCGCTGGCAAAACGCAGCGCGCGCGATTCGCAATCGAACGCGCGTCGAAGAAATCGTTAATTGCAGCGCTCGCGCGTATACCACCTAACATGCGATGTCGATGATGAGGACGATGATGAAAAGAGCACGTGTGTGTGTGTGAGAGGGGTATTGCGCGCTGTTTGCGCGCAGCCGAGCCTAGAATATCGAGTGCGACGTCGCGCGAGGACAAAGGGAGGATTTCGTTTGGCATTATAATGCAGAATGAGTGCTTTGCACTCCAGGTTGTCTGATTATTCTTGCATTATGCCCGTACAAAGGGGTAATTTTGGTGTGATTTCTCAGCGCCACGTATAGAGAATGGCGTTGAACAGTGTGTATTTGTATTATTGCGCGTTTACTTTTAATAAAGACTTATTGATTCGTTGTAACGCGTGTGCATAGAGGGAAAATATCGGGACGTCTGATAATTGTGAAACTGATGTTTCTGTGGAGTTTCACGATGACTATCTATATTCTATCGAAGCTTTTGGAATTTCAGAAAAATATATGTACCTAATTAAATATATGTTCTAAACTATTTAATTTAAGAAATTAAACATTGTAATAATATTCCCTAATACAAGTATTATTTTGGATAAAGTCTGAAAAAAGAAAAATATATAATATGTTAACAACTGCTTTTTAAAAATTTGACCTGCAAAATTCATTTCCACGTACAAATTGGTGGTACATTCACAAAATACAAAACATGTTTCTGATCAAAATTTGCCTGTACCGTGCGGTTTTATGAGCAATTTTTATTGAACTGATTTAAAAGTTTTTAAATTCAAATAAAATTACTCTTGAAATCGCGTAGTGGGTAAGTTTTAATAAAAAACAGGTTCTGCTACCGTTCGTTTTTATAACGGTGTTTTACTGCTCAAGTTATTTAATTTGAGAATTACACTTTTTAGCATTGTGCATTCCTCTTCTTAACAGCAGGATATATTCTTACAGACGAATTATGCATGCGCATCGTAAGAACTACACAATAACTTGGAACATTATGAGCGAGCCCCTAACGAACGTATCACCTTTTATTAGGTATAATTAAACATTTTTTTCTCCAAAGTTTAAAACGCCATACTACCAGCATTTACAACGTTAATTAAAGCCACTAGACCCTCGTAAAACTAATTAGACCACGGTCACGCGGTAAACTTGATACTTTGTCCTACCGTATAGTACACTTCGTAGAATCATATATTTGCACTCAAACCTCGAAGAAGGAAAAAAACAGTCATTCGAAAATCACAATCATGCATTTTCCGATCTTTGGTCTCTGCATTGCAAACACCTGCGGAGTGATAAATGTAACAATATGCGCTGCCAGGTTCCTTAAAAGTTAGTCGCTTGTTCACGTGTTGCGCGAATATGAGTAATTCTTCTACAAAATGCAAGCCTAACAGCTTTTTCATAAACTAGATTGAAATGACCATACTAAGCTTTGTTCGGTTTCAAACAATTTTCTTTGTGTTTTCACAACAAAAAAGCCTAAAGAAACTCATACTGAGAGTGATTTACTGTCAATTGAGACTCAATACCAATAGCAAACTTTATAAATGACCCTATAAACAATTTTCATCTCATAAAAAAGCCTTGTAAATACTTTTTACATTTTTAAAGACGTACTAAAATAGCTTAATTTTGCTGGTATATAAGAATTTCTAGACCTCACTTTGACAAAATATATTTTTGTAAAAGTAATTTGCTTTATTAAGAACATTCCTCTTCTTTTTCGTAAACTTCGTGATGGCAGTTTAATATTGCTTATCTCTATAATATACATATCACGAAAACTGTAGTAAAACAGTTAAAAAATTTATTGTTCGTTTCCTAAAAAGTTTATCCAATAAAATAAAAACTTCTACATTCACAATTTTTAAACGAACACGGAGTTCATGTAAATTTACGCAATTTAAAGCCGAAGTGATCCCTGCGAATACGACGCGTGCAAAAAGAGAATTTGTGCACACAAAAAGAATTTGCTGATAAAAGTTACCGGTAAAATATCGTAAACATGCTTCGCACTGAGAGCAGCATATCGTACAAACTCTGAAAGAAACTTTTTTTCAAGTTAATCTAAATGGTTTTCTCAGTGCATTTTGACTGAACAATACAAATTACCTTTATCGCATAAAAATTGCTGTACAATTTACATGTAAAATTGAGTATTCACAATGTATCAGGATAACATTTTTCGGAAAATCAGAATGTCGCGCGTTTAGCGCATTTTTCACGGTAATTTTTATCAGAGAATTCTCTCTGTGTATAGCGCGAATTAGTACATGCACGTCTGCGTCTCTTGTGGCACGGTCTTTTGAGTGCGCGCAAGGATTACGCGCGCTTGGCGTGTCAAATAAAAGGGGGAAAACGCCGGTGGGTGCGTTTATATTGTGCGCGAGCAGCTCGTTGAGGAGAGAGCGAAATATGCAAGGAATTGTGTGCGAGCTAAGTGGCATGAAAAATAGGAAGTTTTCAGGGCTGAGTTTGGGATGGGCGGAACCCTTCGCATGCTTTTCTTTATCTCTACTTTTTGGAGCTTTAAATTTGAGGATTGAAGCTTTTTTAAATTTTAAATTTGAAGAGGAAATGGCATTCTCAAGCTTATGCAATTATTTTATTTTGATTTATGTATATCAATTTAAATAAAAATTATAAAATAATTGCATATTTTGCTTATTATATAGAATAATTTTAAATGTAATTCTATCTATGCTGGGCATATATTTTGTCTATTGCTCATATGTGTAAGAAAGTTACATATTAACTTTCAACAGGTAATAGATTCATTTTTTTCAAAGATTTAATGGTTAATGAAGTTTAAAAACAAAAAAATTATTTTTAACAAAAATATTTAACTTTTTAACTCTTTTTCAGTACTTATGCGCACCTATATTAGAGGAAATAGTATATTTTAAAACTACAATTGCCACACGTGGATATACTGAAATAAACAGGAAGCATATAATTAATTGAACGGATGTTTTGTAAACTTTCCAATTTCACGCAATTATAAAATAATCAAAATGTATATTTATAAGCACGTCATTATCAGCGGAATTTTACACAAATCACGCTAAAATGACCTCAATATATTGTTTTCAATTATACACACTTTCAAAACGGCCTCTCAACGCCCTCAGTTTTTCTCGCTTCCCACAATTATCGAATTAACCTCTGTCAAGGAATAACATACACACATACACACACAAACAATACACACCAAACATAATCGAGATATTTCGAAATCCCATTCGTTCGCACGTACTTACACTCGCTGCCACGCGAACAAAAAGCCACGACGCTCAATGACAGAAGGCGCGCGAGCAATTGGCGGCGCGCAAACTCCCATCGCATAATATATACTTAGTCTAGAAAATCGAAGTAGGCGCGAAGGCGGCCGCGGCCTTGCCTTTGGCCATCGCATTATCGCCCCGATGCAAATGTGCCGCGCGCTAACGCACGCAATTGCTCTTTATGCGTGATGCACACGGTTAAAAGCTCGGCGCCTTTTTCCTCAAAACGTTGTTGCACGCGCGCGCGTACCTCCGGCGCACGATGCGCGTTGCGCAATTCGCGAGCGAGAGAAGCCGATCCGCCGCGAACAATGCGCCGCGCGATGGCATTCTTTCGCGCTCGCGCATTCGCGTGTAGGTGGGAGGATTTCTTTGTGCGGATGTTTATCGTGGATTCGCTTGGGTTTTCGTTGACGTCTGCTGTGGACGAGGTCTTGTGCGCTCTCTTCCGCCGTCTGACCGACGATAAGGTAATTCCGCTCAATATGCCTCGCGTTCGATATCTCGGTTAGCCCTACCTGCGGTTTAATTAAGTTTCGGATACCCTCGCGAACCCAGTTTATGATCAGATAAGGGCATTTCCTGATCAGCTTTTGCTTCCATAATAGGAATGTTCATTTAATACTTACAAGGAGAGTATCAGGAGTTGGGTTATGGATCTTGCTAAATTTTACGATGTGATTTCTTATAGATCAAAATGAAGTCCTTGCAACGTAAGAATGTCTAATGTCTTACCAATTAATAGATACAGGTGGAAACGTTAACATTGCGAGTATACCTACATATACGACTTATGTTTACAGCTATATCTCATGATCGGGGTAGCGTTAGATGCTTTTACCATGCTAAGTCTTCATTTTGAGTTACAAGAAAACATCCCAAAGTTTCAGCCAGATTTGAGTCCTAATCTGGAACTGGATCCGTTACTTTTCAGTGGCAAAAACGTAATTTCCAGATTTTTTTTCCTTTTTAAACAAGCAATAAATGCAATCTAGAACTATGTAAGGGGTCTCAGTCAAAATTAACACTGCTCCATTTTGGTTTCGCCATTTTGAATTTGTAAAAAATAATAGATGTTTGGGATTTCCAGAGATTTTTCAATGCTCTTTCTAAACAAAATTAACAAAGTAAAATAATACCCAAATATTATGATTTTTCTCTAAATAACAAAAAACATTTTTTTTGCTTTCAAGTTTTACTAATTTTTGATATACCATCTAAAAGAGCGACTGCCAAACATAACAATAGCCTACTGTGAAATTTGTTGACTACGTTAACGTAGATAAAAATGTGACTGAAAAACAATAGAACAAAAGTATTCTTCTCGGCGTTAACGTGTTAAATCAAATTTGTCGGTAAATTTGTGGCCATTAAAATTTAGAAAAATGTTTAAAGCTTAACTCTGGAATATCGGATTCTTTTATTTTTGTTCTCTATATAATTTTTTTATCATCGCCGTTCAAGCAGCTGCTCGCGCGCTTTGCTTTTGACGCTTTTTATCCAAGCCGCTCTCTTTATGCGCGAGCATACTCTCGTACGGGATGAGCGATGAATTTCGTTGACGCTTTTAGTGAGATTATAGAGCGAGAAGACGATTACGTTTAAAGAGGGGGACAGGGGGACGGGGTTGAGAGGAACAGTTTGCATTCGAGGATTAAGCATCTTGGTAACGGGTGCATGGAGATCACATCATTACGAGGCTTATCTTGGTTTTCTTCTGTCGTCAGTATGCGGCTGACTTTTAAAGATACTTCTTTATACATATAGGCGTAGTAGGATAATTTGCATTAGTTATATTTTAAAGGTCTGAAAGAAAAGATATATTATATGAAAGAAAAATTCAATGAATACAAAAATATGTTCAACTTTTGAATAAATAATCTATTCTGTACTATAAGCATGTTCATTTTAACTAAAAATGTCCATGACTTACATAAATAAACTTTATAATCCAGTAGTGTTCAAATTTTGTATGTGGCTATTAGCTGTATGCAACGATAAATAAAAAAATATTAGACTGGGAAAGAACCTTTATTCAATGTAGAACATTCAAATTTTAGAGTATCATGAAATAAAGGGCCGACAAAAATTCACGAATTTAGAGAAACAAGTTTTTTACAAACATTGCAAATATCTATACGTTTCTCTCTTCCACAGTCGCCCCAATGTATTCTAGATGAGATCCAGACGATAGACCTTGGGCATATAATGCGATTCTCGCACTTTTTTCCATCTAGCGCTCCTGTTTATACTGCAGCCTAGACCTTGTTTTCTCAACGCCTTGGTCGGGATTCGTTCAAGTCCGCGACACCTCTCCTCTCGACGAAGGGGAAAACCGTATCTCTGGTTTTTGTGGGAAAAGAAGGCATGGCGGATCGATTCGATGACGAGATCACGTCGGTCGTACACAGTCGAGGTGAATTTGGCGCGCGTTGCGCGCTTTTTTGCTCGCAATCGTGTACGCACCGTAGCGTGTTTGTCATTGCATACGTTACACGCTACGCTGAATTGAATTTAGTCGGCGGGTCAATGTCGGTATTTCGTAATTAACGTTTGATTGTTGCGCTTTGCATGCAGATGTGCTTGGATTTAATTAAATAAAATTTAATTAAACTCTTGCTAGGAAAATTTTATTTTGTAAAAGATATGGGGGTATGACTGCATAAACTATAATAAAATAGAAACCAATATAGAGCAATTCTTTAAAACTATCGAAAAGAAATATAATATATATTTAAATTATTAAACATAAATTTTCGTAGAAATTGTAGAGTAATTTAAGAGAATAGAAGAATTTACTTATATTTGAATTTATTAAAATAAAGAATAGTTTGCTGTCACTTTAAATCAATTACCAATATTTATTTATTAATTCGTGCTTCAAAATCTACATTTTCTTTGACTTTACAATTTTTAAAAACAATCTACCGCATTTATATCCAAAGAAACGTACAAAAACATCAAAACGTAAGGATTTTAATGGCATGTAAAACATTATTAAAAGCAAGGCTAGGGAATGAAAATATCTGAATAGACTTTCCATTGATCCTTTGTTCAGAAATCACATACAATAAAGAATATTGAAGATTTTAATAAATGGCACCCCAACCATACATCCCTCTTCTCGTGCATACTTTGAAAGACTTCCATTCCCACCTCGAACCTTTTCATACCTCTCTCTCCCAAACAGTCCACGTATATTTACACTCTGTCTCAAAGGTGTCACGTCGCGTATAAAATTTCCGAAAAGTAATAATCGAAAATCCTGCAACACGATCCTCCTCCCCTTTCTCTCCTCCTGAACGACAAAGATAACGCAGACCCCTGCGTTGGGTATATCGTACAGAAGAGAACTGCGCTGTACGCGTGGATGTCGATGCACTTCCTCCTTTATTTCTCCAGCCTGCAGCAACTGCAGCAGTGGCGACGAATCGACAATAAATCCAAATCGTACTATATGGCTGCGGTGGCAGCAACTCGCACCCGAGAATTACAATAATAAAGGAAAACACAGATAGATAGAGGGAGAGAGAGAGAGGGAGAGAGAGAGAGAGGGAAAAAAAGAGAGAGAGCCGATGGCCACGCACAGATAAATCCACGGCCCGGCCAGCCTCCGCCGGACAAAGGGACGAAAATTCGTCACGGGTCTACGTATACAGCTATAGAGAGAGAGAGAGAGAGAGAGAGAGACGAGAGACGAATAACACAATACGCCCGCACCGTAGTTCGACTGATGCACGCGCCCATCATCCGTGCATTCGTCGAATGCGAGGAACGTTCGTTTAGTTCGTTCGTTGGTCGTACGGATGGACATTTCGAACAGATGAGCTCATCTCGCGGGAAAATGCTTGGTCCAGAGATCGAGTGTTATTTCTGTGCTTTTCTTCTTTGGTCTGGAGTTATAAGATTTAAAGGTTGCGTAATAATTTATTACGCTGATGAGGGATGGAGGGAAAAGTGTCTTGCACGTGTGGTTGGTTCGATCGTCGAAACGATTTGTCGAGAGTATAAAGAATTTGTCGCTGAATTAAGCTGGATTGAAGTAGTTGAGAGAATTATGTTTTGAAGAAAATGTGAAACGGTTTTGTGGCTCTATACATGAAATTCTATTAGGCGCCGTGGAAGCTTTGAATCTGTCTTTAGAGATAGAAGATTTGAAACGTTCGCTGCAACAGCTTCTTTGATTAGAGAGCACCCAGTATTGGACAGGAAGAGTATTGAGTACTTTCCAATAAGGGGTGGTATCGATCTCGTTGGTGTTTACAGTTCGTTGCTAGAACTGCACAGTAACGTAGTCTCAAATAGATCAATGTATACCGTAAAAAATTACACACATTTTGTTAGATTTTTTTGTACAAATACGTTCGTTCAATATTGGTAAACTACCGTTATTTATTATTGTACAGTGAAAATGTGCATCTATCTGGTGACTAATTTTCTTTCCAGACATATGACAAAATTTTATTTTGAAAAAACTTTATTCAATCATGGAAGTTTTTGAAATCAAGTATTATTACTTTCGTTTTTAAAATCAAGTATTATTACTTTCGTTTTTGAAATCAAGTATTATTACTTTCGTTTTTGAAATCAAATATTATAGATGTAAAATATAAAGTTTTTATGATCAAAAATATCTTCTAAGTGACTTTGGTCGTTCTTTCGAATTTGGTTTCTAAAACGTGAAAAAGAGAATATACCCTAAAAGTTTCGCATGTTACCAGACGTCAACAGTTTCAAATGTCTATACTTTATAACAATCTATAATACAGATTTGAATCTTTGATTTCATTTTTTGTCGAGGAGTCAAAATAAGATTTGAAAACTTTTGTCTTCACTTCTTGAGCTTACATCTATGAAAATTCATTCTATTGCATAATATATAACATATTTAATCAATAACTTTCCTACTTCTTCATTATTATACATACTCATTTATAAGATTTACTTTTCAACCGAGCGTCTGTAATACAAGCTTATTTTATTATAATGAACCGCAAAGTATTACGGCAGTTATACGTATATCCCGGAAGTAAACCAACGAACACAATCGCTTTACTCTCTGCTAAATGAATTGTCTGTCCGCGTGCATAAATCCATCCATCCTCATTATACCCACCAAGGAAACATTCGCGTATTCTAAAAGTAGGTCCTAATCGATAATTGCAAGAGCATCGGCGCACCAAAGTCTATAATCCAATCCAGGGTCTCCCTCGGGGCTCTGCATCCGAGGAAAAATCGAAATTACGTTATACATAAGCCCGAGAAAGGCAGCTATAAAAGACTATAGAAAAGCCTGCTGCAGCGGTACAGGCTAGAGCAGTATAATAGGTATAAGAACTCGTCAATGCAGAGCAGCAGTGGCAGCAGACGCCGTTCGCATCTGCGTCTGAATGGTGTCGTGCGCGCGCGCGCGGGATGTTCCTAGTGGTCGTCATTGGGTTTTGGGAGACCGGGGCAAGACGGCCATAGTTGACTTTAATGCTATTATACACACAGATAGATTTTACTGTAAATTAGACAAACAAACTGATAAATATGCAGTTGAGGATACTATTAGAAAGTGAGAATAAACGATAAACCACTTGATTATATATAATACAAAAAATATTGGAAATACAGTAATTTTGTGGCAGGTCGATAGTTGGATATCAGTATTTAGTACAGCACATTGAAACTGTTAATACAACGGCAGTATTTACTTTTCATTTCATGTAATTGAATAACTACAAATTTTCCATATTTATAAGTATTACAAATTGTATTTTGTAGATGAAACATCAAATAGCAAAGCTCTTAAAAATAATACATGGTTATGTCAAAAATTAAGTTATATTTCTACAAATATATGATATCTATCCTTCTTGAACAGCTGTGAGAAGTGGGGCTATTATTTACTCTAGTACAATATATAATGGTCTTTATAGTAATTACTTAGCTTTACTTTGATACTTTGTTTAGTTTAATTTATTTATGCTAAACAAATTCAATATTTCTTTCATTCACTCGACTTAGCGTACTCTCAATTTATTGCATAACTAATCTGTATTAATTAATTACCCGTGTAAAAAAATTAGTCTAGCACTAGTCTGGGATTAATTTGGCTTAACAAGTCTGGCGAAAGTCTTGCAAAAGTCTAGTAGAAGTCTGGCTTAGGCCACTATGCCAGACTTTTTTTTGGAATTATGTCAAGAAGACTCATTTTTCACAAGTAAATAATTAGATTAGTAGATTAATTATTAGTATCGACTAGAATAGTGAAAATACGTACTTTTCGATAAAATAGGAGAAAAGTTTTTTTTACATATTGCAATCTTGTTTAAAATATGAATATTTGTAAAAAAGAGACAAAAAATTTAGGTTACTGGCAATTTGACATGACGCGATGCTTTTGTTTTGCACGTTTTGTCTAAAGTCTGGCATAATGGCCAAAGCCAGACTTCTGCCGGACTTTTGCAAGACTTTCGCCAGACTTATTGAGCCAGACTATTGCCAGACTAATTTTTTTACACGGGTACTGCTTAAATAAATTGAGAAACGAGCATAGAAACAAAAGCAAAATTTACGAAAATGTAAGGGGTGCCCTTTTTACCTGGCATATCCATCTCGCCCCGATATCTCTCTCTCTCCCTCTCTCTCTCTCTCTCTTACAATGCGTGCTGTATACATCAGTCAAGAGAGCACGCGGCGCATAGCTCGTGACTTGTTGGAGCCCCCTGTACTGCCTTCATCCTGCTCGCTCGCCATCGGAGCCCCAGAGGAGCCGCAGCGTTTTCACTCTCTTCCTCCTCCCTCTCGAGTCTCGCACACATACCCCATAAAACCTACAGCCATAAGTATATACACGCGTTTTCCCCCCCTCGCGTATACATACCTCTTTTTCTTCCTCGCCCGGCGTCTCTGCGTGTCTCCCCCTCCCTCTTGCTCGCTCTTTCGCTCTTTCTTTTTATACCTGCATTATCCTTTCCCGCATCTGTCGACGGCGCGGCGACCGATTTTCCCCTCTCTCCGAGCGCCGCCCGCGCCCGTCCCCTTTCATCTACTCGGGACGTATCCAGCCCCCTGTATTGCCGAGAGGCCAAGGCCTGTGTACTCTCCTTCCTTCTGTATATTGACGGCTTGTTTAAAAGCCGCGTGTAGCCGTCGCGCGGTGGCTCGGCGAATTCTGCCTGGGTCTTTCTCTTTCTTTCCCTCCCCTCGTGCTCTTTTGCGCCTGCCTAGCCAGCGTGCCGGGGGTTGGAGGGAGACGCAGAGTCGCTGCGGAGCGGATCACTCGGATGCGCGGAAAATTGTGTTTTCAAAATAGGAATCGGAGGAATTAAATGGAGTTGTAGGTATTGGCTCGTGCTCGTGACTTGATTTTTGAGTAGGTATGTATGTATGAGTAGGAAGATAAAAGTAATGGGCAGAAAATTTTGAAGTAGATAGGTACTTGAACTGAACAACATTTTTTATTTTATATGGAAACTTATTTTTAACTGGAAAATATCGAAAACGTATGCCTCATCTTCATTGGCCGTTTAATTGAGTCTGGATTTAACTTTCAATATTGATGATTAACAATTATGTTGTTTAGAAAAGCAAATTTTAAATAATTTTCTACATAATAGAACTCTAGAATATTAAATGTACTGGTCTACAATTTCTTGGGTTCTTTTAGTAGGTTCCTTCTAGCTTATTTTTTGCATGGCCAACTATATTGCCCACTTGATACCTATGAAGTAGCTTGGAATATAAACTCCAACACATTTTATGAAACCGCAAACAAGCGTTTTATCAATGCTCAAAAAATGATCAAGAAAGTAAGCTTTTTTCTCATTTGCATAATAATAAGAGTACAATCGCCAGTAAAAGTCGAGTAAATAAGATCTACTATTCCACCAGAGATATAATCGGAAACTTTGTGGTGTCATTCTTTGATTCTTTTATTATTTTACATTAATACAAATTTAGTTGATTCTGTACTATATTATATAAATAAAAAAATATGCTTTTTCTGCAATAAAAATGTATTTGAGAGTCATCAGTATCTTCGTATTAGAATTTAAAATTGACAACTGACGAGTATGAATGAAACTAAGGATAGTTTATTTACAAAAATAAATATTAATAAAAATGTGGTATTTTTACCAATTTTTAAACAAAATCATATGTGTATTTCAATGATAAATTGTATGATCAATTGTAAAGTCATGTTCTAAGCATTTTTTTGTTAATGTTTAGAAAATATGTTTGGATTTTCTTAGAAATGTATATAAAATGTGAATGTGAATGTGAATGTGAATTATGCTCAAAGGTTATTCCACATATATCTCAATTTCGCTATAAAAAATAATAATAATACTGAATAATTTAATTTATTTACTGTTCGATAAACTGGCTAAAAATGCTTGGCAATTGCTGTGAAACTTCATATTATGAAACAAATATCCTTTGTAAGTTCCAGTTTACTAAAATTACCTAAAAGTGCAATATTGTATAGGAATTTCAACAAGAAGAAATCTTAGACTAATAGGGGAATTTCGCACAATAGCTAACGTTCGGCGATGTTCGGAATTAATGTTTTAAATTATATTATAAAAATTATATTTTAAAAATTATATTTTACGACTATTGGCAATTTTCGTAACAGAAACACGTATGGACAACCTAATTTACTATTGTTACTTTGAATTTCAATTGAATTTCTTTTGAGCGACCGAAACGTGATGTGAAAGATGGAAAAATAAAGTTATGAACAGTAACTTCGATTCTTACTACTCTCTCTCTTTCTCTCTCTCTCTCTCTCTCTCTCTCTCTCTCTCTCTCTCTCTCTCGCTATATATATTATATATATATATATATATATATATATATATATATATATATATATATATATATATATTGTATAATTTAAAAAAGAAAATATAAAATAATGGAAGAAAATGGATATATATATATATATATATATATATATATATATATATATATATATATATATATATATATACGTAATTTCAAGATATTTGTAGTAAACCATCTTCTTCCATTATTATTATTATATATATATATATATATATATATATAACCATTTTCTTCCATTATTTTATATTTTCTTTTTTAAATTATACAATATGTTAACTAGTACTTCACCTTATAACCTTATAACTAGTACATCTTATAAAGGGCGTTACCTATTTGTACATTAATTATACAATACTTTTTTCTTCATACATACTGAAATCCTTGCACCAACATACTAATTTAATTTAAACAGAGTAAAAACTTAAAACATATTGAAACTTCAATATATTTTAAATAAAATTCATATACATTCTTTCTTGCCATTCCGTATCACACTAGAACGAGCAACTCATTCTAAATTTGCCCGCGCGCGAATAGCGATTCGAGGTTATGCCTTGAAAAAAGAGAAATTCCATAGAGAGATATCGAAAGGAGACACGAAGGGCACGAAATTTCAAGCATCTCTCTGCTCGTGCGCGTCCGACAATATCTCTTTCTCTTTTATATATCTCGCGGCGAACCGATATAAAAGACATTTAATATCGCCGATCTGTATAATACACGCTGAAAGGCGATATGCATCAAGCATGCGGAAAAATGGCGCGGTGAGGGCGCCGCAAGAATATATTATTATGCATATATAGTATATCGTATATGTGTGCAGGCGTTTCACGTCAACACGTCGAGTCGAGAATGCGTGAAATCGTCGAGGGTTCGTAAAATTGAAGTGTTTGACAACTCGAATGAATGCAATAGTGTCGAGCCCCTAATCGATCAAGCAGAATCGAAAGGCGTGAACCAAATGACCGAATTTTTAATTGCTTGTATAAGTGACTCTATTTCAAATGCTCTATTCAAGCTTTATTACATTTATAACAATAGGATGCCAAAACGTAACATACGCTGGGATAATTTTCAGACAAGAGTTACCGTAAAAATCATAGTAAATGATGGAAAATCATGAAATTACAGGAAAAATTACTTAATGAATGCTAAACATTAACGATATTCATCAAAATTTGTACCCTGAAGTGGGGTAAATTTTATCGTGAATCACGGGAAGTTGTGCCATTCAAAGAGATTCCTGAATGAAATAGAAAAACTTAAGTCTTAAGTATAAGTTTTGGAAAAGAGAAACATTGACCGTAGAATCTGGAGCAAATTTACGTATGTTCCTTCTGCACCTAAACTTTAATAAAGTCTCGCCTTAACTTTCATCATTGAATAATATTGATTCTATTTACGTAAATAAATATTATATGCGGTGGAAGGCATCATTGGTGGGATCCGTGGGTGCTCGAGTGATCGATCATCCAAGTTAAGCAGCGCTGGTCGCGGTTAGTACTTGGAAGGTTACAAAATATTATAAGATATAAAGTTATAAAGTTATAAAAGAAGGTTATATCGCTCGGGAACCTCTTCTCAACAATGATTGTTCCGCGGATGGGGAATGAAAATTTAGATACTTTTCGTGTAAATAAAAGGTGTATAAGTTTGACTTTCCTATCAGCTGGTTCCTGGTGTGGGTTTTAGGTACTTTTCGTGTAAGTAAAAGTGCCCAAGTCTGACTTTCCTGGCGTGGGTTTTCTTTTCGATTGGTCAAGTTTTCCCCACAGGGCAAATGCCTGGGCGAATTCGGGAATTCAGTGGGGTATATAACGCATAGGTTGGGTTTAGGGTCAAACACTCCTACATCTAGGTGGTTTTCTTTTTTGTTTTTAAAACAAGTGACAAAATCGCGTATTTTACTTATTTTAAGAAATCTGTAGTTAAAATAAGAATGTATTACTTATTTTAAGAAAAATAAGTTACTTAAAATAAAAAACTTTTCTCAAATAAGAAAGTAAGAAACGTAGTTACTTATATTAAGAAATAAAATTAACTTATTTCGCGCGATCTCGTGGTCGCCACAGAATTCACAAAACTCTTGACTTCGGCAAGAATTCAAAGTATAGTAGATCATTTTTACACAGTTTTTAGCATTTGAAATTTTGTAGAATCTGTAAGGAACCAATAAAGGCAAAAACCTAACCTCACATTTTGCGAATGTGAACAATGCGACCAATTTTCTTAAGTTAAGAAAATAAGTTTCCTAAAATAAGAAACTTTTCAGCATGTATTAAAATAAGAAACAAAGTGTTCTTAAATTTGTCGCATCTTATTTTAAGAATTTATTTTTCCTTTTACTGTGTATATGCGGTGTATGAAAATGAATACTTTGTAAATGAAAGCGATACTCATGTATACCTACAATCACATAATTCAATATACTCATGATCCTTCTGAATATGTTTCAGGAATCGGCGTGGTGCTGGTGACGGTGAGCGCGGTCGCCTGGCGGGTGACCAGCCGCGAGAACTGCGGCGGCTTCTTCGGCCTGACCGGGATCTCGGGCAGGATACCGCCCGCGCGACCGATGCATCCTTACGCTGCCATGATTTATCCCGAGTTCCAGTTCAGGACTCCACCTCCGAGTTATCAGGTGCGTTGCACACCTCGAGCTTCGAGCGCTGTATAAATCTTAAGCGCGGCGCTGCTCTTTTTTTTCTTCTTACTCTCTCTCTCTCTCTTTCTCTTGCAAGTATACGCGCGGGTTCATCTTCACCCTCGCTCTTTAAGTGGTAAATCGAGAATACGTCCGGCCGGATAATTTATATCTGGTTTACGAGGCGCTTTATATAGAAGACACTTTGCAAAAATCTCGGGAATTTTACGCGCGCGCGCGCGAGAGAGAGAGCTCCGGCAAGTTATTATGAGAGAGGTATATTATAGGCGATGTAGCTCGCGGTGGCAAAGGTCGCGCGACCTGCACCTTGCAGTGCCCGCCGCGCGTCTTTGGCGAATGGGAACGAGAGGGCGTTCTCTGGGATGGATTTATGTACCTAAACGTCTTTTGCTCAAGTTTTTGCTTTTCTTTGAGAAAGTAACCGTTATGTCATTTTCAACGCTTATGCAGGTATATAAATATGTATCGAAACTTAAAAATGGCTGGGAAAATTATATTTGTCGAATAAAATATTCGCTGTATCAATTTTAGGAAACGCTAGCATTATGTTTGAAGAAATATCAGAGAAATAAGTAAAAACATGGACCGAAGTGGACTTAATACTAGATCAGACTTAATGAACTGAGTTGTTTTTTCGGGAGTACTACAGTTTTTGTCTTGTCAATGATATAATTTGTTCATTAATAAATATTTAAGTGACATCAATTTATTTATAAACCGCGTAAAATACAAAAGAACATTATAACTAACAAGGAGAACACCAACCCTGCGGAGCTCGGATTTTAATAAGGCTTTGGGGTGTTCTTTCTGGTACCTAAAAATGAAGCCTAGCACCTTTAGTTTGTTCTAATGGGCCCTTATACTCGAGATATACGCTATTTTACTCCGAATATAGGTTATTTTAGTGGAAAAAGGTACCTTTTCTAGTGATTATAAATATGCATGTATTGTCACCAGAAAAAATGGCTTGAATGATAATAAAAGTAGGCAGAACGAGCTTTAATTTGATACATGTAACGTAATATGAATCTGAGTCAAGTTAATTTCAGTTATTTATTTTGTTAACATGGTGTACTGGATTATATAATTTGTTTTCAACACAAACTGCATAAATACTCTGAGTGTCAGTAAGACGTCGAAAAAACTGCCGTGTCAGTAATAGCGTAACGAAGATGCATTTTATTTTATTAAATCTCCGATTAAAAATAAATATTTTAAAACTTACTGATATTTTTTTTCATAAATTAGATATACTAATATTGATAATATCAAAGAAAAATTTATATTTCTACTGCATAATCGTTAGAAAATAAGTAATAATTAAAAGTCGGTTTTAAAGTGTCAGTAATTAGGTAGATTGCCCTATACTAGGAGTAAAATATTCTATATCTCGAATACAAGGGCTCATTAGAATAAACTGAGGGTGCTAGGCTTCATTTTTAGGTACCAGAAAGTACCTCCTAAAAAATAATTAAAAAGTAATTATTATTTTTATATGAAAAAGGTCTATATAAACATATAAAATCTTATGTAACCACAATACTTAAAAATAGACTTGAATTGTTATTCAGGGAAGTCATATATATGTAGCAGAGAAATATTGTTTGACGTTTATACAAGCTCTGGGAAAATACTATAAAAGAAAAATACTGTTTAAACATGGAAGGAGATGTGAAAGTTACGTGTTAATTTGCTAACAACCTTTGTATTATCTACCCGAAAAATAATTTACTGTCGGTGTTAAGTAACCATGTAAATTGTAAGCAATTATATCTTTCAAAGTTTTTCTTGTGCATTCAAATTGCAAAATTCTGTGAAATAAATTGCCTCTTTAAAGTCACCAGGGACAGTAAATTTTAGAAAGTGCAAAAGAATCCGCTTACATAGAGAAAATTGTCAGAAAACTCGGTGAAATATACAGATTTCCGGCACTACTTTCACGTTTCCCTAGAAGCCGACAATGTGCACCAATCATACGTATTATACGTTCAAACAAAAAATGTAGTAGCTCATGCTAACAGCTAATGTAATACTTATATGAATTTATTATAGTATTTATTGTAAAAAATTTGGTTACATTTAAAATGTAATGTCATCATTTATATTATATCACATATTACTATTTTGTAGATAGTTGACTGTATTTTCCTATTGAATTATTTTTAATATAAAAAAGAATCTTAACACATATTTAATAATATAAAATAGTAAAAAATCTTACAATGGTTACAAATAAAATTTAAAAATGATTTAAAAGTAATTCCACAATTAAAATCTGTGGCTTCCCGGCATAACAAAATAAGTCAACTTTTTGTGTTTTTGAGATATTAAGGATTTAAGATTATATTTTCCATTTTAACTAATGTTAAAAAAAATTTCATAAATAGACGATATGGGTCACTTTTCTTATACTTTCCTGATTTTTTCCATTTTTATCTGAAAATATACTGTGTTCGGATACCAAAATTACTCAAAATTCAATTAAAAAAAAAGTGACTATAATTCGATACCCGCGTAAAAAAACTTAAGATCATAAAGTGATCACAAAATGACATGTCTCAAAATTGGCACTTTTTGAGACAATTTAAGACGCGAAATATTTGGAAAAGCTTAAGCGATTTTAAGATCATTTTGAGAGCATGTGATTTGATGTTTTTGAGCAGATTTAAGATTTAATTTTTATTAATTTTAAGACGGATTTGAGACTTTTTAAGATGTTTGTAAATTTCAATGAGCGTTTTTAAGATCATTTTAAGATCATTTTGAGAGCATGTGATTTGACGTTTTTAAGCAGATTTAAGATTTAATTTTTTTATTTTGCAGACGGATTTGAGATTTTTTAAGATCTTTCTAAATTTCAATGAGCGTTTATAAGACGATTTTAAGATAGAATTTAAGACGACTTAGAGACGTAGATAACAGAATATTTGCGACTTTTTTAAGGCGCTTTACGAAAGAATTATAATTTTACTTTTTTATTAACAAATAATATTGTAGAAACCAGAATTCCTGATTAACATTTTTTATTTTTTATGAACATTGGTTACTTAATAAAAGTAGATACATTTTTTAATACTTTACTTAAAAATAAGGTATAAGAAATGAATTAAATTATAAATGCTTTTTGTCATTACTATATTACAATAATGTTACATGCATGCAAGTAGATTACACTTACCCTAGTGTGAGAAATCTATTAAATCCTATTAATTCCTTTTTCCAAATACGAAAAGATCCTATTTGTTAATAGGATGTATATGCAATTATTGTATTGGCAAATAGGATTTAATAGATTTCTCACACTAAGGTATATACACATTTTCAATAAAGAATGAAGATTTCATTTCTGTATGTTGAAGTTTACGCTGCTTGAAGTCGTCGCATTGGCCAAGATTATCGGCAGGATGAAATCGTGGCGCTTTGGACATTGGGTAGCATCATGATTTTCCATTACCGCACCAGTGATGACCGGTAAACTGGCGCGCACTGCAACACCATATAATAAATATGAGATATTAGATTAATTATCGAATTTGTAAATTAACTAATTTTGGAAATTTGATAGCTCTATTTATTTATTACTATTTTTACTACAGACATATACTATTATCTCTAAAAAAATGATTTAAAAAATGCTATGGGTAATTACAAGGGTATTTTTATAACATACCTATAAAGTAAAGTATAAAATGAACTGGTAGTGGAAATGCAAGGCTGTCTCTGCCGCCCCTTATTCTCCTGCAGTATTGTCTCTGAAACGTGTGACCGAAGATACAGCGATACAGGTTTTGTGCAGGTTAACCTAGAACAATATGTTGAAAACCCACAAAGAAATACATTCATGTATACAAAAATTAAATTACATTTTTATCAAATATAATAATTACTTTAAAATATCAAGATAAATTGTTCATTTTAATTTAAGGAGTTAAAATGAAGGTTATATTACAAATTTGGCTATGTTAACATTTGCTATTAATTTTTCTCTGTTCTTATTTGATTAAGTATTTTTAATCTAAAAAAATTCAAAAAATTTTCTACTTATCTAATGTGATGCTCGGTTAGTGTAATAATGTCGTTGAATATCGTCAATCTATGATGAAAATCTTGTAAAAAATGTTCGTTTACAATGTCGAAATTTCAATGTTTAAAACTAATACGCAATTTGAATTTAGGTTTGAAAGCTTGTTGTTTATTATTTCTTGAAAAAAAGCAACTTCATTGTGATGCAATATTCAGTCCAATAGCAGTAATAAAATACAAATAAACATCGATTTACCTCAAATCTTTGACATTTTGAAGAAACTGACGATTTTCAACAGCATTATTACATGAACTCAACATTACAATAGATAAGTAGTAGTACGCTTGAATTTATTTTAGATTAAAAATACTTAATCAAATAAGAACAGAGAAAAATTAATAGCAAATGTTAACATAGCCAAATTTGTAATATAACCTTCATTTTAACTCCTTAAATTAAAATGAACAATTTATCTTGATATTTTAAAGTAATTATTACATTTGATAAAAATGTAATTTCATTTTTGTATACATGAATGTATTTCTTTGTGGGTTTTCAACATATTGTTCTAGGTTAACCTGCGCAAAACCTGTATCGCTGTATCTTCGGTCACACGTTTCAGAGACAATACTGCAGGAGAATAAGGGGCGGCAGAGGCAGCCTTGCATTTCCACTACCAGTTCATTTTATACTTTACTTTATAGGTATGTTATAAAAATACCCTTGTAATTACCCATAGCATTTTTTAAATCATTTTTTTAGAGATAATAGTATATGTCTGTAGTAAAAATAGTAATAAATAAATAGAGCTATCAAATTTCCAAAATTAGTTAATTTACAAATTCGATAATTAATCTAATATCTCATATTTATTATATGGTGTTGCAGTGCGCGCCAGTTTACCGGTCATCACTGGTGCGGTAATGGAAAATCATGATGCTACCCAATGCCCAAAGCGCCACGATTTAATCCTGCCGATAATCTTGGCCAATGCGACGACTTCAAGCAGCGTAAACTTCAACATACTGAAATGAAATCTTCATACTTTATTGAAAATGTGTATATAAGTGTAATCTACTTGCATGCATGTAACATTATTGTAATATAGTAATGACAAAAAGCATTTATAATTTAATTCATTTCTTATACCTTATTTTTAAGTAAAGTATTAAAAAATGTATCTACTTTTATTAAGTAACCAATGTTCATAAAAAATAAAAAATGTTAATCAGGAATTCTGGTTTCTACAATATTATTTGTTAATAAAAAAGTAAAATTATAATTCTTTCGTAAAGCGCCTTAAAAAAGTCGCAAATATTCTGTTATCTACGTCTCTAAGTCGTCTTAAATTCTATCTTAAAATCGTCTTATAAACGCTCATTGAAATTTAGAAAGATCTTAAAAAATCTCAAATCCGTCTGCAAAATAAAAAAATTAAATCTTAAATCTGCTTAAAAACGTCAAATCACATGCTCTCAAAATGATCTTAAAATGATCTTAAAAACGCTCATTGAAATTTACAAACATCTTAAAAAGTCTCAAATCCGTCTTAAAATTAATAAAAATTAAATCTTAAATCTGCTCAAAAACGTCAAATCACATGCTCTCAAAATGATCTTAAAATCGCTTAAGCTTTTCCAAATATTTCGCGTCTTAAATTGTCTCAAAAAGTGCCAATTTTGAGACATGTCATTTTGTGATCACTTTATGATCTTAAGTTTTTTTACGCGGGTAACGCCGGTAAGCCACAGTATCTACACATACTAAACTTCATAAAAGAATCCAAAGACATTTGTTTATTTAATTAGTACAGCAGCTGATTAACTTCCATTGACCAAATAGTCCTACATATCCCTACTACTTCCACTCCCCCTTCTCCAAACCCAAAAGCAAAAGCAAAAGCACTAACCGCCGTCGAATCTCTGTCCCCAGGCGAGCATGCAGGAGTACAGGCTGCGCCTTCTGCTCCTCGACCGTCTGCAGCCGACCTCGTCCCCGCCGCCGACCTACCGCTCGAACGCCGGCAGCTGCGTCGTCCAGCAGCAGCAGCAGCAGCAGCAGCAGCAGCAGCAGCATCAGCAGCAGCATCAGCAGCATCAGTCGGGCAGCACCGGTGTCAACGGTGCCAGCGCCCAATCGACGACGACGCCCCTGGGCCAGGCGGTGGCCGCGGCTGCCGCGGCGGTCGTCGCCGCCGCCAACAGCCGACCGCCCAGCTACTGCGCCCACAGGCTGCCGATAAGCGGCGGCGGCGGCGCCGGGGCCGGCGTCGGAGCCGGGCACACCGCGCACCTCGTGCCCTCCAAGAAGGACGCCAACCTCGTGAGGATCGTCCAGACGGAGAGCGAGCCCGTGATACTCAGCGGCGACCAGACGCCGCCCTGCACCGCCGTCGAGGTCCTCGCTCATCTTTAGTCGGTGCGAGGACGGCCCGGGTGTCGTGCGACGGGGTGAACGTTGCGCTGGATTCGGTGGGAGTTGGTAGGGAGTGATCCGCGAGAGACGCTGGACTGGCACGGAGGCTGTTGTGAGTTTCTGGGTGGAGGATCGGGGCTTTGATGGAGAATTGCTTGCTCGAGGGGAAATTCAGGAGTGTTCGGGATTGTTTTTGGGATGTTGTGTACATTTTGTTGTTTCGGATAGTTCATTCGAGCATTTTTACATGAATTTTACAAGTACTTGGACTTTCAGTTTTAGTTGCGTAATGTTTTACTTTCTGAAGACTGAAATTTGATTTGCGCACGAGTGATTCTTTAAAAAGAATGCAAATTTGGGTCCTTGCTCGATGATGCTCGTTCGCTCATTCCTAATTTTGACTCGGATTTTAATATCCATGGTCCAAGGATGTTCTGATACAATTTTAATTCGTTAAAATGTACTTTTACCTTTTTCATGGCAGTGAATATTTTAGAAATATAGTTCTAAATACTATTGTGTACTAAAACAAATTATATTTACTTTATTCCTATGGAAAAAATATTATCCCGTGACAAGGATTTGATACAATAATTCAAAATTTTGATGAATTTGAATAAAATTCAAGTATTTGTACTTGAATTTTCAATTACAAGTGTAAACGAATAATGCATTTCAAAGTACAATGCAATTGAAATTTTCAGTTACATAAACTTCAAATTCATGCATACGCTGAAAATTTAAGAAATTCTCAACAGTGTGATTTTACTCAACTTAAAGTGTAAACTTTTAATTATAATATAGTTTTTTTAATTTTAAATTATTTACATAATCAAACAAGGTATAGACGTTTAAGAGTCTTCTGATTCTTCTTTGTGAATGCTTATTCTTTATTTGTAAAATGTAAATTCTTATATTGTATATATCTAATTAATTGTTATATGTAGTCTGTCTCTATTTTTACTGAATTCAAAGTGAAGTTTCAACTTACAAAATATAGAGAGACTTGTCTTATGATTGATTGTTCTGTGAATATTGATGGAAAAGGGAGGAGCAAAGGAAGCGTAAAGTTCGTCTGTGCACTCACGCATGCCGTATTATTATATTGTACACTAGATTTTTGTCTTTCTGGGCTGACAAAATTTTGCGCTCAGTATGAATGGATGGATCATGTCGATCAAGGATTGTTTTATAACAAAATAAACTTACAGAAGGTTAAATTTCGTTCAATTAAAAAGAAGTCAACACAAAATTTATATTTTTAATTAATTTTCTTTATATTCAAGATTTTTTGTAAAAACAAGTGAGCAAAAAACTATACCACATGGAATATTTACTTTATTTTATTTACTTAACGATTGATCAGGTATATAAAATCTATTTTACAAATTATTTTATTGTAAATAACTTATTTTTACATATCTACTGTTTATAAATATGAACGTATATGTATAATTATAATTTTGTAATGTATATATATACTTTTAATAATATGTAATTGGAAATAAATTCTTGTTTTTAAGAATATTTGAATCATGCAACATTTAATTTTCTTTTTAAGGAACAAAAATTTCATTTACGATTGAAATTGTTGCACTTTGTAAATTAAACTAAAGATGTTTTAAAGTCTGAAAAATATTTTGATACACTTTTATGTTAATTGTGTCATAAAATTGGCTTGGAGCACACTCATCAAGGTATGTGTAAGCATCCTTTTCAATGCAAAATGTTAACAATATAACTACATTTTATATAAAGAAAAGAAGTTTTTACTTCCAAACTATTCAAAAATAAATATTTCTAAAGCCTGACAGACAAAAATGTTGTGTATTCATAACAGACCAAGTCTATATAATATGTATCGATGCGCAACGCAACATAAAAACTATGGCTTTTAAATCCAATGTTTAATGCTACTGCTGTACCGAAGAAGTCGTTGAAGATATATTCAACGTCGTTATAGTATTTTTTCACTGAACCTTCAGAATTTCTGTATTCGTCACTACCGTTTTTCTCGTTAATTCGATTAAAAACTTCATACTGTCACTGATGATGCAAATATTTACCTAACAAAATATTAAAAAAGAAAACAAGTGTACTATAATTGAAACGTAAATTCTATTTGTGAACTGAATATCTTTTTCTTCACACAAAAAATTGTAAAATACAAAATATAGATATATATTATATGAAAAAATAGTACGTATCTTATTCTTGACTTAACAATAGACTGATAGATTTACGTTTGTTTTCCATAAAGTTCCAAAGTCTTCAATACGTGTACCTAAATAAAAACGAACAACAAAACGAAAAAATTAGAACAGAGAAGTGACTATTTTTCTTGTAGCTTTTATGTATAAAAAGAACTTCGACTCCGTAATTCTATCAGTAGTCGTTCACATATGGGAAAAATCGATTCATTTACAAATGTACCCCAAATAATAAAACCGCAGTTAAAGATAGTATTAACAGCTAGAAATCTTGGACGTCATTAAGGTCGAATGTTTCGCTCATTTACAGAAGAAGCATGGGATTAAATTCTGTTGTGAATGATAATAGAATAGACAATATATAAGCCAAATTCATCGATCTAATAATCTGTCGAATCGAATCAGTTTAACTGTTTTATACCTAATAAGGATAACAACAAAAACAACAAAAAGTACAGATACACGACGCCATATATAGCTTTGGTTGTTCTCTATATAAAAATGAAAAAAATGTGTTCTCTCTGCGGGGCTATATAAGTTGCTCCAAAGATGCTTACAGACTCGCAAATCTTGTACTTTTGAACCGCTTCGTCCTAGGATTCTAATTTTACTTTTAGTATTAATTGATTATAATTAAAAATTTTGTATATATATATATATATATATATATATATATATATATATATATATATTTTGCATTAATATCAACAATAAATTATTATTTACTTGAATTTAAATAATTTTTAGTTTTTTTAGAACTGAAAATTGTAAAACGTATGTTTAGGGCTATTATTTAGTTTATCTGTGGAGAAGAGGTTCAAAACAAACTAAAATTTGTTCTTCTCGAAAAATTAGAAAATCTTACGATAAATCGTGATTAACTTATAAGGTACTATTGTAAGCGATTATCACGAGATAAGTAAGATTAAAAAAAAGCTCACGGGTGTTGTGCGATTCGATATATGCATTCGCGATATTTTTTTATGCATGCGAAGAAAGCCGGAAGTAAGTATGATGTATTTTCGTGCGAGATGAAAGAAAACAAAAATAAGTATGCACGCGAGTCTGTCTTGTTCGACGACTAAATTTGATGTAAAAGAAGATTAACAAGAAGGATGAAAAAGTGCTTGTACGCTCGAAACCAAACTCGCAATGATTCGTGATATGTGTAAGAGCGATAAGGCGATTCAGTTGTCGGTTGAATTAGTAGTTCCTTAATATATTGTAGGCGAATTTGTATATTGAGAATAAATAAAATATATATTTATCTGACTATTTATTATGACTTTTCTTTTGCAATGTTAATTTTATACCTTCTTATACCTTATACCAATTTAAGTTTATACCTTCCGACAATTCCAGTTTCCCATGAAAAGTCATTAAAATTTCCTTGAAGACTTGTTATTAAGGGAGCGTCGGCACCAATATGCAGCTGTTGCGTACTTACCATATTTTCGTATTTTCCATTACTCTTGTTCAATTTTTATTTTTATCAGATGATCTCCGTCATTTGGTGTTCCTTAAGATATTATAAACACCGTATGACCGAGATCATTGATGAAAACAAAAACTTGAGTTGAAATAACGAAAAATACGATGTTAGAATATACATTAAGCTCCGACATCCTCTAACAACTCAACTCAATTTATTTATTTATTTATTTTATTTATAGACGGACCGGGGTTCTTTATAGATATCAAATAAATTTTCCAATAAAATACTATATTACGCTGGATGTATGTATATTTCCTTAATAAAGATTTATCAAGCAAATTTCTTTCATAATAGGTCTTCATACTTATAAGATTCAAAATAATAATTTAAGGGTACCTGAAAGACCATTAAGAATTCTAATTTCCCGTTTAGATTTTTACCGACCGTGGAGTAAATAATTATTTATAATTATAAAAATAATTATATTTAAACAAAACCCGAACTCGCTTACTCAGCAGTAATAGACCTATGTACGAAGTTCCACACTTCACAAGGATACCCTAAACAATTATTGAAATGAAAAGTAGATAAATTTTCATTCCAATAATTTTAAATATTAGGTCTATTACTACTCAGTGAATGGTAAGCGAGTTTTAAATATTGCTAATAAATTTCACATAACTAATTTGCTAAACTTTACCGACCATTGTCAAAAAATCGGGGACTATCTGCAAAGTTTTGGAGATATTAGGCAAAGTTGGGGACAGTTAAGAAAAATGTACTAAAATTGAACAAACTGAAAAGGCTTTTTGTAAAAATCCTTTTATTTGATTAATTTCGGCTACGAGAAGTGAATAGCTAATTACTAGGATATAATTTCTGTGGTTTCAATTAAGGCATTTTGAAAATTGATTTTTTTTTCATATTTATTTTTTTCATAAATATATGTGGCAAAAAAAGGATTTAAGTTATGCCTTTTCACCACAGAATTATAACAATATTATACTTATAGGTAGACCAAACCCAAACTTACTGCAATTTTATAATAATAATACTTCGTGTTTAACGATTGTACAAAATTTCAGACTCTAAAAATTTATTGCAATTATATTTTGTCAACATTTCAGGCACAAACATCAACTTATTTCATATTTAGCACTGTTTATTATCTTAAAGTACTTTTTCTTATTATTAATATATTATATTTTTATTGGTCAGCGATTATTATTCGATATTCAACCCACAAATACAATAGCAATAAAGTATTATTTTGCTGCTATAATGTCTTGTTGTGAATTAACCTTTAAGACGATGACGTTGACTGTCTTACCTAGCCTTACCAGAAGTTCGACAATGGGTCACACGTGTTTACATTTTCCTGAAAAGACTGTGTTTAAAACCCGTACCAGATTCTATTTTATAAAATATGTGTGGAATATTTTGTATCATAAATAGCGCAAAAGCTAGTCATGTATCTTCAAGTGCAAAAGAACCGTCTGAGGTAACTTGATTCAACAACACTGTTCACTAATATTGATTTTATAACTAATATTGAGAAGAAAGTCTATGTATGTGCATGTAAATGAGTAAACATTTGAAAAAGAATTAACACTGTTTTTAATAGTGGAGACTATGCAAAGAGGTGATAGCAGCACGAGGACCCGATTGTTTGGACAATGTAGAAGAAGGTCTTTCAGAGCGATGGCATGGGCACTTCCATGCAAGCGTATTATGGATGCAAGGAATAAAGCCAATTGCGCAACCACTTGTTGACACTGACTGCAATATACTTCTTTGGAATGGAGATGTCTTTTGTGGTAATATGGTATGCTAATTGAAACCTTGACTTTAACTCTTGCAACACTATTATATTGTATATTTATATACGTAATAAATATTATATTATTTAGTTTAAAAAGGATACTTGTGACAGCGAAGTTGTTTTATCAGCTTTGAAAAATTCAGATGATATTCCAACTACATTGAGGGAAATCAAAGGACCATTTAGTTTTAGCTATTACCAAAGATCTTCAAAACTTTTATATTTTGCAAGAGACAGATTTGGAAGGCATAGTTTATTATTCAATCTAAGTGACAATTGTGACTCATTACTTATAACTTCTGTAGCTGTTAAAACAATACAAAATGTTGTAGAATTGCCCGCTATAGGAATTTTCATTGCAGATTTGAATGGTAAAAAAATACAGTTAAAGTGCATTCCATGGTTTGAACCCAATGAGCGATTTTTTAAGATTTTAGATGATTTTAATAGTAGATTTAATATTAATGTAAATATTGTTAAATCTGATTATTTACCAAAAATAGAAGATTTATCTATGGATATAATACCTGACTCTGGAATGGGATTTTTAAAGTACGTTGAAAATATTAATAAGTGTACAACTTTCGACGAAATAATGGAGTATTTATTGGAAAAAGAAAATGTTAGTGAAAATGTAAATAAGTTGCAGCAATTGTTGAACGAATCTGTAAGAAGAAGAGTTCAAGTGATTCCTAATTTCTGTAGAAATTGTACTAAATTATGTTTTGAAACAGTTCAATTTTGCCAGCATGCAAAAGTCGGACTTTTATTCTCAGGTGGATTGGATTCAGCTATCTTAGCTGCAATTGCACATAGTAACATTGGAATAAATGAAACAATAGATTTGATTAATGTAGCTTTTGAAAAAAATAATAATTCGAATTATGAAGTACCAGACAGAATAACAGGAAGACAAACATTTAATGAATTATTACAAATCTGCCCAGAAAGAAAATTTAATTTTATTGAGGTAAAGACTTTTTAATTAAATTTGTATTTTGTAAAATTTTAAATAAGTTATAGAAATTTAAAGAAAATTTGTTAGGTGGATGTTTCACAAGAAGAACTAGAAAAGTATAGATCAACACACATTTCTAATTTAGTTTATCCGCGTGCAACAGTTCTTGATGATAGTTTGGCATGCGCAGTTTGGTTTGCTAGTAGAGGAAAAGGTATGCTTTACCCAACAAAACAATCTTATTCATCTACTTGTAGAGTACTTTTACTTGGGATGGGAGCTGATGAACAATTTGGTGGTTACATGAGGCACAGGACAATTTTAAGACATAAAGGCTGGGGTGTTCTTACTGAAGAATTAAAACATGAATTTGATCGAATCTCAGAAAGAAATTTGGGTAGAGATGACAGGATGGTTGCTGATCATGGCAGACAGTCAAGGTTACCTTATTTAGACGAGGATCTGGTTAATTTTGTGCAAAAGCTTCCACCGTGGGAAAGGTAAATTAAAATATTCTATTTTTATGTCAATCATTATCGGGTAATAGTATATTACGCAACTATGGGCGAAAATGGCTTAAGTTGCGTACGGTATTTTTTTATAACAAGTGCATAAAGAAGGCCATTCTTTGTCGTCTACAAAGTGGATTGAGAATAGAGTTTTTTGAGTCATCCACTTAAGTCTATGACATATTATATACATGTATATGTATGCATGTATATATATAAAATTTTTAAAATTTTCCAGTATTTTCCAAAATTTTCCAGAATTTTCAAAAGTTTGTCAACAGTTTCCAAATTTTCTAAAGGCTTTATTAAGTAAATGGAGCAAAAATAAGTATTTTCGGTATCCTTTATTTGGCGCTCGGAAAACTCTATTTTCGCTGCACTTTATAGGCGCCGAAAATGATCTTTTTTATTCACGTGTTATAAAAAATTAATTTGTTTTTTGTCATACATGCACGATTTTCGAGTTTGTTCATGCTTCAAAAGCGGGCGTAAAGCCGCTGATTTCCGACCGGCGTGCGAAATAGTATATTGTGTACCAAGGGTGAAAAGTAGGCCTTCTATACCAGCGTGTGAGTTCGCATTACGAGTCGATATCGGCTAACATATGGGTGCCAGAGAGAGGGTATAATCATACTTTCTCTCTCGCACCTATATATGTTAGCATAGCATTCGCTGCATGAAATCGGACGTTTACTGTAAACCACACGCGGGCAAAAAAAGTCTACTTTTCACCCTTGTGACGCAATATACCTACTATTAAATTTCTACAAAGCTTCTTCCATCGCAAGCATGCTTGACACAAAAGCACTTTTTCTGCCTATCAGTCAAGGTCTTAAACATATTTTACCAAAATTTTTAATATGCTTTCTTTTAACATCTTAATTTAGAGGAGAGTGGAGCTAATTTGTACACTTGACGTTAAAGATATCTGTTTCTCGTTCTCCCTAAATCTTATTGGTGGATTACGAAAAAATCAAACAAATTCGACCAGATATATTTAACGTAAAGTGTACACGTGGTAAATTTGTACAATATGAATATCTGGAACCCAAGTGCCTTATTCAGCCTTGTTGATCATTCATATTATCAACATACACGTAGTCTAACTTTCAACAAAATTTTAAACATTATGGTCCTCTAACCTTTTTTTAGTAGACATTTTTTATTTTCTCAAAATTTTCTACAAGAATTCGGTATTTGAATAAATTTAATATATAAAACCATTTATAAAAATAGTAATAAAACTTTTTAATTTTTCTTAGAGTATTCATTTATAAAGATTGTAAACTCTGTTATACAATAAAAGGTGTACAATGTACTTCATATTACTTTTCAGAAGATAAACTTATGCGCGGGGCAAATTTAAACAACCATTATAAATTTCTAGGCACATTTGATTTTTCTACATATGTGTATTTTCAGTTTTCCTACATGTAATAACGTTGTATGCAATAAAACGCTAAATAACAGTTAAAATTCACGCAAAAACAAATTCACTCCGACCGGATAAAATTGGACACAAATTGTTGGTTTTTTCGATTTTAAAAAATACATATTAACTGACAAAAAGGGTATGTAGAAAAATTCGTACGCTAATTTTGAAACATGCACTTACAATCTATGTACCGTAGAAATTAATTTAAAAGAATAGCGAATATAAAAAATCATTGAAATCTAAGTGTGCAAATTCGCTTCACTCTTCCCTAAACAAACTTTATACATTTTACATTATGAGTAATAATTTATTACAAAACGAAAATTTGTCAAAATAATTCTTTTGACCAATTCTTACATTATTTACGATTTTACTGCAATAGTAGACATGACAAACCCTGCCTAAAATTTTTCTACTTTTCTTAATTTTTAAAAATTATAAAAGTCATTAACATAATTTGTTTATACGAGTTGCTCTATTTAGATATAAACAATTGCACTTTATCGCTAATCTCATACATAATTATCAAAATTTTCTTGTGAATACAACGCAACATTAAAATTTTTGTTTAAAATTTTTTTTTTCCATTACACAAAATATTCTTATTTTATTCTGCAAGGTTATTTTTCCTTTTCAGCGTATCTTACGTAAAATATATGTAACGGAATACTTGAATTATTATCAGAAGCGAAAATTAGCATTTACGTTATTATACTAATTTTCGATTCTGATAACAATTCGAGTGTTCCGATATGTATTTTACGTAAATAAAGCTACCCTGGAATGATAATTTGATTCTGATGCGTATTTTTTTAGTAAAACGAAATTTTTTAATACATTTATCGGCGGGTAAAGTAGGTCTGACACATCCCTTTAAGGGGGGCCGCAAGTCAATTAAGTAGTAATGGACATATTGTGTATGAAGTGTCAGACCTCAAAAACAACGGCACCCTAACAAATTATTGGAATGAAAATTTGTCAGCATTTCATTTCGGCAAGTATTCTACCGCCAAATATTTTAGGATGCTTTTCTTTTTTACTTTCAACTTGTAAATATCGAGAAAAAACAACGAAATATTAATTTCTAACCGTTATAGGTACACAATGTGTTAATCCCATATTTTCAATTTCAAAAATTAACATTACGTTATTTTTTATCGATATTTACGAAAGAAAGAGAAGCATTTTAAAATATTTTGCGGTCGAATACTTGCCGAACTCTGTTTTTATGCGCGTTTAACATTATTTAATCAAGTTAACGTTTGCTCTTTTTTATAAACGTTATCTTACTTCATATAATCAACCTATATTCGTTGATATAATCATGAAAACGTATCATAAATCAATCGTATTCGTCAAATTAATGATACCTGAAAAATTGACCAATATTATTTTTTTTTCGCAGGTGCTGTCCAATAGAAACATTTCCACCGGGTTTAGGTGATAAACTTCTATTACGTTTATTGGCACGAAAAATTAAATTGCACCAAGCTGCCAAATTTCCGAAACGAGCATTTCAATTTGGATCGCGCATCGCTAATGGAAAAGAAAACGCTAAAGATGTATCAAAGCGTTTATAATAATAGCATTCTAAATTTATTATTATGCCAAATTGCATTGGCTTATCAGCTTCGGTAATAAGCATTTTCTCAGCGGTCGACTCTTATCTGTAGTACCAGTATTTTTCCTGTTTTGGGATCGTGCGGTTGTCAGTGGTGCGCAAGGGCAACAACTCTTACACGCTTATGCTCCAGAATGAAAACAAAATAAAGTAATCGACCATTTCTCGTCTCTCACGCGCGTTATTGAGGACCCATCGAGCAACAGTGAATTTACCTTTTATATAACTGTCTGAAAATTTGCGTCTTGATTTTTGGTAAATCCGTTAGTAAAACATTAATCGTGAATTTAACGATAAAATTAAATTAATTTGTATGTTTTGATGTGAGTGCCTACGTCTTTCACGGCCATCGTCGGTCTGGAGAAACAACCGGTGCTCAAAGTCATTCACAGTGCACATATGTGGGCTCATGGGATATCGAAATAAATAAGTTTCTTTTGAAATTTTACAATATTCCGCAAGACTCTGGAAAAATGTGCGAAGATAAAAGAAAACCATTCAACGTTTATTTGAGCCCTGCACCAGCAGGCCTCGAACAAGAATTCACAACTTTGTTGACCCCAGAGGCTATAGAATTCTTGATCGATCTTTATCTTCATTTTCAAAATAAAATCGACGATTTATACATTGCAAGACTTGAAAGAAAGTTTATACAGAAAAAAACTCATAGAATACCGAAGTTTTTAAAGTCCAATTACGTTGATGATAATTGGAAAGTGGCTCCAGTTAGTAAGTTAATAAACTGTTAACAATGTAGCATTACATTGCTTTATAAAACTCGTTTTTATTAATCTTTACAAACGTAAAACAAATTGAACAAAAAGTTACATTTTATTACCTATGAAATTTAAAATATTAATAATAATATTATATATTATATTTTTACGTTTAATATGATTATGTACAAATATTTTATGAAAAATTTGTAAAATTTATTTACACATCAATATTTTGAGTAAGCAGAATTGTATCTTTTTTAATAAGAATTTTTTCTTTTTATAAATAAGAAATTAGTTCTTTAAAAAACGGCTTAACGAAAAATTATCATTTTGATCGCAAATATTTTAAAAATATTAAAGAATTATAATCAGAAGAGATCTGAAAGGTACAAATACTTTTAAGCTAAAAATTAATCGAGAACTATGGCGTATATTAAGATATCTCAAGAACATTTTTAATAAGTGTTATTTTTTAACTAAATACTTCTTTTAGATCACAGACTTAAAAACCGACATTTGGATCTTGGAGATGTCAGCCCATCAGACTATGAACACTTTACCTCTGCTATGAAAGCAAATGTTCAGGGGATACAGGTTGATTTTGATGATGGACATTGCCCAACATGGAAAAATCAAATAATTGGTTTATACAATATTTATCAAGCAGTTCGCAATAAAATTCCAAATGTTCCTAAAATATCAGATGCACCAATCCTTATGCTTCGACCAAGAGCTTGGAATATGACAGAGCACAATATGAGCATTAATGGCAAAGAAGTTCCTGGGCCTTTGTTTGATTTTGGCTTATTAATATTTCACAATGGATCTATTCTTTCTGAATGTAATTCTGGACCATTTTTTTATTTGTCTAAATTGGAAGGTGCATCAGAGGCAAAACTATGGAATGAAATTTTCACTTGGAGCCAATTAAGATTACTTATACCATATGGAACAATTAAAGCATGTGTTCTTATTGAGAATATTTTATCATCCTTTGAAATGGATCAAATTTTATATGAACTAAAAGATCACTCATTAGGTTTAAACTGTGGCATTTGGGATTATGCAGCTTCAATAATATCAAAGTTTGGTGACGATTCATCTTTTCTACTTCCAGATAGAAATAAGTATGTTAACATGAGTAAACCATTTTTGAAGAAATACATGGATTTATTAATTAGAACATGTCATAAAAGAAATGCGCATGCAACAGGTGGAATGGCTGCTAAAATTTTACCATCCAAGCAATCCAAAGATTTTGATGAAGTAGTGCAAAGTGTACTGGATAGTAAATTAACAGAAATACAAGCTAAAATTGATGGATTTATGATATATGATTTGGGGCTAATTGAATTTGTTAATAAACTTTGGAAAAGACATGGAAGCCCATTTGTTAATCAAATAGGATATCGTGGAACATTTGAAATAATAACAGAAAAAGATTTATTAACACTGCCTAAAGGAGGAGTTACCGAAGAAGGATTAAAACACAATATCACAGTCGCTATACTGTTTATATACCATTGGCTATGCGGAAAAGGTGTTTTTGCATTTAAAGGAGCTATTGAAGATTCAGCAACAGCTGAAATTTCAAGAGCCCAAATTTGGCAATGGATTAAGCATACTGCTCCAATCGAAAATGGAAATAAATCTGTTACAAGAAGTCTTGTTTTTAATGAAGCTTCAAATATTTTAGAACTTTTGATAGAAGATTACGGAATTGATGATTCTGCAACAATGAAGCTTGCAATTGCATTTAATATATTTTTAGAAATTGTAAATCACCGAGATTTTCCAGAGTTTATAACAACTTATTTAAATGATGCCTATATTTTTAGAAAAGTACAAGCTAATCTGTAACTTTTTGTACATAAAAACTCTTTTTTTAATAAAGAAAAAACCATTTTTTTTAATAATTTGTGTTTTATAAATTGTATTCTACCTTCGTATGCAAAAGATAGTTATCTGACAAATAGATTTCTTTTTCCATGATAAAAATTGAGATACCCTATTTATATATTAATTATAAAAAACTAACAATGAACAAAAACAATCAGAAAAATAAAATATATAAAGTTGGGTGTGATGCTATAATTTTAAGGATCTGATGATTTGAAGTTGTTCCATGTAGCTACTTTGAACATATTTTTGCATTTTTAATATTTCTTATTATTATTGGCATGTTGCGTTTAATATATAACCTATTACAATTTCTTTTTAATTAACTTTCTGACTTTACTGTCAGCTGGAGAACTATTTTAACCAATATTCTCTACAGATATCTATAAATATATATATAAATGATACGAAATATTCTCGATTTTATACTATTAATATCTAATTATTACATTCAACTTTTATATATGTTGAAAAATTAATTCTCTAACAATATATTCTGTAGTCACTTGACTAACAATTGGTAAAGTAGATCGAGACAGATCATTGACAGATCAATGACATAAACATAACCTAATCTATAATTGTTGCACTACGCCTACTAATGCAGAATGAAATTTAGTTTTTAAGATTTATAGATAGGATACTTTTAAGATATAATATTTTGATTTAAAAATAATATGTTATAGTTTTACTATTATTTTTACTAATTGAAAATGCCGGAGCGAATTGAAATATGTAAGTAAATAAAATAAATAGCTTTTAATGTTATTTTTTCTCATCTGTATAATTATTATTTGATTCTAACATTAAAGTTTTTAATGATTTAAGGTATTATTTTAAATTTAGTATTTAATAATTTTCGAAAATTCGTAGAAGCTTAGTAGGAAAAATAATTATTTTGTAGTTGAAATTTAGATACTATTTAAAAGTTTATTTATATGCATAATATTCAACATTTATTGTTTAATATTCAACAATTTATTATATAATGTTTATAATAAACTTTAGCTGTGATTCCTCAAGATTTGAGGCATGAAGAAACAATTGTACAAATCGCTGAAGCATTGGATAATTTAGATTTTGCAGTTACCCATATATTTAATTCCATAAATGACAGAATTTCTGATAACACCAAAAGGCAAGTATTTTAAATAAGACATTATTTACATATAACTCATTAACAGTTCAGTATGGCTGGTGTATAAGCCAAATTTTGTGATCTTTCAATGATGAGTTTAAATATCAAACATTTAATAAAATCTAGATGAACCTATCAATCTTTATGATGCTACAGAATAAAGATTTCCATTACATAAATAGATTTATGATGTTCAACCTATTCAGTAATAAAAAATTTATAACCCTGTTGAACCTGCTTAAAATATTTATTAGATATAAAATATAATTCAAATATATTTTTAGACTTGGAGCTATACGAACTCGAGCTACAAAACTTCAAGGACGATTGGACTATCTTCAAACCAATCTTAAATTAAAAGCTGTGAAGATGTATTCTGCAGCCAAATATCCTGCAAATCATACTTATAAAGAATACAAATTGGCTATACATCCAAAATCCAGAAAAGAAATTCCAGATAATGCAATTTACAAAAGTCCAGTTCCAATATCAGATAAATCTGATACACCATTAACCAGCAACAGTAAAGTAGAGAATGGGCAATATGCAAGTAATTTAAATATGCAAGAAAAGTTGCAGTTTTATTATGTTAAATCAAAACCGAGTAAAAAGACAAAGCTTTATGAAGTTGAAATAGATCAGACAAGACAAAATGTCTCTTCAATTGATGCTCTCTTGCCATTCAATACAAAGGATTCTCAAAGTCTTGTTAATATACAATCTGTTCAAAATGAAGACAAAAGTCAAATCGAAGATGCTCCAGATTCTATATTGCAGCCTTGGCACTCGTCTGAAATGGAGTCCCCGTCAAGTTATTTATATGCACCAACTTTAGGAGAGGTACAGTTCAAAATTATATTTGCATTTGGCTAGAAGTCTCATTTAAACACACATCGTAAACAATAAAAATGGATTCTATCCAAGCAATGAAACCCTAAAAAACTCACGAAACTTGAATTACTTTCAGGTACCGCAGATGAACGTACCCCTCACGCTGCCTGATTTGCCAGGAATAGTAGAGGACGAGCGCTTCACCCTCGATCTGAATTTCCAGAGTCCCATAGCACCCTCCTCGGCAGCGGCCACCCCCACCAGCCGCAAGGACCCCCCAACCCAGGCAATCCCAGACCAAGAACCATCCAAGCCACAAGCCATCGTTGAAAAGCCCATCCCCAAAGATCAATCCTCATTATCGTCATCGTCATCGTCATCGGCCTCCTCGAACCCGGTGGCAAATCCAGTCGCAGCGTCCACTCCGTCCCCTGCCCGGGCCAAAGAGGAAAGCACCCCAACGAAGAAAACAGCTCCAGCCAGTGCTCCGACTCCGTCTTCTCCGTCGGCACCACCACCTCCACCTCCGCCTCCGCCGCCACCTCCGCTCGAGCCACCCGAGCAGGAGGCAGCGAAGAAGAAGACGAGGAAGCCGGGCTCCTCGGCGAAGCCCGCCCCGGTCGACGACCGGACCAACCTGATGGCGGCGATCCGGGACGCGGGCGGCTTGGGCAGGGCCAAGCTGCGGCACACCGTGCCCACGGACAAGGCGGGCAAGGATCGCTGGTCCTCGGCCTCGGTGGGCGGCGACCTCATGGCCGACCTGCACGCCACCCTCGCCCTCAGGCGCAAGGGCATAGCCGGCTCCTCGGCCAACGTGCTCGTCCGACTGTCCAGCATGATTCCCCCGCCGCCCAAGCCCAACGAGTCCTCGGCCTCGGACCGCAACTCCGCGACCAGCGAGTGCGAGTCCCAGGACGACGACGGCTGGGAGGAGTGAGGAGGGAGGGTTTACCGTCGCACCACGAGCGGCCGGAAGAAAGCGAGCGATCGTTATTTCATAAAATAAATTTATTCTCGCTGTTAACAACATCGTTCGTAGATCGTTCCTTCTTCTTCTTTTTTCTTTTTTTTTTTTACAACAAATTCGTTTGTACAATTTCTGTGTGCGGTATTATATACTGTATTAAAAAAGAAAACAAAAAGATAGCAAAATAACGGTTCTATACAATAGGCTTAACTGTTAGCTGCTGAATTCTCGCAAACTTTCTAACGTTCTAAATGAGCATTCGCAATAACTTGGCAGTAAAGAGTTAAACGAAATCACAATCGTGGCAATTATCGCATGACATGTAAATATACGCAGGTATAAAAAATGTTATGCTATTTGCTCGCTTCACAGAGCAAGAAACTTAATTTTTTATAAAGATTTTGTTGCAAGAACCTAATATATTGTTAATCGCTATACAAATTGAAAGAAGTATACATAATTTATTAATATATAATAAAATATAGAACAAGTATAAAAAGTAAACCAATCCAAATTAACTTATCCAATAAATTGTCCGTAATAAAATCCAATTAAAGATAGTGATCAAATACCTTATAGAAATATATTTATATATATATAGTAACCACCATCCCCTTTCTTGATATGTTTAGATTTAAGCTCTATGGTTATTGTGCCATGGATAAGAGAGATATAACTTTTTATATGTTTATATGAAAAAATATAAGAAACTGTGTTAATAGTATGGCACCAGCAGTGCAATATAGCTTGGCTGTCATAATGTATATGATTGCACATAAATATTTATATTTAAAAACTTGTATTTACTTTCAAATACTTTCATTTTGTTTCTAAATTTTGTCCTTATTCCGTTCAACGCAAAAAGACAAACTTTCATTCTGTATTTCAGTCAAAAGAACTGTAACGTTACTAATGGGTGAATCATTCTAAAAAAATATCGTCATTATACATATACTGTACAGAACACATAATCAATAAATTCTTCCCATTAGAAAACTTACAGTTCTATTTTACAAATACTAACATACTAATAGTATTCAGCATACTGATAAATTAAACAAAATATATGACTATGAATGAATTGCATTGACATTTTTTAAAATCCTAATATAGGTAATTGAAATGCTAGCTATTCTCCATTACTTGATGCAAGAAAATTATTTTCATTCATTAGCCCCAAACTTAACAGGTATTGTCAACAAAAAATCCTATCGAATGGAGCATCTATCGATCTATAGACTAAAATCATTACAAGCTTGGCGCTGCCCAATCCAAGAAGTTTTTCGCTACTTCAAATCCTAGGAAACAAGCTGCATTTGCTGGGAAAGCTCTGAGCATGACGGGTATGACACCTTTGTACAGTGCTGCCGGTCCTTCTGTTTTTATAAGGCGTACGAAAACCTCTCTAACTCCTCTTTTGTAAGTTCCTTCAGGAGCTGTACATAAAAAGAAATTAATGTTATTATTTGTTATCTCATTTTTATATTTTAAAGTAAAATATACAATTATATTATAAACTTGGTAATTAAAAATTAACATTTTTAATTCTTGTAATATTATTTAATAAAGTTTCTTTTTACTTTAATTTGCAGCTTAATGTAATATTACTATTATTAAAATATTTTATATAATTTACAGTAATAGTAGATTGAGCGGAGAAAAAAAAAAAGGGGAGAAAATCGGGTTTTCCTATGCGAGGATGATGATTGAGTGTGAGTGGGAGTCGACTATCACAAGTGCTCAAAATCATCATTCGAGTCTGGAAAACACTTTCTCCCCCTGTTGTGCACCGTATTTTTTTTTAACAAGTTCATGTAAGGTATTTTGTGCATATGTAGTCAGAGGAAAGAAATAGACATGCCCGTAAAAAAAGTCCTTTTCAATGCATGTGTTATAAACAAATGTTTTTCTAATTTTTAACTTGTTTTTGCTTAACTATTTGTTAAGATTGTTTCTAATAAAATTACTTCAAACTTTATAATATAGTGAATGTTGAGAAAGTGATTACTTAGACTAATAATACATTTTTAAATAGTTTTAGAGTGTAGTAAAAAAATATGTTTAATTTATAATATAAATATATATATATATATATATATATATATATATATATATATATATATATATATATATATATATATATATATATATATATGTATATATATATATATTTTTTATCATCTCTTTCAACAATAAAAAACAATTTCTTTTTTAAACTATCTTTATTACAAACCTGTTTGGAGTCGAGATTTTAAAACATCAGGCGGCATTCCTACAATCCAATTAGCAATTCCTGCACAACCTCCAGCAGTTATTGTGGATAGAAGTCCAAGTTTTCCATCTTCCGATTTCATTGATCTTTGAATAACTTCGTAAGTTGTAAAATAAACTCCACTAGCAGGTATATCTGAAAAAGAAAATGTTACACTTTCATTAATTTTTTTTCTCTACTTAAAATGCAACATAAATATGAATTAATAATAGAGAGGAAAATGTGTGTGGGTAGAGTAGATAATAGACATCCTGTGTGATAGGAACCATGGCAAGCAAACAGATAAGACCTGAAGCTCAGTTCCTCTCGGTCCAACCGTATGGACCAAGGTCTACTGTATTGTTAAAATTACTATTGCTAAATTAATGTAGAGTGACCATGAATTTTAAATCGTTTCTTTGTATTATCCTGGCCGTGGTAAACTAAATTATTTATATTTATAAATATTAAATATCAATATTTAAAAATTAATTTTACCTAACACAATATTTATGTACAAAAGACAAAATAAATACACATTTGTGAAATTTTTTAGTGTCAGAGTACAGCACATGTTATTGATATTGGTGGTGTTTGGGAAGTAAAATGTCCACGTGAATGTTCCTGTGAATTTCTTCGATATGCAGATTTACCTTTACATCAATGGATAAACTCTACTAACGATTTTGAGGTACAAAGAAGCTTTTTTAATTAAAAAGCTTATGTAAATACAAATTATTATGAATAATTATAAATCTAGTTTATTCATTGAATAAAACATTAAATTGAAGTATAAATTTGATTTCAAAATAAAGGAACAAATAAATGTTTTAATCTGTCTAAATATAATAATAGTTTGATTCAAATATAATTCCATATTGTATTTAAAAATTATATATATCATAGACAATTTAATTAAAATGTGATGATTACATAATTTATTTTGCTACTTTATTACTATTAGAAAAGTTTTTTCATTTACATAAACATACGAATATAGTATATTTTTTTCTGTAAATTCCGATTCTCTAAAATATTTAATGAAAATTGTATTTTAAAAAATTTTAAACAGCTTCAAAATTTATTAATTTTTAGGCTAGCTCGTTTAATCATGTTGATGATGATCATCCTCTGGCCAATGAACTCTTAAAAGTAGCAACATGTGTAGTTTCAGATAACCCAAAAGAGTTATTGTCTAAATTACCTGCAGATGTGCAAGTAAATACATCTAATTAAACTTTATATTGTTTATCATATAATGTGATCTATATATGATTTAAAAATATATAAAAAGTATTTTTTTTGTCGCATTAATTTTATGCACTTTTTAGATTTTTACAATCCTAGAATCTGGATCTGGTGATGCTGAAATAATTTTACAATCATCAGATATGCAACATTTCACAGATTTAATATCTTTAGATATTCAAGGAATGGAGTCTAGAGATCCGTTAAAAACTAATAGTGTTGCAGGAAACGAAAATGATAAAACAGGAATTATTTTATCAGCTGATACACTGCTTCCATTGGGGACGACGTTACTTTATCTGAATTTGGAACGTGTGACATTAACTAGATTAAGCATGACAGATAGAAGCAAAGCAAACCTAATTATAAAACCTAGGAATCCTCCAGAGGATGAATCCAATATTGATAATGTAAACCAAAGTGGTCATAGATTAATTTTTTTGAGTCAGCAACTGGGTAGTAATAATGATGATAAAGAAATTTTACCATATGATATTTACAAGCAAGAAATGGAAGGTTATCGAGAATCTCCAGGTGTCTTTGCTGGCCTGAGTGTATTGACTCATCTTAGGGTATACGATTGTGCTCTGAAAGATGTATCTTGGCATATGTTTGACGGTCTTGAAAGTCTGCAATACTTGTCTTTGCAAAGAAATGATTTGAAATTTATTCCAGAGTTCTGCTTTTATGGAACTCCAAGTCTGAAACTTTTGTCACTGGCTAATAATGAATTGTTAACGCTAAAAAGCGTAGATTTGGCTGGATTATTAGTCCTTGAAAAACTTGATCTAAGTGGCAACAATTTGACTTTTTTATCAGAATTGTCATTTCCTCCATTCCCAGCACTTTTATCAGCAGATTTTCGTGAAAACCCTTTGGAATCAATTTTTCCAAGGTATGTGATTACTTATCAATGAAAAAATATCATAAAATCAAAATATTAAAATTATTTTATTAAAACAGTTTTACTAACATTTGAAAATTTTTAAATAAAAATTAATCTTTTGGGATATCAACATTTTTCATTTAACTTTTTTTTCAGTACATTTGAAATAATGAATAAGACTACACATCTAAAATTAGGCGGCAATGGTGCAAAACTCAAGCTAGAAAAAAATGCATTTCTTGGACTAAAAAATTTGGAAGTGTTACATCTGTACAATCTGGAGATTCCAGTTCTTGAACGATTTGTTTTCCAAGGAATGCCATCATTGATAGAATTAAAATTAAGAGGAAATATTTCAAGCATTGAATTTGATGCATTTATTGACCTCAATAATATTATTGACTTAGATTTAAGTCATTGCCATATTTCAAAGATATCAATGGATGCTTTCTATGGATTAGAAAGTGTTAAACGTATTGATCTTTCCTATAATGATTTAGAATATATTCCACCAGGATTGTTTTCAATACTACAGCAAAAACAGCTCAAAGAAATAATTCTTACTAAAAATAAATTGTTAATGCTACCACCAGATTTTTTTAAAAATTTACGCTTGTCCAACAAACAATTTCATGTACAAAATATACGATTAGATGGAAATCCTTGGGATTGCAATTGTGATATGACAAAGTGGAATCCTCATTTGGTATGTACATTAATTTACTATTAATTTCCAATGTAAAACTTGTACTAAAGATATTATTTTTAAAATAGGTAAACAGAGTAAAAGAAACTGCACCTCGTTGTTTTACTCCGAAATCCTTAAGGAATTGGGGTGTCTTTCATGCACTTCGTAAAGGTGGTTTAGAATGCAAATGGTCAAAACGTAGACTTCGAAGGAAACATGTCAAAGTGGACAGTACTTTAGACAATAATGAAATCAGTTAATTGAGTATCTTCACTTTGATTGTAAATGAAATATTAATAATAGAATCGGTTGTATTCTGTAAACATCTAAGACTTAAAATATAAACTAATATTTTTAGTTACCTCTTAATAGTGTTGCACACGAGCCTTTAAATACACTCCTCAATCCACCTTCTGCATACAACTTTTTAGCACAGTCAACAGGACCATTGTACTTTGGTTTGGCATCTCCATGCTGTATTTGCAATAGACATTTGATTCGCTCACCAGGAGCCATAATAACTGTTGTAAATATTCCACTGAAAGCTCCAGCATAAAACAGCTGCAGTTCTGACAGCTTTTCATTAGGATCTTTTTGTTGCAATTTTTTTCCTAATCCGAAACCCAAGAAGCTTATTGCGAATATCGGAGCAACACCAGCCAGTGGAGCTCCCATTCCTGCGGAAAAATAAAGCAAATTAAATAAACTTACAAACTAAAACAAACAAGTTCATCATTCATTTTACAACCCATAAAAGCTTGAAATTACCTTTGTAGAGTCCTCGGAAGCCCTCTTTTGAGATGGTCTTTTTGGCACAGTCCCATGTTCCAGCGTAAAGTGGCACCTCGTTGGGCCCAACGATGGGCATAGTCTGGAGTCGTACCTAAAAAAGCTCCAAAATGCTGAAAGCCCATCATCACACAAAACTCCAAACAAACAAACAAACAAACAAACACAGCAATGTAGGTATCGCTAATTACATAACGCGAGCGATATAATCCGAGATATAAAAAGTTCAAACAAAGTCAAGAAGAGCACACAATAATAAGTCAATAAAAAAAGAAAAAGATATCACGTGTCATATAACCTTACTTTTATCGTGTCGAGTGGATGCCCAACGACGATTGTACAGACTCCCCCGAAGCCTCCGCTCAGGAAGTACTTAATGGGACTCACGTTTTCCGACATTATTGCTTCTGATTGCGATTAGCGCTAACTAATAAAAATACACTGGGACAAGTATTTTCTAAGGCGGAGGCGAAAAAGGGAGAGCCTGCGTTAAAGTCGACGACGACGGACTCTTCAAGGCGAATCGTTGGGTATAGATGGTAGTAGGATTGCAGTCCGGCTGCACAACACCTCTCTCTCCCTCTCTCTCTCTCTCTCTCTTCATCTCTCTCTTTTCAGTAAGAGAATCGTCGGCCCGCCAGGGGTCGGTCAAACTAATAAAGGATGCAGATTGCTTTCTATTGAGCTTAATCATCGAGACGCGCTTGTAAAAGGCCATGCGTGATGCGTGTGTGACGCCAAGCGCCGCATTTACGCACAGTAGTTTTTATTGTCTCATCTATACAAGTATGCTATATTCTACAGCAATGATAGCGTAAGAACGACCTAGATGACTTGCAGAGATTTTGCTCATTCATGCGCGGTTCTCTTTTGCTTTTCATGCGTGCTTCAGTTTTGTTTCTATAATGCTTTACTCGTATACTTAATAAACGTAATAATAAAGAATGAAAAGTGATACTCAAGATAATAATGATGAAAAAAAGAATAAAATATTATGTTAAGAAAAACTGTAATCCATTTACTTATTCTTTAAATTTGTGTAAATTTTTTTATTCATAAGTGTAGGGTTTATTATTCTCTCACTCTCACCGCTAAATGCTTTATACTTTCGGAGCTAAATTCGATTTTCGTGGTGACGGAAGTTATTTTCCTGCCCAACTAAAAAATCCATAATTATTGCAAAATAGGTTCGGACCAGTTCGGACAATACGGAAACCAATTGCTATTTAGGCCGTAAATGTTGATTACCCCGGTGAAAATTTAAATTTCAAAATGGAATTTGTCGCATGAATGGACCTTGAAGTAATAAATTTCTCTAAACTTTTGGCTACTACTATATAAGAATATTTCACTTAACACGTGATTAATTTAATTATAATATCTTAAATAGTACATTGTGCAACTATAGAGCTCACGTGTTGCACATACTATTTTTTGTAACGTGTGTAAGAAGTTCTATCGTGTGATATTAGCTCAAATATTGCTATAACGTATGAAACAAAATAAAAACAACGTTGTATTATGCACACCGTGCAAGAAGCAAAGTGTTTCTTTCGCAAAAAATTAAAATTTTGGAAATTTAACAAATAAAAATATTTATTAAGATGAAAAATGATTTTATTGATCACTACGAGTTATATTTTATTGTTGACTAGCCGACGTTTCGTATGTGTACTACGTACATATTGTCCCTTTTCCCTTTTGTTTTAAATACCAGGGAATTAGACATACAATAAGTTACGTAGTAATTAGATATAAATTAAAAATAAAATAAATAAGAACTAAAACTGCGTCTTCATAAGTCTATGCGCAAAAAACTTTTTGAATAACAATCTTTATTATTGTAAAAAAATATACACATTTTCTATAAAGTTCCAATTAAATAGAATTTTTTGTACTGAAGAACTGAGAAAAAGCTATTTGAAAAAAAAACTGTGGTATCTCAAAGACGCGTGATCGCGGGTTAAACGAAGAAATTTGCAGATGTCAGTGTATGAGTATTATTAGTTGAACATATATTATGTCAGTGGTTTAAGCAGCAGCTCCACGATAATCCAACTTCATTTTAATAAATTTAAAAAAATTTATTTAGTATTTTTAGCTTTAAGAATTATTCTTATAGACACAAAAGCACATAACATTATTACTCAATAAAAGTTGTAAGGTTCTTATGCAAATTAAATTAAGTAATATTGGTTTTAACCCTCGAACACGTGCGTGGCATTTTTTCAAATAGATTTTTCTCCGCGAATATATTGTTTTTTCAAATTGTAAATTTTATGTAATATTCGGAAATGTTGTTTAACTTCAAATAAAGCAAAAAAAAATGTTTTTAAAGACATTTTTTATTATAATAAGCTAATACAATAAATAATAAAAAGTCAAATAATCATTAATGAAATGTTTGTTAAATAAGTAAATAATCCAAAACGTTTCAACTATTATTGTTCTGTTATTAACACCGTCTACTTTATTCTGGCGTCTCAGGGACACCCACTTGTGTGTTTTCGCGTAAGACCGAGAAGTTCACCTTCTCGTGGGTTAATTTACCAGTATAGACATTTTCACATACTCGTACGGGAATTATTTTGTTAACTAAAATATAGACAATTGTGGCATAATTCGTAATAAGTACTATACGAAAAAAAATTGTATTTTTCTTTATTGGACTAGAATTTATAAAATTATTTTACATCACATACATTTTCTTTTAGACAAACCAATTCTCCAACATATCCTCTGGATTGAACGTATTTGTAGGAAAGAGCATTGTTTTCATGTTCAATTTCTGTGTTAAAGGATAATAATCATTATTAACGAATGTTATAATACCGTAATGTTTATGGGTACAAGGAAGAAACTAATATCTCATCTATACAGTGATTAATTTAAATGTATATTATACTTTTTTTTAGTAATCATCAGAAGCTATTAGATACCGTAGAGCGGAGTCTCTTGAGCCACAATTCGAAAATTATTTCTATCAGATTCTATAAGCTGCCTATGCACTTTTTCCTCTCTTAAGAGGATGCGTCAGATCTGCTTTACCCGCCGATAAACATATTCGAAAATTTTATTTTTCTCAACAAATACGCATCAGAATGAAATTTCCTTTTCAGGGTCGCTTTATTTACGTAAAATACATAGCGAAACACTGGAATTGTAATCAGAATAGAAAATTAGCATAATCACGTAATTGAGACTTACATGAAAAAAAATGAAAACCCATTAGGTTCGTCAGGTAGAGAACAAAAAAATAATGGACTCGTATTTTTTCCTTTTTCAATGATTTAAACATTAAAGCAGATACAGGAGGTTGAAGCGCGTGTGACGTCACGGGCGTAAATGTGACGTCATGAGTAAAAAATCCTAATAGCGAATATCTATATACATCGAAAATCTGCAAATTTCAAACGACTGTAACTTTTATAATTTTCATTTTTATGGAAAACGAAAAAATATGTGTCTATTCTTTTTTTTGTTCTCTACCTGACGGACCTAATAGATTTTTTCATACAAAGACCCAATTGTTAATTTTCGATTTTAACAAATCGACCCTAAAACGGAAATATTATTCTGTAGTATATTTTTTGAGAGAAACATAATTTTCGAATATATTTATCGGCGGATAAAGTAGGTTTGATGCATCCCTTTAACTGGGGCGAATGTTAATAAACGCACATTAACCTACAGGTATATGATAGATACTAATTTTAGAATAGTGACTTAAGACACCCCGCTCTATGGTAGGTAAAAATATTTGAATACTGAGAAAGTACATCTAAATCTCGCTTACTTTGAATCCTTTTTGTAGTTGGGATCTGTCGCCATTTTTGAGTTCTGTTATAAAAAAAAAAATAAATAGTAATAAAAACATAAGATATTCGAGTTTACGCACACATTCGTAGCACTAACATGTGCATATAATTTACTTACCGCAATATGGTTTCTTCATAGATACAATAACCAAGTATTTTCCTGGCTTTGTTCGGTAATTTACGGCGTTAATACCCATTTCTGGACACTCCGAGCAAGTGTTACTTTTTTCGGTTTCGTCCAAAATGCGTAATGCATCGGCATAACTGCCGTTCCAACTATGGCCAACAAACTTACAGTCGCCGGATTTTGAGTTAACCAATGATTCAGCGTAGAAAGTATTAGCCAAATCGTGACTGCAGATCATCTTGTTCAATTCCGTATAAAATACTTAAAAGTACTAGATTAATTTTAGTCGATATATTATGTATATTACTTATTATAGTATTTATATTATTTATATTTACTTGATTTAGTTTCGCATTCTGGTTGCAATACACCTCCGTTGACGTAAAAATCTAGATGACCTGAGATTAAATAGAACATTTATTGTACGAAATTACTATATTTTATGAATTAATATATTAATTTTATACTAGGTACAGCACGAAGTATAAAATTGTGTTTGAGGTTCAAGTATTCTCTCTTATCTAAAAAGGAGCTTGTGTTTTTAAGCTGATGCTAAACCCACCCGTCAACGATAATAACGAGGGCCCACTTTTTTCATTTAATTTTCAACTTTAAGTAAGTATCTCCCAATCAAAATCAACAACTTTCCAGAGTTCTTTTCTCAAAATTGAAAAATAGTTGAAAAAAGTGGTTCCCGGTATTTGCATATAACCCGAGCATAGATCGGCAAGTATTCCACCGCAAAATAATTTCGGATACTTTTGTCGTCGGATAATAAAGTATCCAAAAAATCCGTCTGATACTTTTCTAATTTTAAGAGAAATTTTTACATTTTAACAAAATTATTCCAATTTTCTTTTATAAAAATCAAAAAAAGATCCGAAAAAAATATCCGTCTGATACTTTTTTGAATACTCAAGTTTCCGACGAAAGTATCCGACTTCTTCGGATATTCGAGTATCCGACGAAAGTATTCGAAAGATACTTTGCTCGGATGTTCGAGTATCCGACGGAAACGATTTCGGATACTCTAGTACCGACGATAGTATTCGACGGATACTTTATCGGATACTCTAGTATTAGATATTAAAGTATTCAACGGATAGTTTTCTCAGATATTCGAGTATCCGACGAAAGAATCCGACGGAAACTTTTTCGGATACTCTACTATCCGGTGAAAGTATCCGACAGGCAATTTTTTGGATACTCTAGTATCCGGCGAAAGTATCAGCCGGATCAGCCGGATACTTTTTCGGATATTTGAGTATTCGACAGACAGTTTTTCGGACAGTTTTTTTTTAAATTGCACGCATGAGCTATATATGTCGTATACGATATGTAGAAATTATTATTTTTCATTTTTATGACGTATTTCGTGTAAAACAAAAAAGTATTTGGAAATATTTTGTGGTCGAATACTTGCCGAACTATGAACACGAGAGTTTAGCACCACCTTAACACGATAAACACCATTTCATTGATTAGTTAAATTCAAATGTTAAATTCAAATCTAGTATAAAAAGAGAATATAATTTAAAAAGGCCTGCGATCAGGCAGAAGCATATGGCTGCTATAAACTTCTAGTACTTTACAATTATAAGGTAATAGTCAACTGAATAATTCTTACACTGTATAGTTTTTATTAAACTTATCAAATAGGAACTAACCAATAGAATCTTGTATACCCAAACCATTTATGCCTTCACCATTTCCGGTTTGCGTATGGATAATGTCAACGAAATCTGCATCACTCTTATCGAGTTTCATACTCTGATCAGCTTGTATGAAACAGGGCTGAGCCGGATCTAATCCTGTAATTCTCTCAACTTTGAAAAAAGTGTCTTTTTGTTTGAGTAAGTGCCCTACTTGACCGCTAATGTGGGCTCCGAGACTGTGTCCAATGAAGTACAAGTTATTCCATAATTGATTTCCAGGTTTATTCAGTTTCATTACTTCCGTTTTCATGCCCTGTAGCAATCTAGATACAGCAAAAGCTCAGTTAATAATGTAAAGCATAAATTGATTGCTTTGTGTACAATATTGTATATACATAATAGCATTGTAGCAGATGTATAGGGTAGTGACCCCAGTAGTCGGCCATCTAAGGAAAAACTTGTATTCAAGCTATTACAAAAAATTCAGAAACATATTTGTTTATAAATTACCGGTTCTATTACACTTTAAATGTATTCTAGTTTTTGATAAAATGTTTATTATTGCTTAAAATATTTACAAGATAATTATATTATGCGTTTTAATAAAATATAACGTAAGCGCTAGTAGTCGGCCACTAGAATCTAGTACACGGTCGCTTGATCGCTAGTAGTCGACCAGGACAATTTAAGGCAATACTTCTCGCTTTAAAAACATTGTTTATTCTTTTTAATAGTTCTATGACTTAAGTTCAGCTATAAAAGATTGAATAAATATGAAATGAATGAAATTAAATATTGATCAATCGTAATGATCATTACAATTAAAAGTGCCTTTGGATATGGGTTACCGACCAAGCCCGGCCGACAACTAAAATTCGGCAAAAATTAAAAAAATTCTAGTAGTCGACCACCTGTAAGCACATATCGATAAAGATATATCGAAAACAATTTTTGTTTTATGGTTCTTGAACTGTTTTAACGTCAGAATTAAATGTTTAAATGGCATAGATCATTAAAAAATTATTAACCTAGCGATATTTTGTCTACGAGTTTATTTATTAAAAGAAAATAGTCAAAGTGGCCGACTACTGGGGGGTGGCCGACTACTGGGGTCACTACCCTATAATTTATGAAAATAGTAGCGATAAAAATTAGAAATATATATTGTCATTAATATAACTTTAATAACCATAATGAATGTATATAATAAATATAAAATATACAGTACTTGACTATATCTTGAGCTACTTGATACGTGGTTTGAACTGCGTTGACATAGTTCCAGGTCTTGCTACCTTTACTCCAATCGATTATAATCAGGTTTATATTGTTCTAAAATCAATAGATAAATGCATAATGAATGATTTATATTAGGAAATATTCAATGAGAATTTACCATAAATAGTATATTACGCAACTAGGGAGGAAAAGTATTGGCTAATCCAGAGCACGTGTAAATTGCCACCCGAGCCGAAGGCGAGAGTGGTAAACACGTGTATGGGGTAGCCATTTTTCCTCCCGTGGCGCGTATACTATTTTTCACCATACCCGGGCCGAAAATGACACATTTCAGTTTCTGAGCCGGAAGGAAATGTGGTACTTTCGACCAGGGTATGGTGAAAAATTTATTTTTTGTTCTACCTGCACCGAAAGTATGCTTTTTCATGCATATAATGCGGGCGGAAAGTGAGTATTTTCCGCCTTCGGGCCGTAAAGTAACGCACTTTCCGCTCGTTTAATATATGCACGAAAAATCACGCTTTTAGTGCAGGTTGGACAAAAAATATCGTGTGCACCACGGGCAGAAGGCGATTAACGCTTGTGCTGGTTGCAGTCCTTGTCTCGGCACCCCTCGATATCTCTCGGCTCGCTTCGGGCCGCTCGGGTTACCTATACTCGGCCTGCAATGCGCACTCGCGGTAATCGCCTACTTTGCCCCCTTGATACACCATATGGCATAACTACTATATTGTATTTCAGTTATGAGTTCATTTTATAAAATTATCTATCACTGTCATATAACTAAGCTTGAAGGAGGTCCAAAGGTCAATTAAAATTCAAATTTCCCGCCTTGATTTTTACCGATTGTGAAGTGAATAATTACTTACAATTACAAAACTACGTACATTTAGCCAAAACCTAAACTCGCTTGACCTTCATTAAGCAGTAATTGATCTCTGTGCAATGTTTCAGACCTTAGAATCAACTGCACCCTAAAACACCTATTGGAATAAAATTTAGTTAACATATTGAAATTCTGCCTAAGAAACAATGCAATTAATTTCAACAAAAATTGTTTATTTTTTATCCGTCTAATTGTAGTTCTTGGAAGTTTAAAGGTTTTTAAAATTTAAAAAAACTCTAATAAACTAAATATATAACAATTTAAAGAGATATCAAAAAAGACCTTTGACATATGTACAGTCAGTTAAAACTGTCATGTAAAATACATAAATGACAAATACAACCAAAAAACAGACCAGTATCAAAGCAATAATAAAAAATATCGCGATATACCGATACAATACATCCCATACACTTACTCTAATTCCCGAGCTATTGAATTTTAAGATGTCATATACCTCAAAATTATAGATGGAGTGCATAGAGACCTCATAAATGCAATATCTTTTTTATGCGCCAAAAGTGCATTATGGCTACGGTAACAATGGGAATAAAAGGGTTGGTCTGTCACAGTGAGGAGACAATTTAATAAAATTTGTTTAAGAATTGGTTTGTTTTCTGAAAAATAATAATAAACATAATTTTTATCAAAAAAGTTATACTTCGCTTAAAGCCCAATAACCGTTAAAAATATATTTCGTTCATCATATCACCTATAGGTATAATAGAGTTTATAGAATCGTGCACGCCTCCCGAACAGTAACTCAGATAAATAAAGAGAGTTTATAAAGAGTTTATTATCCAGAACATTTATTATCCTTACATACTAAAATTCTAAAATACTAAAAAACTAAAAACTAAAAAACACTTACATACTCATAATAAAATATATATATATGGGTGATTATACTGTCCCAGTTTAGCTTTAAAAGTATCCGAAAATGCATTAGATTTTTTGTAATAGACCAAAAAATTTATTTTCTCCATATCTAATTTTTTCTTAGAGTTTGAAGATTTTTTGCACTCGTAATAACATTTAAAACAAAATACTTGAATGGGATACATTAAAAAGTATTCCTATCAAAATGTACACAATATTATATGATGTTAGCACGGGACGGAACTGACAGGGACGGAACTGACATTCCTGGTTAAAAGTAATCGTAACGTCTCGTATATTTGTTATTAAAATTTTTCCGCATAGATAATTCTTATGTCCACCAAATACTATTAAAAAATTAATTTTGTTGACCAATAAACATAATTTAAATAGTGGTTTACAGAGGGGATAGAACTGATTAAAAATTGTGTACGTTACAAAATTCAAAAATTTTCTTGTGCACATTTGAAATTTTTCAAACCTTTAACAATTCTGACATTTACATTTATGTACTCTGGATATATACTTTGAAAATTCGTCGTTAAATACTTCTGGGAAGTCGAATAGCACGTTTTTCAAAGCGATGAATGCTATTATCAACATTTTGGTGCAAATCGCTGGACAAAGATTATGCATCCGGCTTTAATAGTTAGTTGAACTTACCTTTAAAACTAATGAAAATATACATAATAAACCCTACATTTTGCAACGTGTATGTATGTAGACATTAGACATACTCGCTTTTTTTTCACGTGGTATATGGTTTCATACCGAAAATCATGTTTTGGACGCGAAACGGAACTGGACATTTTGACTCTATTTTATTGATTTATTCTCAAAAATAATCAACCATTCGGTTCCTGCAATTTATGCAAGAAACTTGACGACATTATACACACATTAGAGCCGATAAAATATATTTTTTTAATTCCTACACTCGTATGCGAGCTCTGGACGACATCTGGGACAGTTATGACAGAACCACCCGTATTATACAAAAATCATTTTACTCATATCTTAGTTTAGTGTTACAGTGATTCAGGTTTTTATTTAGTTTTTTTTTAATTGTATCTATTTTGTTTGATATGTTTTTTAAAGCCATTGGTAGTTTGTTATATAGTTTTATAGCTATTACCTATATAGCTATATTTTTGTTACTTATAGTTTTTGAAATTCTTAGTAGTAGAATATTTTTGTTTTTAGTTTTGCTTTCAGACTTTATATATTCATTTTTCAGCTCTGTGTAATGACATACCAAAGATTCTAGTTTAAATAGTTGTTTTAAATTTAAAGGATAATTGTGAGTTATAAACTTTTTTTTGTTGATTAATTTTAGTAATTTATTTTATATCCGTTGTAATAAGTTAAGGTTATTTTTATATGCACCACGCCATCCAACTATCCCATAACTTAATAAACTATGAAAGAAAGCATTGTATATTAACATTAGTATTTTTGTTTGCATGGTTTTAGCAAGTTTATAGAATACGAGATATTTTGTTTTATTTATAATGTAGTTTATGTGTTTATCCCATTTTACATTATAATCAAAAATGACTCCGAAATATTTACAACTTTCCACTCTTTTTAAGTACTTATCGTTAATCTTTACTTCTACATTTATTGGTAAATACAAATATATAATGAAAAAATTCTGAAGTTTTACATTCTTAAATACTAGAAAGGTATTATCAAATTATTTATAGTCCAAAAATTTTCAGAATGATTGCTTTTAGAATAAACAATTTGTACGGATATTAAAAATTTTTTTTTAGAGTTTAAGGTCCGAATTTATAGTCAACACTTAGACTTAAATACAGTATATATAGATATACTAAAGCATGGCTAACATCGTTACTTAATCTTAAGTGTCGACTTTGAATTCGAACTTTAACCCAGGCCTGTCCCCTTATTATTGATTTCACGAATGAATATTAAGTATTAGAAAATATTTTATGTAAAATAAAAAGTCAATATATTACTTACAGAATCAAGAATTTTTTTCTTCAAATCCCTGATCCATGGCTTTTTGTGCTCAGTGTTAAATCCATGAATGATGAAGTAAGTTTTTCGCGAATGTTCAAAAGTTTTACTGTTAAGTGCGAGCCAATTATTTTCCCCGAATTTTACACCATCCTCATCATTTCTAGTGGCAATATAAAAATCTGCTCCTTTGGAAGATTGCGGTGAAGATAAAACATAAAAAATTGACCCTAAAAATACACTTTTGAAATCCGGGCATGTTAAATTCGCAGTAATTTCTTTAGCTGAAACGTAATAAAATAATGATACAGTAAATAGCACTATGAACAAAGGCTTCATTTTCTCTATGAAATTTATAATTTATCTCGTAATTTGGCAAAAAGCACAAAACTTCAGATGAATTGTAATATCAACGCCTCCTCGAAACTACCTACTCTTTGGAATAAATATCATCATTTCAAACACTACTCACGCAAATTATCTCTTTATTTTAATTATAAACGCGTAATGGAATACTGATAAAAAAACATTCGTATATATACAAAGAATACTATCTCAACTTGCGAGGTCCCCGTGCTTATACATTATCTGAAAAATATAGTTTAATGGAACATACAACTGTGCTTTTGCGTGGAAAAAAATCAGATTTGTTTAGTATTGATTGATTAATCGTAACACCATAAAATACTTATTCCTAACAAGGAGATCTACCATCATTTGGGAAACATATGATACACATGGTAAGTAGTAATGACAATCTGTTACTACTTATCGTACCTCATAATTGACATGGGTGATTCCATGTCAAGTGAGCATGTATACCCAGAGTATGTAAAAAATTTTCAGACCCTAAGGTGATGTTATATGTCAAGGGCAATTAAAGGTTGAAAAATGCGGTTTTTTTTAACATTTAGAGATTTTGCCAACATTGTTTGATTTTTAACTCAAAAACTAGGGACTTTTGAGAAAAAAATGTAGCAACATTTTTTGGTCAAAATAAGGTAAGAAATATAAAAATAAATTATTAGACCCTATTGTGATATTTTGTGATCTCATGTATTGTGATATATTGTGATATTAAGATTCTAGAAAAACGCCACAATTTTCTTCATAATAAAAAATCTTAAAATTTAGTTTTTCATATTTTCTTTAATTTTAGACTAGTTAGAATATGGTCTCAAGCTTAATATAATTTTTGCAGAATTTTTAAATAGCGCACTTTTTCTTGGTATTTCCATTGCGTGACTGTAATAAAAAGTCACAATTTAATAGCTCTGCAGAATTTATATTTAGCCTACGATTATTTTGCACAAGATCTAGAATGAAAGCTGACATGAAATATTAAATTTTAAGATTTTTTGTTTTGAGAAAAATTGTGGCGTTTTTCTAGAATCTAAATATTACAATATATCACAATGCATGAGATCACAAAACATCACAATAGGGTCTAATAATTTTGTTTTATATTTCTTACCTTATTTTGACCAAAAAATGTTCCTAGACTTTTTTTCTCAAAGTCCCTAGTTTTTGAGTTAAAAATCATACAATGTTGGCAACATCTCGAAATATTAAAAAAACGTATTTTCAACCTTTAATTGCCCTTGACATATAACACCTTAGGGTCTGAAATCTTTTTTACATACTCTGGGTACATATACCAACATTTTTGTAGAGTTTCAGACATTTTTATTTTTGGACATGCTCATTTGACATGGAACAATCCATATACATGTAGTTATATCTGTGACTTCTAGGAATAACCACTTCAATCCACTTTGTTTTGAAAATTGAGTTTCCAATGATTTTGGTGTTTATGTATGGTAAACTTTCATATAAACGGTCAAAAGTTGCAAAAGTTTGCCTATTACTTTCATGTTTTCATAATCTACTCTTTTCTTTTACATATATAGGTTTAAATGGCAATTAAAAGATTTAAATCTCGATCATAATGAAGTTTGAATTTTTCAATTGCATGAGGTTTGAATGTTTCAATTGCCATGTAATCATATATGTAAAAGAATAGTGTATACTATTATGAAACAGGAAAGAAATAGATGAATATTTGCCACTTTTGAATAATTACCTTAATTATCTCAATATTTTAAAAACCCGCTGCCAATTCATTGGCACTAATTATTAGCTTCCTCAAACTTTAAAAAATGTTACAATATGAAATTATTTATTCTATTTAATAATGGGGTGAAAAATAAAAATGACAAATCTATTGCTTTTTAATATGTTGACATATATATATAGACAATATTATACCGCAACCCTTTCTACTTGACGACTCTAACCTTCAAAACATTCAGTTCGAAAACAATAGGGAATCAAGATTCATATTGTTTTCAAAAATAATACTGTCAAGATTAACTGTTATTCAATAATCAACAAGTTACTGTTTTATGTTCAATAATCAAGGTCAAATTTAGTCAGCTGAAATTTTCAAGATTTTCTATTTTTGTTCAATTGTACCTATAGGTACATAATACTACGATAATAGTACATACGGAAATACTTGTCGATAAGCTATATTTATATATGGTTGAAGAAGTAAGTGTATATATACACGGCTAGTTATCACTCAGTTATTATTCGTATATTCGCGCTTGAAGAAAATCAATATTGCAAAATACATGGCGATAAGGCAAGACAAGCGTATAGCGACACTTGTGCATTGGTGGCAATAAAATTAAATGCAAGCCTTTCCAGATATTTCTTGGACTTCGCGATGATGATTGCTTTTTTGTAATGACTTTGCGTATTAATGAATAAAAATTAACATGTTGCGCGTCGCAATGGATCAAGTAGTACGAGGTTTGGCAAGTGCCTCAAAATCGGTAATTAAATGCCGTAGACTGGAAGGAAAAGTTGCAATTGTGACAGCCTCTACTCAAGGGTAAGTTTGCTACAATTTAGAAATTTGTATTTTTGCAAAAGTCTACATTGAATGTACAACAATTTATCTCCTTGCAATCATGATGATAAAGTAAATGTGCACTATCATTCGGTTGGTGAATATAAAATATGTGTATAATCTGTGTATCTATGTAAAGCTATTCAAAATTTTAATCATAGACAATCTTTAAATTAACAAATTCAACAAAATGCTTATTTTGCAGCTTTTTATTTTATATAAACTTCACTTTTTCATATATTTAATTAATTCTCAGAATAGGATATTCTGTGGCTCGTCGCTTGGCTCAAGAAGGAGCAAAGGTAGTAATAAGTAGCAGAAGAGAAGCAAATGTCAAAAATGCAGTGGAACAGCTCAAAGCCGAAGGACTCGAAGTTTCTGGAGTCACCTGTCATGTTGGAAAAGCCGAGGACAGAGAAAAACTTCTAAACGAAGTATTGAAATAATAATTTACACTGTAATCTAAAAGACAATATAAATACAATTTAATTTTTTTCTAAAGGCGGTTTCATTATATGGAGGCTTAGATATTCTTGTACCAAATGCAGCTGCAAATCCAGCAGTAGGTCCAGTGATGGAATGCAGTGAATCTGTCTGGGATAAAATATTTGAAATTAATGTTAAAAGTACATTTTTATTGATGAAAGAATCTATGCCATTACTAAGGAAAAGTAAATCACCTTCAATTATTATAATGTCGTCTATTGCTGGATATCAACCTTTTAGTGTATGTAACTGAATAATCACATTATGTAATTGAATTTATACAATATTAATGTATTCTACAAATTTTGCAGATACTTGGAGTATATTCCATTAGTAAAACAACTCTATTATCTTTGTGTAAAACTGTTGCTGAAGAATTAGCTGGTGAAGGCATTAGAGTAAACTGTATTGCGCCTGGTGTTATAAAAACGAAATTTTCACAAGCGGTACCTATACTCTTTTCAAACTATAGTATTTCCTAAATTATGCAATTTGATTTTCTAAGAGAAATGAACTTTTTCAGATGTATGAGTCAGAGGCAGCTTACGATACAACAGTTTCTCTAATTCCAATGCAGCGCTTAGGACAACCTGATGAAATTGCAGCTGTTGCTGCCTTTTTGGCAAGTGATGATGCTTCTTATATTACTGGTGAAACGATTGTTGCTGCTGGAGGAATGAAATCTAGGCTCTAGGAAATTTAGGTCGTGATCAAAATGCAGCTTAAAGTCTTAGCTGTTAGCTTAGCATTAACTAGACAATTTTGATTACGACCATAAAGATAAAACGGGATTTTTATATATATGTTTATATGGATTTGTATATGTTTTTTTTATATCTAGAAAGGTTAAGGATATTTGTAAATAATTATAAAGTTGTAGAAATCTTTTGTAAAAATATTTTATTTTATATTAAATAAAAATCTTTTGTTATATATTAAAATTAATATTACGTTAGTTCTCCACAAGATGCTATTACAACTTTTTGTGTGGGAGTTCCACTTTTTGCTCCATATTTTTCCATTTTTTTCACAACATCTAAACCACTGAGGACATGTCCAAACACAACATGCTTTCCATCAAGCCAATCAGTACGGGCTGTACATAGAAAAAACTGCGAACCATTTGTATTAGCGCCAGAATTTGCCATAGATAACGTTCCTGGTCCTGTATGTTTTAGTTCAAAATTTTCATCTTCAAACTTATTCCCATATATTGATTTACCACCAGTACCGTTGTGATTCGTAAAGTCTCCACCTTGGCACATCTATTTAATTAATAAGGAATCTATTTCTAACAAATTAAATTTTACATAATTTAATTTTACGCAACTTCAGAAAATTCAGATATGATACTTTGCGTAGTTACGATTCTTTTCTTTGTATTTTGAAAAATAGGTTACTATATTAGAAGAAATAAAAATTTTAAATAATCACTGAAGCAAAATTATTCACGAATAATTCTCGAGAAAATAAATTATTCCCAGAACAATTGTTTTACATCAGTCAAAAGTCACTCTTGCTCGAAGTTATTTTTCAGAAAAGTGAGTAACTCCGAGAGTAATTCTTTTGCGTCAGCCGAAAATTGCTCTTATTCGGAGTTAATATTGGGAATAGAGTATCATTTTGAGATCGAAGAGTAGTATCAAGAAAAAAAATTACTCAAGTGCAGGTGATTAACCCTCGGACGGCCACGTGGGGTCGATTTTGACCCCAGACTTATTTCGTATAAATCAGAAGTTAATTAAGCAAAAATGTGTATCTTAGAATTTTTTAAGGCGTATATTTCAAATGTGAAGTCAAAATTTAAAAAAACATTTACAGAACCACCATGTCCGTTTTCACCAAGTGAAAATTATTAATCATTTCGTGCATCTATTTCTTTTATATCATATTCTGATAGATTATGGCATACTTACTTCCATTGAAAATTATTCGAATTTTTGCAATAGAACCAAAATTAAAGAAGATACAGCGCTTCGAAAATCCTCGTGACGTCATAAAAAAAAACTTTCGATAGCTGTAACTCTTGTAAATCGTTCATTTTGCATAATTCAAACAGATTGGTGAATCAGTTTAAGTTTTCTATCAAAATCACAGATACCTACAGCTGAAGAAAGAAAAAAAAATGAAACCACCCAATTGGTTTTTAAAGTCGCTAAAACTTTAATTTTGCAATAATTTTTTTAAACACATTGTTTAAATAAATTTATTTTACAAATTTAACTTTGGTTTTACATTCAGCGATATATGAAACCGCAAAGAAAAGATTCATTTCATGCATACGATTTCCCAATTTCGTTTATACCTATCTACATTTGCACCATTGTGTTTACGCTAATTAAAAAAGAAAAATTTCGTTAGCTTGCGTAATAGTACATTATGTAACAAGGGAGTAAAATCGTAGATTATTCCCGCGGACAGTAATCACTCGAGGGAATAATCGACTTTTCACCACACTGCGCGTAAAGTGCTGACTGTACGCCCTCTCAGCAGGCCGTACAGTACCGCATGGACTGCCTAGGGAATAAAGTGACTTGCGCATGCGCGATGCGCCTTTTTTCGCTCTCGACTGCGTCTCGAGCGGTAAAACAGCGCGTCGCGCGTACACAAGTCACTTTACTTCTAGGCAGAGCATGGGGTACTGTACGGCCTGCTGAGATGCGTACAGTCATTTCTTTACGGGGGTGTGGTGAAAAGTAGTATACGCACCTCTGGAGTACAGTAGGCAAGCATGCACTGTGTGAAATGCCGACCTCGCTTCGCTCGGTCGGCAACGTCACACAGTGCGTACATTGCCCACTTTACTCCCTTGATGCATAATGTACTATTACTCCCGTGTTGCATATAGAACTTCATTCATGACTACTGTAGCCACTTTGTTGATTTGAAAAATGGGACCCACAAAAAAAGCGAAAATTGAGAAAAATTGAAAAAAAGAGAAATTGATATGAGGGAGTAAACGATATTTTTTTCCCGCATTTGCGGGAAATAAAAAATTTATTTCTGCTTTTACAGGAAATAAGAACTTTTTTCCCTTATTTGCGAGAAATAAGAACTTTTTTCCCGCATTCGCGGGAAAAAATATATGAGGGAATAAAAAGCTACTTTAGTCCCGCTTTTCAGGGCAAGAAAGTGGTTATTTTAGTTAAGTCGTGAATAAACAATATTTTTGATGTTTACAAAAAATTTACTGTAGAAAAAAATTGTACATACTCGTGCGATTGCACGACACTCGTCTGCGACTCGTGTTCGGCGGTCGCTTACTCTTGTTGAAATCGCGTTTTACACACTTGTTGCATAATATATTTGCCTTCATATCCATAATCTGCGCTTTCGAAAATAAATGTTTACGCAGCTTTACTTATTTTGCTTTTGATTTATAAGAAATAAGCCTGGGGTTAAAATTGACCCCATGTAGCCGTTCGTAATCTGTGCCTTCGAAAATAAATGTTAACACAGCTTTGCTTATTTTGCTTTTGATTTATAAGAAATAAACCTGAGGTTAAAATTGACCCCACGTAGCCGTTCGCTTCGTAAGACTGATTCCGAAGGTTAAAAACATACTGGGAAAAGTTTTCTTGTTTATAGATTGAATTTCACTTTTAGTAATAATTAATAAATAATTAATTAATTAATTAATTAATCATGAAGATGCTTGAGAGAATAATGAGAGCTCTCTTTTTCAGTGATAAATTCAAATTCTCAAGCAAATCGCTCTTCACAAGAACTAATTACTTCAAGCTCTTAATCAGAGCGCTCTTTCTAAGACTGATTTATTTAAATTCTTGAGTTAATCATTACAGCGTAATTATAGTTTTTTTTGTTTCAAACAAATAAACTTAATAAGTTTATGAAAAATTGTTCATTTTAATTTTTTTTACAAAAATCTTGTTTAAGCTAGTGCTCTAATTTTATAACTGAAAATATCGCAATTAACATTTTTTATATTAAAATTTAAAAATATATTTTACTGAAGTTAAAAAGAAAAGGATACAAATTCTGGAATGATTCTGTGAAATGAACTGCCTTGATAACCATAGCCTTTTTCATGAGTACATAGACAGCGAAAGTTTTCTGCAGTCTTTGGAACAATATCTGCCCGTAACATCATGATTATCCTTCCTAGTTCTTGTTTGCCAACACTAATATCAAAGTATACTTGAGGATTTTGCTTTCCTTTTTTATTTGGATCGTCATCTTTTGCAGGCGCTTCATCGCCTGTATTCAAAGTTTCTCCAGCGTGCTCTTGTAGCCACACATCGTCAGCCCATACAGGTTTGGAAGAACCTTCCTTAATTTTCTGTGGCTTGGCTATGTTTACTCTGATTGTGCGTCCAAATAATTCCGAATCATTCTACACAAAGTAAATAAGAGAATGTGTTTATCTTGAAGGCATAACAGAGTACTTATCTTTGATAAGGATTTGCAAATGTCGCTAAATTTATCTTCCTCAAGCTTACCATGTTATCTATAGCAGAAGCAGCATCTTCTGCAGCTTCAAATTCTATAAAGGCAAATCCTCTGTGTTTTTCTGATTCATAGTCTAGTGGAATTTGAACATCGACTATTTCACCAAATGGGATGAAAGCTGCATTTAATATTTTTTCATCCACTTCTTCAGCCAAACCTCCTATCATTATTATTTTGTTATACTATTATATTCAATATATATTGCAAATTTTGTTACCTTTTATTAGGCATTTTTGAACGTATGGATAAATTTATCCTCATATAGATATTCAGGGAATTAACATAATTAATTAAAAAAATCTAAGTAATAAAAAAATATAGTTTTTATTCATAGTCAATAGAAATTAAAATTTTTTAAATCTCTTCATTGGAATTGATACAGAAAATTGATAGAGGTTATGTATTAGAATTTTATATTATGAAAAAAGCATACTTTTTTTATCAATTCACATAAAAATAATAATTTTTAAGTCTTTAATTTTAAAAAAGAATTGAATTGGTATATTACATATATATTATATGTAAGTACCAGCTAATTTTTTACACTACATATTTACGTTTCACTTGTGATTTCTAAAATAAAATTTAAGATTTAGAAATATATTATTACAGACCAACATAAATTGTTCTCTTCGCGTTTCCACTCATTCTTCAGCAAATAATAACAGCCTAAACTTTTATTTATTGTTTACTGTAATCTGTATTATTTTCATATTATTTTCAACACCGGCATGTCGGAGTCAAACACAAACAGGAAAAATACAGATTAGGTTAGCTTTTGGACTCTATCGGCATTATAGAGTATTAAAAGTTGTATGTACAGATATAGTAGGCGCCGTACGAACAATGCAATTGATAACGATAAGGGAGCGATAAAGTCGTCTGCTTATTTTGTTGACCGACAACACATTAAATTCGCCAAGAATTGATAAAAAGATCTTCATAAAGATTAGGTGAAGCGCAGCGAGTTTTATTCAAGGAAATACAACGGATCTGTGAGGAAGAAATTCTGGCTTTGGCTGCGTTGCTCTTATTTGAAAGCAGAAGAATTCGATTCACTAAAGGTAATTGTTACATTGATATGACATTGGAAATTGACATCAGAATCTGTGCAGTGATTTCTTAGAACCTACCGTTACCTAAGTAGTGACTTGATATTTGATTTTCATACATAAAAAAATAATTTCTAAACTATTTTAAAATTATTATAAGTATTGATTACTTCATTATTTTAATTGATTTTAGACGTATAAACATTGTTTCACTAAATTAAATTTGTCAGTTTTGTAATGAGAGAGAACATTTGTTAATATAAATGTGCCATATCATCTGATTTTATAATTTTGGTGACTTGAAGATAACTCAAGTTAAATGATAGTTCAAAAAATCAATAATCAAGCTTTCAAATGATCATCTAAACTTAAAAGAATTTTATTCGATATTATGTTTTATACAATATTAAAAATTTTAATGGTGTACTGTTTATAAGATTCAATTAATGTTATTTTAAAGAAATTGAAGATTTGTGTAAAATACAAGGATAAAAGATATTATAATTATGCTGGTCCACCATTCTTTTAAAATGTGTACTACTACTACATAAATAAATTTTTTGCAAACACTTATGCAATAATGGTGAAATAATATTTAGTAATCACATAATTTAACACTCTGTGATTGGTACTGTTCCTTTTCACACGTTGTATATTTACTTTACGATCTTTCGTTAATAAATAGCTTACTAAACTTATAAGAGATGAATTTATATTTTAATTTTACTTTTAATGGTCTTATGTTAAGAGTGTTTTTGTTTATTGCAGAAATCAATTAAACCCGTGAAAATGCTTACTCGACTTTCACTAATCCAAGGGACTTTAGCAAAGTCTTCCAATTTATTAAGCCGATCGATGAGCAGTAAAAGAAATCTGGCATATGTTGATGGACAATGGGTAGGTGCTTGTAGTGGCAAAACATTCCCAGTTCTGAACCCAGTAGATTGTTCGACGATTGAATGTATCCCAGATATGGACGTAACAGACACTCGTTTAGCAATTGATGCCGCTAATAAATCATTTCAAACTTTCCGCAAAACATTGGCTAAAGAACGTAGTGATATGTTAAGAGCTTGGTATAATTTAATGGTCAAACATGCAGAAGAATTAGCTGAAATCATGACTAAGGAAAATGGAAAATCCTTGGATGAATCACGAGGAGAAATCAGGTATGGCAACTCTTTTGTTGAATGGTTCTCTGAAGAAGCTAGACGAATCAACGGTGAGGTTCTCCAGTCGCCATTCAAGAATAGAGAACTATTTTTAATCAGACAACCAGTTGGAGTTGCTGCTTTCATTACTCCATGGAATTTTCCACATGCTATGATTACGAGAAAGGCTGGTGCTGCTTTAGCAGCTGGTTGCACATGTGTGATTAAGCCTTCGGAAGATACCCCGCTGACTGCTTTAGCTTTGGCTCATCTGGCTGAAGAGGCTGGATTCCCTGCTGGAACGTTAAATGTCGTGACAACAAGTTTGGAAAATTCAGTAGCTGTTGGCCAGGAACTTTGCAATAATCCAAAAGTTCGTGCCCTCTCATTCACAGGTTCCACTGCTGTAGGAAAAGTTTTGTACCAACAGTGCGCTCCTACAATAAAGCGCTTGAGCCTCGAATTAGGTGGTAATGCACCTTACATCGTATTTGAATCAGCTGATATTAACCTAGCAGTCGCTGGGGCAATGTCTAGTAAGTTTAGAAATTCAGGTCAGACTTGCATTTCAGCGAACAGATTTTTTGTACATTCTAAAGTGTATGATGAATTCGTATGTAAGTTTTTAACAAAAGTAGAAAGCGAAATAAAGATGGGCGATGGAAGTAAAAAAGGAAATACACATGGACCTTTGATCAAAGAGAGTCAGTTCAAAATAGTCAATAATCTTGTTAATGATGCAAAGGCAAAAGGAGCAACTATCCACTGTGGTGGTAAGCCTTTGTCAGAAGTTGGTCCTCTGTTCTATGCTCCTACTGTGATAACTGATGCTACTAGAGATATGGAGATATATGGAAAGGAAATCTTTGGACCTGTTGCTGTGATACATAAATTTGACGACGAGGAAGAGGTCTTACAAAGAGCCAATGAAACCCCAGTTGGATTAGCAGGATACTTTTTCTCAAGAGACGTTTCGCAAATCTTTAGGGTAGCAAGGAATTTGGAAGTGGGAATGATTGGTATTAATGAAGGATTGATTTCATGCACAGAAGCAGCTTTTGGTGGTGTTAAAGAATCTGGAATAGGAAGAGAAGGCTCCAGCCATGGTATAGATGAATATGTTGACATCAAATATGTTTGTATTGGAAATGTTCAGCATTGAAGAATGAAACATTGAGTTCTAAGCGAAAGAAATGCATGTGTTTTGTAAAAGATAAATTTCTGATTATCCCACATTTTCAACATGCTTGGGATATATTAGATAAAATATATAAATATATTAGGATATATTAGATAACAGATATAGATATATAGGATATATACGTAAAAATGTAATTCAAATATTTTCTAAAGGTACTTTCGTGTAGCATAGTTTTTCAATTTTTCGTAATATGTTAGTCAAACATCAAAATTATTCCATAACTTTTTATTTCTTTAAAAGCTTTCTATTCTTAAGTCATAAAATTTACATCAGGAATTTTTTTATATAAAAAGAAATAAATTTTCAACATCAACGCATTTTTTACTGTACAAGGATCAACAGTATACCTCAGTTTTTATCTTAAATTAGTTTAATTTTGGGTGAAACTAAAATATGAGATTAAATTGTATGTCATAAGCAAATTGATGTTGAACACATATCTTCAAAAAATATATAACTGATTAATAATTTTTTAAATAACCTATGGAGTTACTAAAAAATTATGAATCAACATATTTTCGTATTTAATTTTTTGTAGAATATAACGTAATGATTGTCGTCTGTGTTAAAACTATTTTATATCTTGCAAGACAATAATTGTACAATGAATGTATTATATATTTTTTAGTGTAAGAAATTTGTTTAAAAAATATTTAAGATATTACAAGTGTTAAAAATAATTGTATTATTAATGAATTTTTTATCATTACTGTTCAATTTAACGGTAACTGGCATTGCAACATTTTTTGCTGTTAATACAATTATTTTTATTTTACATAAAGGGATGTGAAATTTAACAAAGTTGATCTCACAGCTTTAAATTAAGTATGAATTTACTTTGTGATTTGTAAAATTTGTTTATAACATTATAAAGATCAAAGTAGTTATTGTATAAACATATACATAACATTCAATTTTATACAAATCAAATAAGATAAGCAAATTTTTATGAACAACTACCTTAAACTTTGTTATAACTAAATATTGCACAGAAGAGAACAAATTTTAAAAATTCTAAATTTATATATTAAAACTTTTAGACTGTTTGCGAAATACAACTAACAGGAAAATATATTTCACATTCCTTTACATGCAATTATTAGTATAGTTTAATAATTATTTCTTTATAAGAATTTATATCAAAGTTATATTTGAATACCGTGATGTTATAGTCTTCCATGTACAGTCTTCCATACACTAAGAGGGCAACAAATACAAGTATAAGTAAAAGGTTCTTGTGCAATTCAAGAAATTGTTGGATTACAAATAAGAATATTGTATTCGTGAGATGTAATAGTAAATACATTACAGCAAAAAACGCTTATTTTACACTTGTTCTCGAGTATGGCGCAGCAGTAACAGCGTCAACAGTCTTTCAATCCATGTTTCTCTATATACCTTTCCCTTGCTTCGGCAATCATCCTTGCTTTCCTTTCCTGAAACGTTAATGCTGCATTACTGGCATTGCTTGTCTTCGGTGCAGATACAGAATGTTTGCTTTTTGAACTGCTCGGTGTTGATGTAGTTGGTGCTGGCTCAGGTGTATAAGTAACTATGCCATCAAGAATGTTGGTGATTGTAACATCGACATTTCTGGTTTTTACTGTATGATAAAAATAGAAATTTTTTAAATCAGTAACAATTTAATACAAATAATAATTAAATATAAATAATAATTATAATAGAAAATCTTGCAATATGAATTACTATCTTATAAAATGGAAATATTTTTACTTTCATGGTTCTAATAATACTATTCAATTTACATACATGTATTTATACGTCAAAAAAACTCATGATAAAACTTTTTTTTTAAATTTAACAAAATTTTCATAATGATAAGAAATATTTAAACTACATAAATTTGTTTTATGATACTTACAAAGATCTCTAAGTATTACATTGTGCGGAACCAATGGAAGAACTTCACTGACTTGCCGTGCCATTCTTTGCATTTCAATGCTAGCAACAATCGGTGAGCCTGCCATACCTGAATTCTGAGAACTTCGATTGTGAACTTTTTCCATTATGTAGCGCTTCTCATACTCTGTCTTATCCGAAACTGTGTGTACACTTGTTTCAATTTTCAAGTCTTGAGCAATTTCTTTTTCAACTACTCTTACTTGAACATCAGCATCTGTGTTTCTCTTTACTTTAAGAAATTTTACAGTAAAAATAGTATAAGGAACAAACATGAACCACATTACATCCGTCCACCACGTCGAGGCTATGGAAGTAAGTCGTATGTCAACAAATTCTGGTCTCCAGGCTTGAAGAACAACAGGCTGAACCAATGGTTCTATACTAAAAGGCCATGTATTAAATTTCAGCAATGCCTTCCGGCTATTTGTTGCGCTAAACTCTGGCTGCAGCGCAATGCTAGCCTCCGAGTTAGGGAGAAATCGTTTGATTTCCGCAACCAGTGCATCCTTACTGCTCATGTCCATCTTCTGAAGCCCGAGAGCATTGCTCAACGAATCCGGTAAGTTTGAAAGGCTTGGTGTCACCGTCTTCGCAGCCGTAGATAAAACGAAATCATCCAGTGCCGAGATGTTGTTGGCCACGACAATTCTCGCTTGTTCATCTCTCTTTTCTCCATCATGACTGACTTTTACAATTATGCCGAATGCAAAGGCAAGACCATGGTTAAGAATCGAGCGAAGAGTCCGGCAGTCAGGTAAAATTGTAGCGCATAACCATAGCTGCAGGCAGACCAGCAGTCTAAGTAGAACAAGTACCAATCCAACAGGTATGTAAATCAGTACGGACAAGAGTTTCCAGCCACTCGGAAACCTGAAATACCAAAGAACATGGTTACGCTCGAGTGCGATTTCTAAAGCTACTTTTATTTGATCACATCGTCGATATTTATTTCTTGGATTATTGCGGTGCTATGCGCAAAAGGAAAAGGACTAAGAAAAAAAAAAAAAGGAGGAAAAACATGGCGCCACGCTGCGTGTCGTCGCATAAACAATGAAGGCGGCCCGTCGGTCGCGAAAAAGACCAAAGGCCAAGTGCGAGAGCGCGGAAATTCGGAATTTTGCCAGTTCACCGAGGCGAATTTAAATAAACTGCACTGACGTCACGACTCACCTGCTCTCGTCGAACAGCTCTTTGATATCAATTTGTGACATTTCTCACGAAAAACATCTGTTACAATGCGGTCGAGCTTCGAATGCGGCGCGGATCCACCTTTACTACCCGACCATCGAGCACTCGGAGACTGCCTTGTCCTTCGGGGAACTCGCGGCTTGAACAACGGGATTCTTTTTCCTCCGCGCACGTCAAACAAAAATACTGTGATTTTTCCGTCACTCGATCCTTCCCACTAACGTTCTATGACCTTCCATTTCCCGATCAGCTGTTCAAAGCGTTTGCCACACTCGCGCGATTTCACTGCAGGTGCGTTCTGCTGAAATGGAGTGCGCAGCGTTTAGCCCAGAATCTACGTGATTTTGGTAGCACTGAGCGATACAAATTCATTTTTTGTATGCGAATCTTATTTTTATTCTTATACAATTTTTCTAGGCTGCTTGAAATTATGTTTTAAATGAGAATTATAAAAAAGAAACCGATGATGAAAGATTGTGCACAAAGATGCATCAATTTGTTGTGAATTCAAACTAAGTTTTGAAGTCACTGCCACCAACAAAATTAATAACACATTTTAGGAACTCACCTTTAATATCTTAACATAGAGAATTTTCATTTTAGATTGTAACCTCAAATATTTATAATTTTCGCAGTTTACGCGGACAACAGATGTTTTTAACGCGTTGCTAATCAAAGTGTCAGAATATAGCTGAAGAATTTACAACGCGTTACTACGACAATTTATCAAGCGAAGGAACGAAGACTTCGTTAAATGCATCCAAGTATTTTGCCAGTACCGAAGAGGCTTATAGGGAATTTTCTCGACGATAAAATGACTAACCACGGTATGTCGGCTATACGTCCCCGAAGAATTTAAGAAATGGCTTCGCCCACGGACGGAGCACACAGGCGAGTCTGTCTCCTCGATTCAGGCCTGTCGAGGTGAATATCGTCTGCGGACTCATCGCCGCCGACGCGACACACGTCCCTGCATCCCGCGTCCCGAGAAACAAATGTCATCGCGGTCGACGTTCGCGAAGCCTGTCGCGCGAAAGGATCGCCGCCAGTCGCCGAGCTTACACTCGCCGGAGAGGAATCTCTCCTGCGTTGTTGCGCATCAGTGTTTTCCCAGTCACGCACGAGCGACGGTGCAGGTCGTCGAAGGCACATCGGCGGGGACGTTCGCGTCGACGGATTAGCTCTCTAGGTCGACTCTCGTCGATTCTCTCGTCCCACATCAGCGGAGTTTCAAGGTGAAAAAGCATTGCGGTAAGAGAACAGGAGTGTCGACTGATGAATGAACCGAATTTACGAATGACAGCTGCTGCTGTGCCGTTTGGTCACGTGCGTGAGTAATTGGTTGGGCCTTTGATTCATTTGTGCTCTTTTTTCTCCTAGAAGCATCCAGCATGAAGAGCGACAGGCACGGAGGCTGGAGCAGCAAGGTCTCAGCGAGGTACAAAGTGATCAACGCCAGGTGAGCGCCCCGATCAGCTATCATGAAAACTCCTCCATCTCAAACGCAGCACAGCGGAGGTGGTTCTGCCACTGTCGCCGTCAAGAATGGGGACGAGAGCAATGCTCGCTACTCTCGTACCCTCAAGTCCAACAACTACATCAACGGGACTCCAAAAGTAGGTAAGCAGCAGCTGGTTTCATTGAACGGCGATTCGATATGCTGCAACAGCATAGAAAGCGACGAAGCCTTGGCTTGCGACATTGCACCGGTGGCCAGCAAGGCCAAGACCAAGGCACTGTGCGTGCACATTCGAGAGAACAAATGGTACGACGCCGGGAACGTGGTGTCGGTGGGGGTGGCGGGTGCAAGCTTGAACGAGGCCCTGGAGAGCATGTCCTTGGCCTACAGCCCGACGACCAAGCAGATATACTCCCTGGACGAGTCCCAGATGGTCAACGAGCGAGATCTGTCGCGATCAGGTGAGTCTCTACCCTCTCTAGGAGTGCGAATAGACACGGATGCCTGCTCGGGCAAGGAGGAGCTGCTGCAGAACAGCGGCAGCAACAGTCCCAGGGGCAGCCTGGCTCGCTCCTGCAGCAGCACGGTGTCCTCCCTGAGCGAGTGCTCGCCCTCCAACAGCTTTCTGGGCAGCGACGACATCCAGATCTCCCCGGGCAAGTCGAGCAGCAGCAACGGCAGCAGCGCCAGCGGCAAGCTATGGCCCCTGAACTCGGGCTTCATGAAGAACGTCTTCTCCTGGAAGCCGAGGGACCAGTACCAGCCCACCCCCCAGTCCCCGCAGTCCCCGCAGTCTCCCTCGGAGCAGTCGTCGGCGCCGGTGGCGAGCAGCCCCTCGCGCAACTCGGACAAGATCGGCGGCAGCCTGGCCCTGATCCAGGAGTGCCGGCCGGCCAACCTGCCGGCCAAGAGCGCCCTGGAGGAGGAGAGCCACCGCCGGCAGTACAGCCTGATCCTGGAGGCGGCGCGCAAGCGCGAGGTGCGCGAGGAGCGCGAGCGCCGCCTGCAGCGGGAGAGCCAGCTGCGCGAGGAGGAGCGCCTGGCGGAGGACTCGCAGACCTGGACGGGCCAGGTCCTGCCGCGCTTCGAGGCCCTGCGCGAGACGCGCCGGGTGCGCGAGCTCTGGTGGCGGGGCCTGCCCCCGAGCATCCGGGGCCGGGTCTGGCGCCTGGCCATCCCCAACAGCCTGAACGCGACGGGCCAGCTGTACCGGCTCTGCCTGGAGCGGGCCCTGGCCTCGCCCCAGAGCGAGGCCCTGGCCTGCATTCGGCTCGACGTGGCGCGCACCTTTCCCACCCTCTGCGTCTTCCAGGACGGCGGGCCCCTCTCCGAGAGCCTCCAGGGCGTCCTCGCGGCCTACGCCCTCTACCGGCCCGACGTCGGCTACGTCCAGGGCATGAGCTTCGTGGGGGCGGTGCTCGCCCTCAACATGGACGCGCCCGACGCCTTCACCTGCTTCGCCAACCTGCTGAACCGGCCCTGCCACCTGGCCGCCTTCAGCCTCGACCAGCGACGCATGGCCGCCTACTACAAGGCCTACTCGAGCGCCCTGGCCAACCGGCTGCCCCGGCTCTACGCGCACTTCCTCGCCGCGGGCCTCACGCCCGATCTCTACCTGCTCGACTGGCTCTACACGGTCTACGCCAAGGCCATGCCCCTGGACGTGGCCTGTCGCGTCTGGGACGTCTTCCTGCGCGACGGCGAGGAGTTCCTCTTCAGGACGGCCCTCGGGGTGCTGCACCTCTATCAGGACGACCTGCTGGGCATGGACTTCGTGAGGGCCGCCCAGTTTCTCACCCGGCTGCCCGAGAACCTGCAGTCGGACGCGCTCTTCGCCAGCATTGGACAGATGTCGACGAGCGTCGGGCCGCAGAGCTTCCAGCAGATGCTCGCCCAGCTGATCGGCTCGAGCGCGTAGAGCCTGGCCTCGTCCGTACAAGGCTATAAAGGGGATAGGCTGAAATTTTACTTTTAATGGGGCTCGACGCCCGCGACGCAGCGGTGAGAGAATCTCGAGAGGGTTGGCTTGAAAGTTCCATTGAGATTAGCGTTTAAATGGCTTGCACGAAGAATGAACACCAGCCCATGACTGTGAAGGGAAAGTACCGGTATCTTTATTTTAATAACTAGTTCAATTCTTTTTATTTAGTATTTAACGGTACTCGAAACTAAACATCTATATATTAAAAATTACATTATGAAGAAAAGTGCCGAATCATCTCGGTTTCATGGTCACATCGAAATTTAAAGTAAGGTTTAACGAAACGTATTGTAATTCAATGAAATATTTACTTATCACATGAATATAAGATTGATTTTTCAAAAAGTTTTATTTTTAGCAATGAATCATTTAGATGTTTGAGTATCTAGCTCAGTCAACCTAAAACTGGTACTTTTTTGCTGTATATGTCATGAAGGAGGATGAACAATAATTATTATTTAATATAATTTTCAATGGAACTTTCTAACTATATGGATTCAAATGAAATAAATCGCTAATTGATTTTCGCGTTACAACGGAGGAAATATGTACGTTGTAGTACTCATTTTGGTGCCAAGTTTCCTCTATGTGCGCACTCTTATCACTTATATTATGGAAGGTAATCTCGGTAGTTTTTTAAATCTTTACACGTCTTTTTTAAAATATGATGATATGACGACGAAGATGATGATGACGGAAATTGAGGATCGATCTAAGAACCCTAAGGTTTTAAAAGTATGTATGCGAAGATTTTACTTTGTACGAAAATCATTTTAAAAATGATTTTATCTCTTTTATCGTTTGCCAAGTTTAGCCACATAGTAATACAGTCCAAACGAAGGTAATGCTATTTTGAAAGGGTCGATTACAAATCACGCTATGAGCCAAAGAATTTACCCTATAAATTATGTGCTGTGTTTTTGATACATACAACAAAAATACATAAGATGAATGTTTCAATAGTAGTGTAATAAAAAAAAAAATAATTATACGTAAGCTATATTTGAAAAAAAATAAGCATTAATATTTTTTATACATATTTAAATGTAGCAAAAAGGTTCGTTTCTTATTTTGTTTATTACAAATTTCAAACTTCTTAAAACTATTTATTTCCAATTTTTTATGTTTCACCATTATTTTATTTCAATGTTTCTCAATGTTACGCTAGAAGAGATTATTTAATTATTTATTTCTCAAAATAGTCCAATTTCTCATTCTTTCAAAACATGTTTATTACAAAAATTATTTTAAATGCTTTACCTAGCCAGTAATCGGTGGATATTTTTGACTTGCATTCAATGAAGATTATTTGTTTGTTCATTGACTGCAGCGAAAATGTGGTTATTAAGTTTGACTATTAAGACACTCATCTTATTCCTTGTGAACGTAATGACGTAGAAGTGGAATGTAAAGGAGTACATAAGAATTAGTAAATTGAGCACACAAAGAGGGACATACGTAGTTGAGATTAGACTGTCATTTGATTTTTTTTTTATATAATTCAGAGGGTGCGAAGATATTTTTGTAAGGCGAAAACAATGTGGTAGTTTTGCTTGTCTTGAATCGCGTAGCGCTGCAACCGACAAACGCAGAAAGAATGACAGGAAGAAAAGAATACTCGAAGTATATTAGCGATTATGTCTAAAAAGAAATAGACAAAAAATAAAACCCTGTTCAAATTGAAACATGCTCATGCGCTGTTAGCTGAACGTTTAGCAAATTGCATAAGGTCTATGCATAATTATACATATATTATATACAAGCGTATATATTATACATACATATATATTTATGGAAAAAAGCAATGTGAAGAAAGTAGATGATTATTTTCAAGTATCTCATTGGTGAGTAAACGAAAAAGGATAAAAATCAGATCTGCTTTTAAACCGTCCTTAGTTTAAGAAGGTACATAAAATTACACACAAATAAACGCATGCATACATCCACACAAATCACACTACAACAACACGCACACACATTCTTATTGGTTGGAAAGAAAAAAATCCTTCTTAAGCAATATGAGTTCCAAGAGCATATGTTGTACATTTTGTTTCTGTACATATTACGTATAATATCTGTACATTGATTTCTATTCGCTTGCGCACTTGATATTTAGATAGAAGATCGTCGTCGATACTTTGCGATTTATTAAATTACACTGAGTTTAATAATATATTATTATTAAATCTGCAGCGCGTGCAATACATATTATATTATATACATGGGGCGCATCGTAATATAGATATATATACATATGACGTTTTTAAGCTTGGGACGTGATCCCGGCACTCGAAAGGAGGGAGACATAAATCTCACAGACGCAGTGACTCTTCGAGATAAGCGGAAAGTCGTCATAAGCAAGGGTATAACGAAGTCCCGCTTTTTTCTATATATGCGTTTCTTTTGGTACTACGCGAATCTCGGCGATTCCGTTATTGTATAGCAACGAATCGAATGTACAATGCGAGACTGCTTCCGAGACGAATTATAGTGTAAGCGTTGCCAGTTCCGTTTTAAAGGTCTCGAGAGAGAGAGAGAGAGTCTTGGCAGACTCGTGAAATATTGATTTCCGAGTGGTGTAGTGAAAGAAACAAAGAAATCTGCGTATAAAAGATCTGTCTATAAAATCAAGGAACATTTTTTCAAAATGATTATTATAATAAATACGGAAAAAAATTATATTTAAGTAAATATGCGTTTTGTTGATTTTTCTTGAGATAAAAGTAAATACTACCTACTTATTAAAAACTACTTAGACATTTGAATAAAAATGTTCATATTACAAGTAAGGCAGGAGTGCTGGAAATAATTAATAAGGACTCGAGACCTTTAAAAAGCAACTGCATTTAAGACATTCGCACGTACCTGGTACTATATCTCATGATATACTTGAAGATCTCGTGAACTAAAGTCATCTGTGCACTAAATTTTAGTAAACATTTTTATTATAAATTTTTAAAAAGAAATAAATTTTTATAAAACGTATCATTCCAGTTGAGTAACTCGCTTGATGGTTTGCACTTGGTTGTTTTTTTTTTATTTTTAATCAAAATAATTGTTGTTATTTTATGAATATAACTTATAAATCGATATTATTAATTTGCTGTTGTTGAGACATCAGCGAAGTAAATGGATGAATTTTATTTCGCAAGATATTCACGAACGAAAAGTCATGCTTCATTCAGTGATAAACAAACTTTATTGTACCTACTCAAAGTTTATTAGGGAAAAATGCTGTTTGAACGATATAGATTGAATAAAAGATTTATATAGGTAGACATCATTAGGAAAAAAAAGAGTACTCGTATTAGACAATATTTTTAAAAACACTCTGGAAGACTAGATTACCCAGATGGTTAGATTATATAAAACAGCTCTATAAATACGAAGTCTAGAGAAAAAGGTATTTTTCCAAAACTCCGGCAGCATTGATCCTCACTAAACTTTGAATTTCGTACATCGACTTGTTAATTTTTAAGCGCTCGATTAAGTCTACACTTACGCGTGTACGCTATAATATATTATATATATATTCTATAAATATGTAAATAAAGCTTTGTTATTTTTATTAAGGAGAATTAGACCAATCGCCCTTGGGTTCCAATCGTCGTACTGTTTTGTTACTTTATTTTCTTCTTTTATTACTATTGTCCTTAGTCTCATTATTAGTAATGTTTTCGTGTTCGCCTGGCGAACGTCGATCAGTTTTTTATCGTTCCTAGGCGAGGTAACAAAAAAAAAAGTTAACAAAAGGAAAAATATAAGGCGGAATAAGAAAAATGTCGTACCTTCGTAATGATGTGTGCCTAAAACGTGTAATCTCGTAACGTGAATTGAACTCGCTCCGTTTAGTTAGGACACAGCAACTCTATTTTCCAAGATAATAATGATGATGATGATGATGAAAGAAGCAAGCAACCCTTCAACTCTATTATTGTATCGAGTTTTTGCGGGGAGGGGTGAAGACGATTGTGTGCGCTATACTACGTATTATACAATGGACAATACTCGAAATCCAGCCAAATTTCGTACATGTGCAAGATGTATGCGGATTGCATTATGTATGTGCTCTCGGTTATAGCGGCGAATAGTAAGATTGAGCGAGTTTGCGTATGGCAGTTACGCGAGTGTAACGAGGAGCAAGATTTCTTTTTATTTCTTTCTTTCTTTTTTTTTACTACGAGAAATTTCCTTATTTTTCCACTTTATTATTTTATTTGTATTATGTTTAGATTTTATTCACATTGATGTTCGATATACAAGTTTTCCCTATTGCATTAATGAGTAATATTATGTATTTTAAAACTACATAACCCTGATGGTAGAAAATTATCCAGTTTTATCAAGGCCCTCGATTATTTCCCATGGTAAACTAGACAGATCTACATAGTTCTCGATTATTTTCCACCAGGGAATATGGTAATTTAAATAAAAATTCAAAGCTATAAGTAATGAATTTAAATACCGCATTGAATAGAACACTTGATATAATAATTGTTAACTTTGTCAATACGATATAGATTTTGTAAAGTATATTCTCTACTCGTTTCAGTTAATGCTTTATGCAGTTTATGCAAGTTGCTTAAAAATTTATTAATCATAAAAATATATATCTAAAAACATTAAATTATTAAATCTCATACCTAAATAAAAATATGGATTTTTACTAACTGTTATTGTAATACAAAATACATTATTAAAATGTTTACAATCGCATTACCATAATTACAGTGTTTAACCAATGTAATTTTTAAATGTCTCGTGCAAAAATCACCATTTTTCATTGTCCCAAACCAGGCTTTGCCCTTAAAACGAACTATTAATTTAGACGGAACTGCAGGCGCACCTGCTGTTGCTCTTCTATACTCGCGATTCTCGAATTCAATTCGCACTCGGCACTTCCAACGCGAACTTATACTGCGCCTTTCGATCTCTACCAGATTGCCCGCTTCTAATTATCATCAAGGCACGCGAAGTAAAAATTATATACATCACGCATGTATTCTCGAGATCTGATGTTTGTTCAAGGCATCGGTCCGCGTACGTATAGTAATTTCGAAAGACCGCGTCAAAGGCATCGTATCAAATTCGAAAGCTCGTCTTATATGTAAGTCCGTCCAATCTTTTCTCGTGTGTATAAATACATCCACGTTTATATATACGCATGTATATTTAATCAACAGCTGTCTAGCCCTTATCTGATCGTTCTCTTCTCGGTTTTTCTCCTCTCTTTCTCTTTCTCTCGTTTTTTCATTCTTGAATTTCGTGTGGGAAGATAGCGTCTTTATAGAAATAATAGGGACCCCCGTACAATAAAAAAAAAAAAAGAAGAAGAGACGAAGAGCTCGCTCGTCGTTACACACAGACCCGCGCGCCGAGATAACGGAAGAGAGGCGAGTCTTCCTTGCGGCGAAAAACATGCTTCTCTCTTCTCTCTCACTCCTATATTCGTCTATCTCTCTTGCTCTTCTCCCGACGAAGGTATGCCGAAGTATTGTACGAGCGTATGCGCGCGCGCGCGTGGGTGTTAAACCCGAAGAAAAGCTGCACTGCACTCGTGCGGCGCTATATATACGGAAAACGCACACACGCTCGCGCGTACAAGCTATATACATGGGAATGACAAATTGTTCACGCTGGATTATTATAAAAGTGGAGATGCTTCGAATTTTTGTACGGGACTTTATACACGTATAATCGCGTCGCTTGATGTGTAACCGTATACGAGAGACGAGAACGTAATGCGCGGCGGGGTGCGAAAAGTGTAAGAAATAAAAAAAAAAAAGAGATGAGGCGCATCGCGCGGACTGCAGGAAAGAGGAAAAGGAGTCTCTGTATTACCCACGTATAATTAACTAAAAAAAAAAGTAAGCACAAAGCCAAAACGTTTGTAATCACACCGCATCGAGTATTAACGTGTATGACGTATATGCGCAGCGCTGAAATCAAAAGAATCAAAAACTATACATAATCCCTTATTGAAGTTTATAATAGACCTGTAACGCGGGAGTTTTACTTCGCGGGCGGGCGACGCGCGCGCGTCGCACTGCACGATCGCCGACAAGGAGGCACACGCTTATATATACGCGCGACTATACGTTGATTTTATGTATTATATATACGGGGACTTGCGGGTGTGCGTTGAATTGGCCTTTTTGCGTGCAACGAGCATATCCGAAAACTCAGCGTTCTTCAAAGCATAGATTTTGATAATATCTTAAACTACTGTACTCGCAATATTTTGCAAGGACACTTGCACACACACTTGTCCTTTATAGATACCGATATCTAACGCTGTACCTACGGTAAATATAATACACCGAACTTGATGTGGATACTTTTTACATGATCCAAATGACGCTCCTACCTTTTTTTTGTTACTTTTTATCAATATTTGAATCTATTTATACATTTGACTTTATTGTTGAGATGCATATCGTTTGTCCTTTGGAGAAGTTGTGTTAAGTATCATTGCATACTTGTTACAAGTCCGAATGCCAGTCGTGGATTTTTAATTTTATAATTTGGGGATCGCTAATTTTACTTTTTTACTACATTATAGGTAAGATTTAAAAATAATTACTTGCAGTGAATCCTCTTGTAACAAAATTATTTTTATAAACTATAGTTTTACCAGTGTCCAGTGGTCATGGAAACCTGTAAAGTATATAGGTAATAACTGTATATTTACAGAATTTTCAAAAGCGAAAGTTAAGATTTACAAGCAATAAAAGTGTGAGATTTGCAATGTGTACCATTTAAAGACTTGCTCAAATACGTTTTTTGTAATAAGGTTTTTTCTTTACGGAAGTAGAGTATCACTTCATAATCTTACGCTAGTAAGGTTAAATTAACCCATTTATGCCTAAAATTGTTCCGGGACTTCAGTTTCCGGGACTCGCCGAAATAATGCTCTGAGAGTTAGAATACGTGGGAACAAAAAGCCTAGTGCCGCTTTATTTACATGTAATACCCTAAGATCGCTGCTATACAGCATATATATGTTCAGTTTTCAGTGGTCGAAAACGATTCACCGGGCATAAATGGGTTAAATCTATATGTTCATAATTTTGTTCCTTTTTCGGAAATGAGCAAATAGGATGAGTGTAATTCTGTTCGAAGATGACGAAAAATTTCACAAGCTAGTGGACGTCAAAAACAGCCTAAATATATTATAAAACGACCTAACTTCTGGCAGAACCATAGAGGTATTACTCTAATACCTCTATGTTTATATTTTGCTGACTGCTTTTCCATTGTAACAAATATTCACTCGTAAAAATAAATTCAATTAAATCGATTTGAAGCATTCTAGTCATCTGTGTATCAGTCTTTTGCAATGTGTACACGTTTTTATCATACAACAATCTGCTTGTCCACCTTTAATATAAGTAAACTTAATGCTTTACATGGTATTACGAATGGAAATTCGACTTTTGATCAATTAATCCTCTGTCGCAGTATCCCGAGATATCTCATCCAAACGAGGTTTTTACCGTAGCCAGGAGGACGAGATATCTCGTCCTGACATTTTGGCCATAACTTTTGACTGGTACACTTTTAGATTACCTACGACCACGCAAATTAAAGTTGACAACTTACTCTTTATGATAAGCTTGGTTCGACTTTCGATTTTTACGCGACCCTGAAAACAAAGAGAGATGTTATCCAATTTTCGAACGTGTAAAAAAGAAATATGCATTCGGGAACGGAAAAGTCGGGTAAAACACTTACGCAGGGGGGTTAGTAAAAGGCATTATAGAATAAATATAATTTTCTGTTATTTGCAACTTTTGTTCTTAGCACTGTATCAAGCTAAATTTGTCGAATTGAATTTTATGTTAAATTATTTAGTAAAATAATGTTATTAAATCCATCTTTCACTTTATTACTTATCTTAAATTGACGTTGTATTTATGTTTGTATAATATTATGTTCAATGTGTATGGCACGTTCGGATATGTAACAACATTTGGCGTGTTTTCCGAAAGACAAACAAGTGGAAATCATATTATATATATTACATGTTTTGTTTACATTATCTTATATTAATTAAATGTAAAATATCATTATCCAATCAATGTAATTAAAAGTTAATTAACGTCATAATATAAATAAATTAACATATAATGCATAATATAAAGCCCATATTTCAATGTTCGAAAGTATTTAACCAACCGTCAAAAACGCAAATAAAGTCAATTCAGCGCACATAGGAAGACCCTCGTGGAGAGAAAAGAAATAAGATTCCTTCCGACTTCCAAACTAAACATATATATTATAAACATTTTGTATGAATTAAGTGCGTCGAGAGAATACGAAACATGAAGACGAGACGCTTTGATCGCGAAGTCCGAGACAAATTTCGACTATCGAGGACCATTGTAGGAAGAGAAAAAAAAATAATAATGATGAACCATTGTAAATATAATTGCGATATATCACTTATGTCGTACGTATGTCTGTATCCTGAAGCGAAAGCATCGAATTGCTACGCAACTTTATTCTTTACTACGCTTGTGAATGAAATTATATACCGTGTATTTTACTATGTTGATTCATTTTGATGGGGAAATAAAACAAATGTGTGTTTACTATCGAATGTATCGATAAAACTATGATTACCTGGGAAACTGGGGGAAGATGAATTTCGAATGTGATTACGATGATAAGGAACAATAAAGGATAAATGAAAAAAAGTTGTTTGCTGTTCTTTTTTTTTCAACTAAAAACTGTACGATTGTGGGTGATTCTGAGTATAGTTTTAGATAATATAGTATATTTATTTATTTTGAAAATCCGATCTTTCTTAAATTTAGATTTGTCTTTATTTCTATTTTAAACCGTGTTGAAAGGATCTTAATTTGTTTAGCTTGTCTTTGGCGTAATTTGCATAGATAAAATTAAATTTATTTTACTTATAAGTCGATATTTAATAGTTTCTTGTAGAGTATTAATGGAATTAATCTTTACCGAACAGTTATTAACTACACGGAGTGGCATCAATGAAGTGCTATGTGCACGGGGTATAACACATGAATCTTGGGTCGACCGTTTATTATCAGAGTTAAGCAGCATTTGTCGCAGTTGCTACTTGGATAGGTGATAGCTCGAGGTGGAAGAGGATCCCGTGTAAAAAAATTAGTCTGGCACTAGTCTGGGATTAATTTGGCTTAACAAATCTGGCGAAAGTCTTGCAAAAGTTTGGTAGAAGTCTGACTTAGGCTACTATGCCAGACTTTTTTTGGAAATATGTCAAGAAAACTCATTTTTCACAAGTAAATAATTAGAGTAGTACATTAATTATAAGTATCAACTAGAATAGTGAAAATACGTACTTTTCGATAAAATAGGAGAAAAGTTTTTTAACATATTGCAATCTTATTTAAAATATGAATATTTGTAAAAAAGAGACAAAAATTTAGGTTACTGGCAATTTGACATGACGCGATGCTTTTGTTTTGCACATTTTGTCTAGTCTGGCATAGTGGCCAAAGCCAGACTTCTGCCGGACTTCTGCAAGATTTTCGCCAGACTTATTGAGCCAGACTATTGCCAGACTAATTTTTTTACACAAGATACCTTGACTATTTACAGGATGAGCCCTCAAGGCTGACTAACACCGACTATTCTCGGCACAAGTTTTCTTTTACATCTGGAGTTTTCTCTGCGTCAAAGTCAGTACCATGAGCGAATGCGGGAGGTATAAGGGGATTTTAAGGTTTAGTTTAGAAATATGGGCATCCAGACGTAGGTGCTAGATGCTCTCTAGTTAAACAAAAATTAATTAAAGTACTAACATTATTTATTATACTTCTTTCGTAAGTTATTTCTTATCTTCCGACTTTAAGTGTATAAAATGGCAAGATCGTAATTATTTTATTTGTATTTGATTTCTATCAATTCAAACCGCTAATAATTGAATATTGACGTATACTAAGATATATAAATGACTAAATATTAAGACCTCTACCATAATGAATGCTTCAACATTTTCGCCGCTTTTTATACCTGAATTGTAATTTTTTACTTTTAAATCAACATCTACACGCTTAAAAACGTCGCTTACTTTCGTCAAATATAAGTCCCGTTTTGTTAGAAAATATTAGAAATTTTGTTTGAAAATGTCTGAAAGTCGAAAGTTATATTGTAAGTTATGTTCAGAATTAGCCTTATATATTAATGCAAAAACGCATTAGTCATTTTTTTATCACTTTATCAGTTTATACTTTGTCATAGCGTATATTTAAAAAATAGTAAATATAAATATAGTAAAATAGTTAGTATATTATAAATTCATTTTATATTTGAATATAAAGGGATCAAAATATAAGTGTTCAATACCTCCCTATTTCTTTTGAATACTTATCTTTTGATTTTATACTTACAGTACATTTGTACTCAGATGTTAGTATAACGATTTTACGAGAGAGTGCGCCACATTGATGGATTTGCAGTTTTACTATCTGAATTGGCAAGATCAGTGTCACAGCCACGAACTAAATTCTGTTTAATTCTATAAAGTATGACCAAGATATTGCCATCGAATCATTGTTAATACAAATGTTTTATTGTAACTTAATGAACGTTACAAAACGTTCCTATTTTGTTAATACTTATACTTTTCAAAATTATTTAATTTAAGGCGGCAAAGCTGGGCTGAATCTTGAAAATGAATATAAATATTTAAAGTCTTACTAAAACTTTCTTTTCGATCCTAAGCAGTCCAAATATTTTTTAGGTAATTTATGATTTCTAGTGAGTATTTTACTATTTTTAAGGGTCAATTTTCTTATTCAGGCAGCTTATAATTAGGGTGGATGTCCTAACTAATGACACCCCCAAGGATCGATTGTTGCATTATTGCATAATTTATACTATTTGCTAAATAAAAATATATATTTTTCTATTTATTTATCATTATATATTACATGTAGATAATAAAAACGAGGTTGCAATTTCAATAAAGATTATTTTTAATTATAAATTCTTGAAATTAATAATAAGAATTCTCATGAGCTATTACTGACACCCTGAAAATATTAAGACCAACCGGAACCAACTACTGACCCCCCGACTATTGACACCCATTTACTTTCATACCCAAACAATAATATTTAATTTTATATCTATTAATTAAATCACATTCTTAAAGTATACTTTGGACTTAAGCTGTTACATATAGGTATCTAAATGATTAGTTTAAATGTATTGTCACAAATATTTGAAATCTTTCCCCTGGAAGATTGTACTTACTAACTCGCGCGGCAGTGTCAGTAGTTGGGCAAATTCACCGTTTTCTTGCCGAACTACTGACATGTAGTAATACGAAAATGTCTAAAACGCTTGTACCTAACGCTGCCATCCAATAATTAAATAAAATGCCTTCAATAAGTCTCCTTTTTTATCTAGTAGATATATCTGGTATATAAATATTACATATTAAACTATTTTTTATTGCATATATCGCTCTAATATATAAATAATAGTCTTCTCTATTTCGCAATATTTTCATGTTCACTCTGAACACAGACATAATTTTAAACGTTTTCGTAGCCTGGAATTTTATTATTATTTTTTAAAAGTTTCTGAAATCGAAAGATGTCACGTTTGTTTATTCATTATACTAATAACAGTTACGGATTGCTTATATATTTTTTTCAGATGTTATTGATAGAGATTATATTTTATTTATAATGAAATAGATTTGGGTGTCAGTAGTTGGGTGGGGTGTCAGTAGTACGGACCTCCACCCCCTATGTATAAGCAATATCGTAGTTAATTTTCATATTCCCGCTGCTTATTAGATAAATAAAATAATATTAGTTCGATTTTTAAAACAAAAACTGTAGGTCCACACGCATTGCTTTGGCGACCGTTGAATTTATTTATTTTCTAAGTCGTCGTCGTTATTCTGGTGCTTACGGCAGGTTTATACATTTTTTGTATATCTAAGGGTACCAACGACTTTTTTAGATCCAATTGTAATAATTATGCTGGATGAAAGCCTACTATACCAGATTTGATTGTTTTGAGAAAGGTTTTAGTTAAAGAGTTATGCTGGGGGCCACGATTATAATTTGAAAATTTAGATAAAACCTGATGTTTTATCAACTATATATAGATCAACTATATATAGGTATACTAGCCGTGGAAAAATAATTAAAGTATCCTTCTTTCACAGCTTCAAATATTGGCCATTTGGCGCTAGCTATCGCTATATATACATATACATATACTCTATGTAGAAAAGGAGCTTTCACTGACAGCTTACGAAGTTCATCGCTAAAGAAGAGCTCCGCTTCCAATAAGTCAATTAGCATTACCCGGACACTGCTCGTAACGCGTACGGCACGATAATGTATAATCAGTAGAAAAATGAATATACAATAACCAAAAATAATAGATTAGAAGCCTTTCACACGCGCTAGCAGAAGACAGTTTTCTAGGTTCAATATTTGTCTAAATTTTATTACATTTAAAAATAAAGAAATCAGTTTTAGATATATTTAATGATTTTTCTTTTGGTTGAAGAAAAATCGTTACATTTGACTATACTTTTAACAAAGATACTAGTTCAAGAAAACGTACATTCCCTAAAACTTTCGTGGGTTAATGGCATTAGTCGAATACGTGAGGTGACTGGAGGGGTAACTGATAGTTAATTACAGTATTAAAATTAAAAGAATCATTTTATTCGAGAAATCAAGCAAAAGTATGTAGGGGAAGGTCGTATGAATAATATGAACATACATAGCTATTTTGACTTTAACTTTTGATTGAATGGACCGAAATTAAAATTATAAAAAACGATTTGCATGTTGAACAACGCGTTTGAAAAAAATAGTTTGTTATACTCAAAGTTAAATTAATTAGCTGTCAACTTACAAAAGTTACGATTTTGGACTTTATAAAAAATGTCATCTAGTTTGAATTACCATTGTATTTAGTTTTTCAGCTCCGAATAACTATTTTTGGTACTTGTAATACTTATAATAGGTAGTTTACTCAACAGTTTAATTAATATTACATTAATAATTAACGAAATAAAGTCGAAATAATTAACGAAATAAAGTAAATAAACGAATGAGTCTTTATCATAATGCGCTCCATCAATCGGTTATTTTTCAGCGTCTCCTGTTATTACACTTTTTTATGAAACATGCCTATTTAAATACTTTAATTTAAAAAATAATACTTGGGTACTTGGTCTAATTACTGACTCGGTCCGATTACTGTGCTTTTATTTTCGAATGGATTAAACAAGAAACCTTTTAGCTGTGAAGAAATACAATATACATATTTTTAATTTAAGTTTATTTCTTAATGTTTACAATGCACAATAAATATTATGTATTTAAATTATTTTATAATCATAATGATTGATTCAAAGTTGTACATTACGATTTTAAGTGATTTTATCAATTTGCATTATTATTAAGACTTTTTGCATCATGTTAGGTGTATTTACGTACAAGAAAGTGATTAAACGTACAAGGAGAGTGTATGAAATGCGGGTCGCGAATTTTGATGAATCTTTTATGGTGTTTTCTGGTGCCTAAAAATGAACCAGCAACCACCATTGTTGCTAACGAACCCATGTTATCGAGATATAGTCTATTGTGCACAAAATACCCATTCTTTAGTGAGAAACCTCTACTACAGATCATAACTCTGCAAATTTTTACTCTTAAAAAATAATCCAAAAATAGGTAAAAGTTGACAGAAAAAGCTTTAATTTCCGTTTTGTTTCGTATAAAAATATTAATCTCTTGCAAAGTTATTAATAGTCAAAGAAAGTGATGAAAAATTAAAGATTTTAATTTTTTTTAATTGTTGATTTTCCATGCATTTCTTATTACTTTTTTTTACAGTTAATAAATTTGCAAGAGATTAATATTTTTATACGAAACATAACGGAAATTAAAGCTCTTTCTGTCAACTTTTACCTACTTTTGGATTATCTTGTCTGAGTAAATTTTGCGGAGTTATGATCTGAAGTAGAGTACCATTTTTTCACTAAAAAACGGGTATTTGGGACATAATTGGCGATATCTCGTTAATCGGATCTCGTTAACCAAAACGGCGGGTGATGGGGTTCATTTTTAGGTATCAGAAAACACCTCGAGAAGCCTCATAAAGATTCGCGACCCTGGCCCTTCGTAGACTCTCTTTATTAGTGAAAAAAAATTAATCAAAGCATCTATGAAGCATTTTTATTTATTAACAGTAAATATCGTAATACAGTAAGATTTTTAAGCTTATCTATTTTCGCCATCCTAACCATGTTTTTGCAACCGCATGTTATTATTATTACTATTAAATAGTCTACAGATATAAACGTTTATGGGTAAGTACTATTTTTTATTTCATTAATTATCTACAGAATAATAAATAAATTGTAAAAATAAAGTGGTTAAACCCGTCAAAAGATTAGTTTTGAAACAAACACGGAATTGATAGAGCTCAGTAATACGGACAAAATGTATTTTTCCACACTGAGAAAAAGGAATGGGTCTCACATCAATACTTTTATACATATATGATAACTATACTGGTATTGCTCGAGTAACCATACATGTTGCTATCGTAGCTTTATAGTAATATAAAGTAATATATTTTTTTCAGTGCATTTTATTGCTTTAGTAATTACTAAAGTGATTACTTTTTTAGTTCATTCTTAAGTAAATATTTAGTCATTACTGGAGTAATTACTTTTCTCTAAAGACTGAAAATAAAGTAAGCATTAACGTTAGTCATTAATAAAGTAATTACAAAATACTTGCTTATTAAGAATGAACTAAAAAAAAGTAATTACTTTAGTAATAGCGAAAGCAGTAACTTATCTCAAATTTGTTGGTGTCTTTTTAGTAATTATTTTAGTAATTGCTAAAGCAATGACTTGATAATATATTAGAAAGCCAGCACCCTCTCCGCGAGCGCAGCTCTGAAACTCCCGGTACATTAGTTTATGGTAATAGAAAACAAGGCAGCGTAATTCTATGGTTAATTAATATTTAGACGAGTGAACTTCACGACCCAGTAATCGAAGCAAGTACCCTAAGTCACTATTTAGAAGCCGTAGAAATATAAATCTCGGAGAACGAGTCACGAGAAGCAAATCTCCTTTGACCACGATTAAAAAACAAAACACCAGAAAGATTCTTAGAACCAATGCGATCCGCTAAATTCGGACATCAGACGTGGTATAGGCGAGGCACGCACAGCCTCGGAGACACACGAGCGAAAAAACAAGCGAATTATCATCTCGCGCGCGCAATAACGACTCGATTCGATCCGCGCGGGCGACTCAGCAAAAAAGCTTATAGCTGCCGGTCGCGCGCTGCACGTGCAGCCCGGAGAACGCGCGTAACGAGCTTGAATTTCTAAAGTGTTTGCCCGATCCTCTTTCGAAGCTTATAAGTCTCTCTTTCGCACTCTCCAGACTGGATATATATGTATATACATATACGCTTATATGCAGACTCGACTGCAAAACGAAGAAAGTGAACTCGCGCGCATCTAATCGCCTTAACGGACACCGCGCACGCCTCGCGTTTCTTATCTTATCCCTTTCCGCGTATGCCCCTGCAACCGCAGTAGTAGCACCAGCAGGTCCTCGCTCTTTCTCCCTTCTATTATTACGGCGCTGATCGGACATGCGCGCCGCAGCTAGCGGATACGTACGCGGCCGATTAATATCTGCGAACGCGGCATTGACATACACTCGCGCATGTGCGCGGCCAATGCCTTGCGGGCAACGGCCTTTACTCTCTTTGCGTGTGTGCACTGCGCGCGTACAGTCTAAACATCAAACGTACGTAGGTATATGTACGAGAGCGAGACGAGAGCCCTTTGAACGCATACGTTTTTAGAAGGAATTTACTTGAGTAAACAGTACAAAATTGGAAAAACGGATTGATTTAAAAAAAATCGAATTCTGTTAAAATTGTTTTTTTTTCTTTTTACAATGTTGCGATTTGGTCAGTAATTATTTTTCTTGGTGTTGACTTCGGTTTGGGGTATACAACGACGATATATAGGATACTAGGACGATCGTTAGGTGCACGGTCATCAAGATTACTTTTTTCAAGAATCCATTCAATTACTACTTATCTTATATATTTGTTTATTAAAATGCTATTTTCGAAACCTCTAAGTTTTGTTTTTTCAGTTCTTAGCCATTATTTAGTCCACATTTAGGCCACATTGAAAAATGTATCTATTATAGTAATAAACGGCTTATCTTATGATCGGTGAAAGTATACCGACCAGTTGAGAGAAAGAAGTTGCTATTTCAGAAAACGCTTGAAGAAATTTTCGATTTTGATTTTATATTTCTAAAAATTTGGCTATTTTTCAGTATTGCTATTACAAAATTAAAAGCGAAAAATTATTAAAACTTATTGAAATGGCCCTCCTTCAAGCAGTTTTTACCTAAGCGCAGCAATTTTAAATAAAAAGATATTGAATAATAAACTGCATTTTAGTCGAGTTTAGATTCTACTACGGTATACCATAGTATATATAGGGGTAGTAAGACTTTATACAGGCTACAATTATAATTTTTAGAGACTTAGGTATTATTTAAACATACATTTTTTAATTAAAAAATGTCACCTTTGGGTTAGTAAAGTTTAAGAGTATTGGCTGGTCATTGTCTGTTATTCAAAATAGCTGTTTGAAATGAAATAAATATTTTCATTTACAACCCTCATTACCCTATTATGGCACAAACGACATATTTTACACACGTGACATATGTACAGAATGATTTCTACGTGCCTTTATCCACCGGCAACCAGTGCCGTGTGCAGAGTTTGTAAGATGACACGTGCACAGATCTCGATTGCCCATAAGGACAGTGCACCGCGAGAGCGTGGCAGGAGCGAACAAGTCGATCAGCGCAGTAGCCTGCGGAAGCAAAGGGGAAACGATAAAGAAGGAGAAGAGCGGGATGGTCCCCGCTATTAGGATGAAAAGCAATTCAATAATCGCGATAATCGACGGGGAGAGCCGCGCGAACGACGTGTGCGCCGAAGTGCAGATACCCGCGCACACAGGTGTATTTATACTTACACGTAGGTAGTTATACTGCACGCGCGCGAAAACACTACATATTATACTCGTATGTGTAAGCCTGTATGATACGAGTATATAAATGCGTGTAAGGAGGGATGAGACGAATGGGTGGGAAGGGGAGGGAATTAAGGGGGAGGCAGAGAGTGAGAGGGGGGGCGAATGGCATGTAGGCATCACGAAGAGGCAGTTGGTCCTGTAATTACGTGATAAACAGAGGGCTAGAGGGCCAACATGGAGCGAGAGCGAGATAGACAGAACCCTATAATCTTGGTAGGACCGCCCCTTGTTTGCTTGTATAATTACCGGTGCCCTCCTCCTTCTTTTCTCCTTCTCGCTCGCTCTCTTCCTCCCATTCTCCCTCCCACTCTGCCGCTTTCCGCCGAAACAGTTTTGCTTCCTCCCGCGGGGCGATTCTGTATATACGTATAATATAAACTTCTGCATGCGTGCAGCAGCAGCGCGGCAAGACCAATCCATCCATCCATCCGTCCGTCCGTCCGTCCGTCCGTCCCTCCGTTCATTGAGGCTCGTTCTTTCCTTCGACATTTCACTTGTGCGCGCGAGAGTCGAAAAGTAAAGATAAACAGATTAAGTTCTTTTAATAGTGTACATTTTTAGCACCTTCAAAAAGTAGTGGGCGGTACTTACCAATTGCTAGTTACAATTTTCACTATTTATGACCTAATATATTTGTAAAAAATGGGCTATTAGTGGAGGAGCTGGGTTCCTTTCCGTTTGCATCGACGTGTTCACGGGAAAAAAGTATGGTTGCTTACGTACTTTGACCCGTAGAACACGAATCCGGGGGTCTTTTTCTGGAAAAAGTGGTCCGAAATTGTTTATAATGCAATTGTTTAAATAAATGAGGAAAAATTAATTATAAAAAATATAGGTGTTTTAAGAAAAAAAATTGTTACACTTTCTTCCCCAAAATGTTTAGTTAAGAAGTTATGATTTTTTGAAGTTTCAGTTTTACAACTTATTATCTTTTTAGTTAAAAAATGGAAGTTCTTAAAATTTTATTATTTTGGTTTAAATTTGTTTATAAAAGAATAGAATTTTAAGAACTTCAACTTTTAACTAAAAAAGAATTGTATCCAATTCTTTGACTACTTATGTGCAAAAGTGGTTCTTAAAAAATTTTATGTAGCACCTTTAGTTTTTGAGAAAAGGATGCCCAACGTTAATAAGAAATTACAAAACTGAAACTTCAAAAAATCATAACTTTTTAAACAAAAATTTTGGAAAAAAAGGTGTAAGAATATTTTTTGCTTAAAATTACCTATATTTTCAGAAAAAAATACTTCCGGAATATAAAAATCTTTTTTTCTCATTTGTTGAAACAATTGCATTTTAAACAATTCAGAACCACTTTTTACAAAAAGAAGACCCCCGGATTCGTGTACTACGGGTCAAAATACGTAAGAAACCATACTCTTTTCTCGTGAACACGTCGATGCAAACGAATAGGAACCCAGCTCCTCCACTAAATCTTTCATATATAGGTCAGGAGAATCTTCATGTGCTCAATCGATTTGAAACTGCACTGTACCCGGTCTTTTTAGAAACTTTCAGTTTAGTCTGTAAATCAGTAAAAAATACGTATTGAAAAAATTATTTGCACCGATGGCGAATATATTTTGCGAACCGGAGACGAATACTGCCAACACACGAGGACTAGAAAGGCGTCTCACCCACAGTGTACATGATATTTTTGTAACACATATCTGGATTAAGTGTCTTTTTATGCATGTGAAGCGGAACTAGAAGTATTAGCAGGATGTTTAAATCGCACCTTTTGGAATAGAAATTTAAAAGAGATACAAAAATGAAAGTATTAATTATATAGAAATATGGCCGTTTTTGGATATAAAAAGAGGGAAATTGTTTAGGTTCTGTTCTCCTAAATATGGAATATATATCTTCCAGATTTTAGCATGCATTTAGAGACTAAAAAGAGATTATAAATTAATTTCATAAAGCTTTTACGCCTCCCCAACCTAACCTAAACGTGGGGAATCAACCCACATGTTTAGAGGATTAACAAGGGTTTAAATTTATTCCCTACATTTTAAAAATAACCGCTATAAATGCGGGATATCATGTACTTTTTCACTGCTATGTAAGCTTCCTGGAAAGTTGAGCGCAGCAGTATTAGCCGATATTATTGCATATAATGCGCTTTGTGCCGGGCTGCAGCAGCTCCGAACAGAAAAAAGGCCGAGTAATGTAGCAGTGCAGCGCGAAATAAGTAGCTGATATGCATAGGAAGAAGGTCGCACATACATATATATATATACGTATAATATAGGACACAGCAGCGCTAATTTAAACACATTCATCTGATATTTCTTTTTAATCTATTTAATTTAAGTGAATTTTTTGAATACAGAAATCCAACATAAAATCTAGTCGTTGGAAAACAGACATGGATTAATAGCTGAAAATCATTCTACAGAGTAAAACTAGAATCCAGCCGGAAATCTAGTTAGAAATACATTTGGATTTCAACCAAATCCAGCTGGAATTCAGTTACATACAAATGGGTTCCGGTTGGTTTTGGGTTGGATGTCCAACTTGATTTCTATAGCTGGATATTTTATATAAGCATACTGAGACTAGTTTATTTTTCTTAACTCTCAGAATCTCAGTTCTACAAGAAGTTTTATTTTTTGCAGTGTATATATAAGAGGAGAGCGTCACTTTTTGTGATCGAATTTGCAGTTTTAGGACGGTGGTGATACTTATGATTATAAAATGTGTAAAAATAAAATCTTTATGGGCGCAAAACTATTTGGAATGGTCTTTTCTATTATAATGAATTTCAGCTATAAATGTAAAAAAATAAAAACTATAATATCCCATTTTCGTCCAATCAAGGGGGCGTGACGAAAGGACGTTAGCGGATTTAAAGATACTTACCTTGCATATATATAGGTACAACGATACCTTCGTACGTAAGGTATGTAACACACGGGAAAGAAGGCCGCGACGACGCGAAGCTCGAAAGGATCGGCAAAGAGGAGGAAACGAAAAAAGGAGCGAAAAGAATGCAAAGAGAGGCGCGCAATGTCTCGGCCCTTGTCTCTCTTTCTCTCTCGCTCTTTTTCTCAAGAGTCAAGAAAGAACGATATATCCGATTAGACGAACGATTTCCCGGGATTATTGACATAATTGGCTTATTTGCGAAACGAAATTCGCCTTCCTCCCGCCGATACGCATCGATGGCTTGTCGACGAGGTAGATCCGCTCGAAATTCTGTCGCTGTGTAAGCCTTATATGCGCCTCGCTCTTTCTCTCCCTCCTTACCTTCTTCGTCTCTTTATGGTATACCCTCCTCTCTCTCCATCGTCTTCGTTGCTTTTTTTTTTCTCCGCTTCCTCTGTATGCCCTCTCGTCCTTCCTTCGTTTGCCCGCTCCTTCTTCTTCTCTTTCCACTCGCCCTCTTCCTTTTTTACCTATACCTATATACCTCGTGCCTTCCTCTCTCTTTCTCTCCGCCTTGCCTCTCCTTCGGTCGTCCCTTGTCATTGTTTCTCATTGGGAGCTGCTGGCTGCTTTATGAGCCGTGATAATGAGAGTTCCTTGAAAGATAGTTGGACGATAATTAATTTGAGCGGATTAAGGCACGACGAAAAAAGAAGCAGCAGCAGCAGCAGTCAAGTCGATGACCAAGAATCGCTTGGCAATGTACACACACACACACACATACGTAATATAAACACACTCGCACACGTACTTAATCAAGAACAGAGAGCGAGAGAGAGAGAGAGGAAGAAAGAGTGCGAGGGGAGAGGAAGAGAAAGAGAGAGTGATTGAACATCGAACTCGACGAACAGCAGCAGTGAGCACATGAGAGTTTCTGGCCTGTTGGTCGTCGCGCCAGTTAAATACACGCACCGCTGGACTTTGTTTTTTAAAGCGCGCGAGTCCGTTTAATTGTTTCATTTTACACTCGCGTGTATCTCGGTGATTCTCTCTCTCTCTCTCTCTCTCTCTCTCTCTCTCTCTCTCTCTCTCTCTCTCTCTCTCTCTCTTCTCTCTTTGCGAGTGCCCAGTGGTGCACACTGCCAGTGACAGTACATACGACGCGCGCCATAGGAAATTACGCTGTACGCGCGCGCGCGCGCGCGCCTTTTCTATTTGCATATTATCCTGTATACATCCGCGCAGTCGAATAAGTCGCTGCATGCACCGCGTTGAATAGAATTGCGGCGCGCGGCGCTAGCAGTGCACATCGGCGTGCGCTGCGCTGCACACTATGCACAGCGGCGGCATCAGCGGCGTGTGGCTCGCGCGTTTTATGTATATATACACGCGACGCGCCGCGGTGGACCGAAAGGAATTTAAAAGGGTTGTACTACTTTCAGCCTCGGACTGATGAAAGAATGAAATTCCTTAAATCTTCTTTAAAAGCGTTTGAAATTTAGTGAATGTGTAGGAGGGAGAGACAGACGAAAAGTGGGACTAGCAGAAGCGCACTAGACCTTAGAAGTGATAAATTAATCTTTGAGGGGAAAATAAAGAAGCAGATGTGATTTTTTAGAAAATTTCGTCCAACGAATAATTTAAAGATTTATCAAAGATTTTGAGTTGATTAGTATACACTTGACTTTCCCTTGATATAGGGAATTATAAATTATACCTAATTATTGAGAAAATCTACGGGTGTCATTTTACGTTTTGTAAATCTATATATTTAAAATTTTAAAGTTGGCTTCCGCAATTATAATTTTTTAGAAATCTGACGCATTAGCTATGATTATTTTAAGGCTTATGCGTTTTTAGGGTAAAAACAAAGAGACTCGTTCAAATTTTATTAAGATCTGTGTAGTTGCAGTTTTTGCATGCTGTGGTAACAAACAAAGAATCTGATAACTAGACTTTTACATCTATATATTAGCTATTGAATTGTACCAGAGAGAAAAAAGTATTAGGATACCATCACAGAATAAAATCAAGTGACCCTCTTACTTCAAAAAACGCTCCTTTTGTCCCATTATTCCGTTGCCATTTGATTTACATAGGCGCACGTATTGGCCCCATCAGTGGGGTAAAAAGAGCATTTGTTACTTTAAAGCATCATGCTCTTCTTATTCTGATTATAACTCTATTTTGGATACTAGGAGGGGGAAGGGGTGCAGGTAATGTGGCTACCCTGGTACTTTCGATTCCTAGTAGATAGGGCAAAATTTCAGAAAGTAGAAAGTACTTAAAGGTAAAAATCAGAAAGACCTTTTACCAAAAGCAGAAAATTCAGAAACATTTAATTTCGAAAGGTAAAGTCAGAAATATTTATGCAAATAAAGTCGAAATAACAAAGGTAGAAAATTCCGAAAATCAAAAGTAATAGAATTGTTATTATGTATTTCACATAAATTAGAAGCATTTTTATTTGCATTGCGTAGAATTCTGAAAAGTGCATTATTTAAATTAGGGGAGAGTACCCCATTATGACCACCCATAGCTATTTTAGCTGTTAGTTTTGTGTACCATAATAGCTTTGTCTAAGTTAATATTCTGAGTTAAGTATTAATTAATCATGAAAAATGAAGGTTTTGAGTTTTTAAAAAGTGTATCCCAGTATGACCACCTAACGTTTAAAGCAGAGTATTTTATCACTAAATGCTTAAAAATTGTGCTTCAAAGATAGGTAAAAGTTATAAAATAGTATGTTGTTTAAATCTATTTTAATTTAAATCATATCATATATTAAATAATTAGAATATAATTAGTTTATATACTGGGCATGTATTTAACCCTCGGAAAATAACTTTTGATACGGAAATTAACGGACTTCGTTATTTCGTTATTTTCAAGAAAATCTTTGAAGTTGTGATTTTAAAACAAGAACCTCCGATAATATTTAATAGAACTATAACATGAATCTAATCCAGCATATAAAGTACTGCCATCTAGCGATATGAGCCCAATAGCCATGGGTGGTCATTCTGAGGGGGGGGGGGGTGGGGGGGTCATACTGGGGACTCTCTCCTATACATCGGGTATTGGAGCTTCGGAAACTATTAAGACATGTTTTTTGAATCTTTAACTCTAATACCTCATGAGTTTTTTTCCAAAAAAGTGTACTCTCTGAATTTTAATTAAAGAAGTTCTAAGTAGTTATAAATTGGCCACTTTATCAACAGTGTTGGTAAAGTGGCCTCCAATCAATTCTTATGGTAAAGTCTTATAGTAAGAGCTTCAAAAAGTCAAGAGTAGCCTAGCAGAGACTTCCTTTATGCGAGCCATTATGTGTTATTAAAATTAAATGGTAGCGTGCACCTTGGTATCGATATTGTAGGATTAGTAGGCGTAGGAATTTTGAAGAAGCAACCTTCGGTTTTATCAGCGTCGATTGTCTTTTGCCTTGCAATGCATTCGTATGGCCACTTTACCAACCGATAAACGTCAACGAAATTTGCAATTTTCACATCGAAAATAAATTCGAAGGCAAAACTGGCACATGCATCTTAATGTACGTAAAAACAGTTACAATTTTATGTACCGTATGATATTTTTCTCGCTTATATATCACGCCGAAAATAGTGGTTTCTTTATACATGTATACACTGCTAAGAAATCAGAGTTTTGATGATTATGCACGTAAACATGACACTATCTTATAATTAGAGGGCGCTAGCAACGGAGTCACCACGCCTTCCAACATCTATTGTCACAATACATATACCGCAAGAGTTACGGCTCCCCAGAATAATGCATACCTCTAGCGAGCGAGATCTCATGTAGGTGGTCACATTACCTACATGGCCATATTACCTGCACCTACTTTAGTAGGACTGTTCCATTAAATTGTTATGTAATCACGAGCCAAAAATAAGTAGTTTGCTTTAGATTTTCTTAGAATGCGATTTATACATTTTTTATCTTGAAAATGATCAAATTTTACATTGAACTTTTGAAAAAAACGTACTTTGCCTCTCAATGCTCTATCTTTGAAAGTAATTACATACATTAAAGACATTGCCTATACTTTAAATATTCTGAACGTGAAACGATACCGTATATGGCTTTTACAAGAAGTTATTAGTCGAGCTGTCGCTGATGTTGACCAGCACAACTTTCTCCAATCGGACTTTATTAAACTTTATTAAACAAATATTCGTGCTTTTAAAATAGTTTCATTAATGCGAAGTGTTATTGAAACTTTATGTATATAAATGAAATGAACTGAGCATGCTGCTAAAAGTAAAAAAAATGATTTCCTGCCAAGCAATAATAACATTAGCATTTACAATCACTTTAATTTTTTGTAACGTATTTGAAGGCTATTTCAATTTAAACTCGAAAGCACTAAAAAAACATTCCGTAGGGACTTATATGAAGAACATTTCAAACTGTTATTCAAATAAACATCGACTGAATCGTCTATTAGGAGAGGCACAGGCGGGAAAGCGTTAATTTAAATAGGGGTTTGCATTTTAACAATTGACTTTCCTAAAATAAACACTGGAACTTTTCAACGCCATAAGCCCATTCCGATTGACGTTGAGGAATGTTTGAAATTTCAACACTCCTTTGACACGCGCGTATTCACGCGCCTGTTCCGCCGTAAAAATATCTATTGAAATTTACATTTTTTTTTCACACCGCCCACTATACACGAGATCTTCTGTGATGTTTATTTAAATATCAGTCGATATATAATGGACTTTATATCCTCACAGAATTTTAAATAAATTCTTCGAATATATAGAATTCTAATTATTTGTATTGTATTAAATGTCTTTTGATACTAAATGTCTTTTGATACTAAATGTCTTTTGATACTAAATGACTTTGGATAATTGCTTTTAGAAGAGAGATAATTTTGAATGGTTTATAACTTTCAATTATACAGTCAACACTTACTTTTTAAATGAAGTGTCAATTAAAATCATTTTACAATAGATTAACAAGTACAGTTATGCATACATAATCATTCTTTGACTAATAACGCCAAACATCCAAAATAGATCTAATCTCCCGTGAATATCTTCAAAATATCGTCAAATATTCATATCTCATTAGCGCGAGGCAAACCATTAAAATCACTACTCACCCAATCAATATTTCACCTACCGTCTAGATCCGACATGTACATACATCATCCGCATTAGCATGAATTAACGATTAAGCGGCGTAAAACTCTAACAGTTCTCGCTCGCTCGAATGATGTAAAAAACGCGCGGGAGCGGAGAATAGAAAAGAATAAATTTGGTTGGAGTTATAAGGGTTACCTACCAAAAATACTGATGATAATAATATTTTATATAGAAAAATCAATCAGTCATTGAAAAGTTGTGTTTCTTTTCAGGTAGCTATTTACGAACTATTTACATAAATTATATATTTTATCGATTTATTTGGATAAATCTTTTATTACACTTTTCATTCTCATATGCGTCATTGGATAAATAGATAGCAGTTAGAATGTTACAATTATACGTCGATGCGTATAAATGAATCATGCAAATGAAAATTTTAAACTCTTTAAGAAATTGGTTTTTATTTCGCAAAATCAAAAAATTTTTAGGGTTTATTCTTTATTAACGAATAACAACATTCAAGGTCCCAAAATTTATTACATAGTATTGGTAGTACGCATAACAAAACTCGTGCATATGCATTATATATATATATATATATGAATTATTATAATTAATGAATTACAGTAATAAATGTATAAAGAAAACATTTAGAAACGTTTATTAAAGGATTTAATCAATTTGATTCATTTAAGTTTATCTTACTTTTGTAACTCATAGTTATTAATAATCCAATCATTTTAGCAGTAAATCGAGAATTTTTAACTTCAGCTCAACATTTTGATTCAAATCAATTGAATCAATGGTCATCAATAGAAATACCTGCATCAAACAAATATCATGCATTAAACAATGCATTTACTAGGATTCACTTTTGAATCGAGAAAATGTTTTAACACTTTAATTTTATATTATATCAATCCAAATAAATTGCAATTCAAATGTGAATCCGTATATTGGAATCTGGATTTAATTCTTGTATATTTAAATCTAAATTTTAACTCTTGATTAATCAATAAATCCAAAAGTTAGAATAGGGATCGAATAATTATTGATTCATTTGTAAGGAAATTTTGAATCATGATTTATTTTTTCGATATAAGTACATCTCATATTTTGACATATTATTTTAATTTCATGTTAAAAAAGTACATATATCAAAATACTACTATTTATTTATTTTTACACCTATACCAACCCACATAGACACCAGTGGTCTTTTTATGGAACATTCCCTACCGCCTGTGTAGGAGTGTTTGATCCTAAACCCAAATCAACGTGGCTTCACTGAATTCCCGCATTCACTCATGGTCTGGGACCTGGTTTCCTTTTTTTCCATGCGATTTTAGTACTTTTGATTTATCAATTTTATTATTATTTATATACTCACGATTACGAAAATGATAGTCTGCCAGCTGGGAGCATCAACAAGGATCGTTGGGCGCCAATTTGTTTTGTAAAAGAAAAATAGTCGATTCATGTTATAATAGGATAGCTATATTTATAAGTGTAAAAATTGTTTGACTTAGTCATGTCATTTTAGGACAGCAGACGTTTCGTACAGTAGTAGGTTTATATGCTTAAAATAAGAAAAATGTAGTCTACTAGTGGTGCGTCACAACACGTGCATGGCAGATGCATAATATCGCCAATATACTGGAGCGTGCCAGCTAGCTCGGAGCTATAGTCACGGAACCAACTACTTGCTTGTTAACTTTCTCATTTACTGTTCATTTTAGGATAACTAACATTTTTGAAAATAATGTATTTTTATGTTAAAGACAAAAAACGTAGTTTACCAGCCGTATGTCACAACGCGTACATGGCAGATGCATAATATTGCCTTGGAATACTCGAGCGCGAAATTAGAACTCGCACTTTTTAACGCTTGTTTTCTCACGGTCGTGTCTATTCTATGCTATTATTGAAAAATAATGATCTCATTACAACTCGGTTATCGTGGTAGAAGTAATTTTTTTTTCAAATTGCTATTAAATATTGATAAAAAGCCTCATCTATCATCTATGTTATGAAAATTTAAGTGTTAGTAAAATTAAGTGAATTTAATAAATGGATTTACTCGTGGCGATATATAGAGTCTTATATTATTTAAAATTAAGTGAAATAAAATGAAAATGTCAGTATAAATAATAAATAAAGAAAATGCGGTTATTTTACGTGAAAAATGTATCGCAAATAATACTTTATTGTAATTACAGTCTTCTTCGGTATAGTCATGACTATCACCATCAAAATCACATTCTATAAGTGACATATCCTCTAACGTGGGGAAAACTTTATCGGTGAAGGAAACTTAGGGCAGTCGTGAGGAAAGTCAAACTTAGGCATCTTTTACGTCCATGAAGAGCACCAAAATTCTTGTTCCCCATCTGTGGAACCATTATTGTCGGTACGGAATTCTCAACCAGTCACCCATCCAAATTATAGTCTCGTCTAGCACTGCTTAACTTGAATGGTCATTCGTTCGAACATCTACTGATCCCGATAACGATGCTTATCTACATGAAACTGTGGATGGCGCTCATTTTGCAGTCAACTCATAAACGGCTCTGATCCTATAAAAACGAACACAATAAATATTGCAGTCTACGTAAGTTACTTGGTTTATGAAAATGCAACGTACAACAAAAGATTTATTCATGTCTAATCGGTAAAATATATAATTTATGCAAATATTTGCTGCTTTGACCACGGCTAGTAGTCCGATGGCTGATAATTTTATCTTCATAATGTATTACTATTCCTGCTATATTACAGTATTTTACGTTGACAAGAATCAGCAGATCAACACCTGTCAAATGATCTAAACGTTGGCTTACGTTAAAACCAAAGCCGTTAAAAAATCGTTTAGCATCAAATCAACGATAAAGAAAACCCAGCCGACGCGCGCCGCAGAACAACAAAACCCATTTTTTTTTGTTTTCAATACTCATGTAGGTATACCCGCGAAGCAGCGCGCGCGCTCTCTCGTCTCCCATTGAGCGCGCGAGATGAAAGTGCCGCTGAATCAACATCAATTGAAAATCCAAGCGCGCGGAATTTAATAAGAGAGCGCTCCTCTCCGCGGGCCGAAACTGGCCTGGTGGTGGCGGCTATGTCGCGAGCATCTGATAGCATTCAGGCCCGCGTGTATATATCGTGTACACACACACACAGACACACGTATGCGCGCGTCGTCGATTCTCCGGTCGCTGCCGCCGCGCTTTTAAAATATTCCGAATCGAGAACGAAAAAACGATATCAGGCCGAGATAAAAGAGAGTTTGAGAAAAAAAGAAGGCTACTCGAGTCTCGGGCTTCCATGGTACAGGTTGTGTATACAAATACACACAAAGCGACGAATTCTCGCGGGCCGCACAACGGGTCGTGTATAAAAAAGCCGGCGTTCACGGAAAATAGTCAATCAACGGATATGTAAGGTATAGGATGGAGCCCATATATACACACACACACGCGAGGACAATTAATTACACGCCGACGTTGAATATAAATTCACCGCTGGATTCGAGAGAACGAAAAAGAGAGTGAGATAGACAGAGGTAGGGGGAGGGGGGGGGAGGGGGTTTATACATAAGAGGCCGCGCGCTCTTTTGGACGTTTTAAAAGAAGAAGAGTGCAGTAGGCGCGCGCGCGCTCTCTCGCTGATTTCCATCGCGCGCGCCAGTGGCGGCAGTCGAAAAGCGTGGGATTCAAATTCAGCCTTATATGGGACGGGACTTTAGCGCTCGCGCAATATCGGCGCGGTCTATATTTGGAGCGGGCTCTCTCTTTCTCTTTCTCTCTTTCACTCCTTTTCTTTCGTTCTCGTGTAACTAAACTGGTTTTTAGGCAAAAGTGCGCGAGAGAGAGGGAGAGAGAGGGCGAGCGGCGCGGAGCTTCTTTTGTACGTAAAAATCTTGCACTTTGCTGACGAGAATCAAGAGGGTAGAAAATAGGAGAGAGAGAGAGAGAGAAAGAAAGAGAGTGGGAGATAAAAGAGAAGAGATGCGCGGAGGTACTTTGCTTTCTTACGCAGTGGCGCTTGTTCATTACACGTTAAATCTGGTAAAATGTAATTTTATTCTGTTCAGAATGAGTGGATCGTTATAAATAGAGTAGATTTCCCACTCTTGTTATAAAGAAAATATATATAATTGTTGGGTAAACGAAAATGATGACATGCAAAGTTTCTTATTGTCTTAACAAATAGGAAACGCTTCACAATTTCAATTTAATTCAAAGGAAAATTATCTACAAGAATATTCTAGTATAGATCTACGACAAAAATGTCAAACATTGATTAGATTAAAGTTTTTTCTGTCCATATATTAGGCGACGCAGTGTTTCTACAGTCCGGGAAAACCGGGAATTGTCCTTGAATTCCATTTTACATCCCGGAATTAGGGAAAACTTCTAGAATTCTTGCTCATATCATGGACATTTTGAAGCCTTTTATTTAGACAGCAGTGTATAAATACATTTTTTCATAAAATGCTTTTTTCGCAAAAGAAGCTGATTTGTTTAATACGAAATAAAATAAATATTCAAATAATCACAGTCCTTTGCATCTTTAAACCCCACTGCCCTAGGGACAGCAACAAAAAATACAGTATTTATGGTAAAGAATAAATTACGAAGTAATAGGGTGGATGTCTCGACTACTGACACTCCCTCGGTGTCATTTTTTAAAAAAGCTTATTTTTAATTATAAATTCACAAAATTAAGGGGATATTCTACTTTCTCGGTTATATAAAATCGATTTTTCATTCCCCAAATCAATAGCTCTTTACGTGTAGAATATTTTTTCAAAGTTACAGATAGATATTCGATGTTTAAACGGATCTAGAGGAAAGTTTACAGCTACGTATATATTTAAGTAGAACAGAGTGCAAAAGCTTTAATTAGGGGGGCACACCTCGGGGCATACTACTTAATCCTTTAAGTCCCAAGGTCCTTATTCGATTAAAAAAAATATGGGAAGCGGTTAATTAACTCAAAAATAGTCTAAAAGGAATACAGGAACTTGTTTCCAAAATAAAAAAATGTTCTCATTATGATTCTTCGAGGTGGATCTAAAAGCCTACGATTTGTCGTTTAAGTTCTTATATTTATTAAATTTTGATAATTAGAATAGTAATTAGTTAGTTTAAGTGTGCTTGTACAAGGATTTATCAAAAGGATTCAACAAAAAAAATTATTCCGAATTTTTAAGGAAAAATCTATAGCGCCAAGCGCATTGTTTTTCTTAATGCCCCTTTTTGGACTTTAAAATACGCTGTCATCTCCGTCTTGATCCTCTAGAAGTGACTATAAAATCCCAGATACTTTTTTGATGAAATAACAATATTTTATGGAAATTTAAGCATTTATCTCATGGACGATCGGGAAAACTTCTGAAATTTCATAATGAAGGATTTGTAGAAACCCTGGGCGAGCTAAAGATCCCAAAAAAGACATTTAGAAAACGAAAAAAGTGACTAACCTCTTTCTAGTCGCTAATTTTAATCATTTTTTATGTTTTTAATATGCTGAATTATAATCATTAAAAAAATTTCGATAAAACCATGGCAACCATGAAGAAAATGGCTGCGAAGTTAAAAATTCGCAAATCTCGATTTCGTAGCAAATGCATAATAAGAAGTTTAAGTTGAGAAATCTTAAGAAATGCAATTCATATTAGAGAAATAATATATTTCATTAGTTTTCATATTAGTATTAAAATTTACCTAAATTTATCAAAAAATATTATAATTTATAGCTACATCATTTATAGCCATTTCATTGTAAGATACCTGTACAGTCAAGTTTAAGGTTAGAAAATGCTGTCTTTCCGTATACTTCGTTTATTAATAATTAAAAACTGAATAATTTTTTTGTAATATTCATCTTTGATTATATACCTTAGATACTCACGAGTATAAAATACTTTATTGCACCAAGATCGATACCAACATCAATCAGCAATAACGGAAATAAACGAAACTAAATAGATGGGACAAGAACGTCCCACCACCATTGAAAGGGTTATAGAAACTATTTATTTTTTCAATTGTTAAAATAGCCAGTTATTAATAATTTTTCTATAAGTTTTTGGGGTCGCTGATTACAAATCCATGGTCAAAATTTCAAAATTCAAAATAGCAGATCAAATATGGTGAACAAAAGAGTGAAATTTTATTCAATTTTATTGAAATTCATTGCTTAGGGGTTCTTGAGGTCGTTAATTACAAATTCGTAGTAAGAATTTAAAATTTTAAAATGACGGATTTAATATAGCGAACGAGAAATTGAAATTTGATTCAATTTGACTGACAAGGAAAACACTTTTTTGTCAGCTATATTGTCCGTAACAGGAGGATGAAAATAATTCGTTGGGATGAAATATTATACTATTTAAAAAAAAATGAAATTTTAGATTGATTTGTGTTAAAATGAAAAGGTCAGTGGTCTCGTGTAATAAATTTGAGCATACGTGCGGCCAATGCGTTATTACAAATAGCGGCAATATGTGGTCCATAAATGGGAATCCCTGTAACTTGTGTATTTCTTGAACGGCTACTTGTCGTTCACAGTGATCTCAAAAGGGAATGCGTCAGACCTACTTTATTTGCCGATAAATATATTCGAAAATTGTATTTTTCTAAGAAAATACGAATCAGAATAATATTTTTTTAGGGTTACTTTATTTACGGAAAATAAATACATAGCGGATCACTCCAATTATGATCAGAATCGAAAATTAGCATCTACGTGATTATGCTAATTTTCGATTCTGATAAAAATTCGACTGAAAATGAAATATAATTCTGTTACGTATTTTTTGAGAAAAATGAAATGTTCAAATATGTTTAATGACGGGTAACGTAGATCTGACGAATCTCCTTAAACTTACCTTGCGTATAACTAATACTTTATCTATAAACAGACAAAGGCGAACATAGACTTTATATAAAACTAAACTATTGCGCAAGCACTTAATTAAATTAAGATTTTTAATTATGGATATATAAAAGCATAGGTCAATCGGAATGATTGATATATAAGTTTAGTATAATTCATTATTAACGTTTTATCTACGAGTTATAATAATACCTGTGAATTATCTAGTATCTAAATTAGTTCAGTATGCTTTTAGATGAACGATAGATATTATTATTATTATTATTATATTTTATATAAAAGAAATGTGTCAGCCAAGTTTATTCATTAAAATCTCGTATTTATTAGTGAAGAAACCGTAAACGAGAATCAGATAAGAACTTTTTCTGGCCTCAATGACGTAACACGAGCAATAAAAGAGAAATGTATTTCAAATCTATTGTGATCTGTCACCTGCACTTTCAAGAGTGAAAACAGCATTTCTTATATTTTTCTCGCAGCAAATACTCTAGATATTTTATTTCGCAAAGGGGAGAGAACATCGATAGTCTATTGAACGTCGATAACTAGAAATATTCTTTGAGAAACAGAATTAATAAAGAAATACTAAGAAATAGTTGTATTTTTATTATAATCGATTTTAATTATGGGGATATTTCTTATTTTAGGATTCAGTTAAGTCGACTCAACAAATTTCGTCATTTTTTTTTATACTTTGTGCTAGAAACGTTTAAGGAAATTTCTCAGTTTTAAAGGTTTTATCGTCAGGATCATTTTCAAACTAGTGTATTTTTAAGCCATTAAGAACGAGTTATGCTATTTATAAGGGTAATTTAGTGTATAATTTAGTTATAAGCTTGAAGAGATCTTTTTTAATTATATTTTTTTGAAGTATATATAGCAAAAAATGTTGAAGAGTTTTTCTCAAATCTAAGAAAAAGGAAATTTCGAGAGGCCGGTATCCTTCATCGAAAATTTTGAAGCTTAAGTTTAGCTACGTTGGCATTTTTATATCTATAAGTAACGTATTAATATGCATATAGTTTAGTACACTTTCACAGCCAAAGTATCAGTGAAGCATTTTCATAAAATGAAACTTGCATTGCGTCGACAATGCATGAGCTTCAGCGAAGAAATAGCGAGAAACAAGAAGCACATAAAAGACTTTGAATCTACATACATATTTTGATCACGTGAACGCTGACGCTGCGCGAAAACGAGAATATACGTAGAAATGAAAACAGTTGATATTTTACTTCAAAATATTTTATCACCTTTTTTTAGTATCTTCACAAACAATAAAGTGGACATTGAATCATTTTTTAAAAGTATTTGCAAAAAAGTTTTGAATTTAAGACGTAAACTTTAATCTATATATATATATATATATATATATATATATATATAAAAGGACATGACGTCCTGACTGATTGACTGACTGACTGACTCATCAACGCCGAACCAAAACCAGTTTTGATGGTATATTGTTTTATTTTGTAAGCAACGAATAAGAAGGGATTTAATGAAATTCAAACCCCAAGGAGATAAATGTTCCAAATTTCAATTTCTTAGGGGGTTAAACGGTGTAAAATGTGTTTTCACGGATTCATTTCAAAGCTCTAAGGCCCAATGAGATATCGAATTTATTATCGTTTAAAAGGTTTTTTTAATGCTAATTTCTAGAAAGTAATTTCTGGGTTACTCATGCTTATTTCTTTAAACTTATCTCACTATTTTTCCCTAAGTGGTAAGGTTTTCCAAAATTAAAACTCGGAATTAGTTAAAAACGGCAAAATGCTATTTCATGACATAGACACCGAAGAAATAGTGATTTACGACAATATAGTCTTGATATTCTACTTTATTTATGATAATCGCGGATAATGCCGCGGCTGATACCTTTTCGGGTTTTTCTATGATCTTAACACCCCACCTTCCCCACACCGATCCCGCATTCGCCCAAGTTACCGACATGGCAGATTTCTATCTATGCCGATAACTTGTGACGGAGGAAAAACCCGTAGGAAAAAACCTCCGCCAGAACCAGTGGCGCAGTCTGCGTTCCCTTCCGACAGGAAACAGAGAGAAAAAATTCTCGATCTGCTCCCACCGGGAATCGAACCCAGGCTGCTCAGGCGAGCGTATCTCCGCTAGCTAAGGCGTGCGCCTTAACCAACTGAGCTACGCAGGCCCCTTAGATTATTATATGATTAATAACATTAGCGAGACTATGATCTGATCGACTCTTACTAGCTCATTTACTAGAGACTATCTGCGTCGTGGTACAGTTATATAGATCTAATCCAAAATTCTGAGATGTGACTGGTTACAATTCGCAATATTAAATATCAGAGTTAATCAAAGTCAATCAGACTTTAAACTTTCAACAAGCCTATTCTCGTGTAAATGCGTAAAATACTAAAATCACTTTTTCGGGAATTTGCATTTTGCATTGTTTCCTAATGATTTTTCAGCAACGATGCATAAAGATATTGTATAAATATGTAATGAAAGAATGAGTGATGGTAGATGCGAAACTATTATTTAAAATTATTATTTCATTTAAAATATATACAATTTGTACAGATTTTGATTACTTACAGGACATGTAAAATATTCACGGAGAAAACAATATTGTAACTGGTGCGATATCTATCGTAAAATTTACGATATGAGAAATCATAAATTAATAATTTGTAAAAAGTCGCATTAAGATACGTAACGTAGGGTAGACTGGGGTATAATGAGACACTAAAGTAAAATGTGCTCTAGAATTCACGAGAAAGCATTATTTTGAAAAATTGAAATTACATCTGTTTACTAACTATCTAACAGACATTAATCTGCATTATAACTGAATATTGATTGTATGTAGTAGTAGTTAACGACAATAATCCGAACTCCTCGAAAATCGCGGTATCTAAAAGTGTCGGGGTACAATGAGGGTCTTTAGGGTATGATGAGACAGTGCTTAATTATATTTAAAGTGAGCTGAATAAGTAATTATAATAACTTTTAAGAGACAATAGAATGAGAATAAGAAAGGCAAAATTAAAAAAACGCCTTCAAAATTGACTGCTTCGATAGTTGTAATAATTCGGCAATATATTTGAAGGTGATTTGAGTAAAGCTAGTCTCACAAATTTAAAATTACTTTTTTACTCTGAAACGCGACCTAATAGGCGGCGTTAATTTCCAAGCAAGATGATTTTAGCTATTATTATAATCTTATGTCTTATTTTGACAGTTTACCCCTATATCCTCTATATTCTAGGTGTCTCATTTTACCCCAATCTACGTGTCACATTATACCCTATTTGAAATGGTCTTTTTTTGTAATAAATTTGCCTCAACGTAATAAAATAAAATTTTACAAAAGCAAATTAAAGCTGAAAAGATTATCTACAAAAGTGAACTTCTCCGATTCTTGTAATAATTTAGCAATAAATCGATTGGTGATTTTAAACAAAGTTAATTTTACAAATTCTACGTTTTTCTTTGATCTAAAAATTTGTTATGTTTAACTATGTTCTACCCGGTAACTGTTGCTGAAATCGAGTAAAATTAGCCTGCACAAGTAGTACGCGTAATCTGACACGCGATTCAATAACTGACACCGTATTTGAAGCACGTTATTGCAGTTGTCTCAGTATACCCAATGTCTCATTATACCCCAGTCTACCCTATATTTACATTATAACTTGAATAAAAAATCTATTAGGAAAATTTTTCGATATCGATATCGTAATACTTTACGATGTGGTTTTCTCGGTGTATGATGTATTAAAAGTGCCTAAATTACTTCTTCATTGACGATTTCTTTAATCCAAAAATTGAAAAAAAAACTTCGCAAAATAATTTAGAAATACGTTATAGCTTTTAACCAAAGGATTTAAAAAAAAAAAAGTTTTTATTCTTTTAGTTTTCTCGGTTTCTATCCGACCAAAAGTAATTTAGGCCCACCATACGAGATCGGAAATATTCCACTTTGATATGATCCAGAGATTAGATTTGCAAAATTTCGAATGTATCACGTAGAAATTTAAAAAAAACGCTAAAATCTTATGGTCCAAGTACACCGAGCATATTATGGTATAAAGACCTCATTTTAACTTGAGATAATGCTGAAGCATACGGGAGCATAGCAATTTTATCAATCTTATTATATACCTGGATTAAAAAGCTTCTTACAATCTAAAAGAGAAATTTAGTTTAGATTTGAACAAAATTGCATTATTCAATATTTATTGTATTGTTTATAGTAAAAATATATTGCAGATCTAAAAATTAATAACGGAATTAATATTCACATTAGTTTCAATGAAATTTAATATGAAATGTTTCTCATATTACAGAAATCGTTTCATTGCATATATTAAATTGATTAATTTATACCAAGAATAGTTTAGGCTTAGGCCTTCGAATATCATTTAATTAAACAATTATATATTATCATTAATAATACTTTACATACTCCGCTAGTAATTAAACTCCGTAGAGAATGACATTACCTCGCGCAGATAAAAACATCGAATCTTCTCCGAAGTAACTTCATACATCTTGGTCGTCTTCTTCAAAGCCGCTCGCGCGCCGTATAACAAAAGCGAAGAAGAATAAGCGAGCGAAAGAAGAGCAAAGTATACACACGTATCTCGAATCTATTGTGATCGCGCTTGAGCGCGCGAAGCAACTCCGAGAAGACACTGCCGGGCCGCATATAGCGCGCTGCTGCCGCGGCAGGAATATCCGATTCTTTTTTTCGCTTAAAAGGAGAGAAAGAGAGAATGATAAAGAGTGAGAGTCCGCGCGCGAGAGGAGAAAGCGCGCGCTCGCGGCCGCCGACTCGAGGAAATAAAGAGAAGAAGAAGAAGAAGAAGAAGAAGAAGGAGAAGAAGAAGCACAAGAAGACGAGGAAGAGCCGTGCACGGGAATACAAGAAAAGTGAGGCGCGCGCGCAAGAGTATATAGAGCCTTGGTATTATAAGAGCCGTAGCGGAGAACCTCTCGCGGGTGATCTGCGCGCTGCTGCAGTACAGCGGCCGGTGTGCACGAGAGAGAGAGAGAGAGAGAGCGACCAGCGCGGATGCTTATCTCTCCCGCATCAAAGAAGAATACGGCGCTGCGCCGAGTAGAGGCTGCGAGGCATCTCCTGCACTCTCTCTCTCTTTGTGGGATGTGCGCGGGTGTAACGAGAAGAGCGAGCTCGCATCCGTGTTCCAACAAAGTGACGCCTCGCCTGCTCTTGGCTGTATATAAGCTTCGCGCTCGTTGTTGTAATCTGTTGCGCGCGCGCGGGAGGGTCTGGTGGTCCCTGCGCCATAAGGGAAAAAGCTTATTCGCTATATATGAGCGTCTGCTTGGAGGGGGTAGAAGAAACTATCGCAGCGCACGCGTCGACGGAAAATGGAAATAGAGGATGAACTGTGAAGTATTACTATATATATATACACACACACACACACACACACACACACACACACACACATATATATATATATATATATATATATATATATATATATATATATATATATATATATATATATATATATATATATATATATATATATATATATATATATATATATATATATATATATATATATATATATATATATGTATGTTGAATGTACCTCCCGAGTTTCCAACTTTTGGATGGCGCCACCGGTCATGCTCTAGGCGAATAGATGTGGATGTGTACCTGGATATCGGGGGTTGAGCACCTGTATACTACAGTTTAACACTCGGTTTTCTTTGCGAAACGGCTCGATGGCTCGATCGACATCGTCCTCGTGGACAGCCGCAGTTTTAGTGGTAGAGGGAGGGAATGAAGAATTATATTATATAAACACCTTGTTTGATAGACACTTATGCAGGAGAGAGAGAGAGAGACGGGGGGGGGGGGGGGGTAGAGGGTTATCAATAACAGGAAATAGTCCTGAGAAAATATATTGTTAATGTTATAAAATGAAGTTTACCTTACCACAGCCGCTGCTCTATCTCATGATGCTAAACGATTCTGAGACTCATCTCGGTCTCTTATTAAACCCTCCTTGTGATTGTTGAGGTTTCTCAACTATTCTCTCAGCTCCTTCATCCTTTTCAAACCCTTGTTGTAATTTTTGAAATTTTCATATTATATTCTACTAAATAAAGTTAAATTCTATTAACTAATTAATACTAAATAACGTTAATGAGCCTTATTTCACGTGATTTTTCTTTGCCATATTATTTGTTTTCATGTTACTTTACGTTATTTTACTACCCTTTCACGTTATTTATATGTATGTAACACAAATACATATATTTGTATTATTAAAGGAAACTGTATTTGAATATGGTATCGAATTTTATTTATAATATTTTTATAACGTATTTTATAATATTTATTTTAGTACGTATATGAAATTTATTTTGGGATTTCGAATATTCTGTGTTTCTGCATATTGATTACTACCTAGTATTACCCGTAGGCAGCATCGCCCGCGAATAATACTGACTACAACATTAGCATGCCGTTAAAATATATTTGGTCAGTTCATTTTAATCTTGTATTATAACTACCGAACTTTAGACGTACTAAACTAATATAATAAATAATAGTTAAAAGGATACAGGAATATAATACACTCTATAAACATTGGTCAAAGACCTATAAAAATTGGTGAGTATCCCGGGGTATCTTCCTACCTTAAACATTATGACATATTGTGTGTAAACTGTGCATGCGTGTGTGACAATTAACATATTGACTAAGTATGCCATTTTTTGTTTGTAAGGTGGTAGTTAACAAACTGCGAAATTCTACCACATGAAATGTTAAACTTTCATAATTTATTTGTTTTTTTTATTCAGTGAAATTAAATATTATAATTTTCTTTTTGTACTTACATCCAGGGAAAAAATGTTTGCATAATCTGCAAGACGTAGGTAATCTATAAAATGTACGAAGTATGACCACGAATGCATAGTTAGTCGGGGAACGCGGATACTCGTACAAAATTAACTCATTTGTTTAGAGTTTGTCAAAATATCAATATTAAAAAGAATTAGTCCGGAGAAATGAAGGGAAACTTTAAAAAAAGACAGTCATATTCAATAAAATAAGTGAAAAAATCAAGATTTTATCAGACATTCAGTAGTAAAAATGAAGGGAATCAATTCTTTTTTTATATTTTTTACGTTATACAGAAAAAATGGTTTTTTAAATGCTTAAGAATTTATGAATTCTCTTCTTTACTCATATCACTTTTATAGGTCCCTTCTCAATGTGTTACGTGGGGTCGGAATAGGTCATCATGGACATCCTCTTTTATCAGATAAATATAGTGAAAATTACACGGTATCTTACTTTATCTTAGGGGGCAAAATTCACAATTTTTCTAACCTCTTTTTTGACTTTAGATTCAAAATGTACGAGTTGAAAACGATTTTATATACAATTTCTAGGGTGTTTGCCATAAGAGGAGCCAGTGGGATCAAAATTGATTTTATTTCGGTACTCCGTCGCTGAATTGATTTCTTGTATCCTTCTAGAACCTTCGGTCGAAGTAAAAAGTAGCCTATATTCTATGCTGTGCTCTAAGCTATTACTAAAAGTTTCATTATAATCCCTTCAACGGGTTTTGCGTAATGCGCTAACAAAGGGACAAATACTTAGGCTGAAAAACAGATTTATACATAATATTTTTTAATTGAGACTTAATTCAAACAAATATTTCAGCAGATAAAAATGTATATACCGGCATATGTTATTAACTTGATTAATAAATAGTTAAACATGATTTAAACCCCATATTAAAAGCTGTTATTATTATTATGCTTAATTATTATTACTTTAGACTGCATTAAATTAACAATAATTGAAGTAAATTAGCAGAATAACACACTGAAATGCCAAACTGCATCATCCCATGATGTTGCAAATTACACTTCAAAACTTCATGCGATAGTCGTAAGTTGTACATACGCATTCTCCAACAAAACAAACGAAACGTCATTAAAATTCTATTATCCGCTGAACAGTAAACCCAGCGAGCATCCACCGAATGAAAACTCTTCCCTGCAAACAACCAATTGACTTGTAAACTATCTACATCTTATCGAGCCCCAGTATATCACTGGCTTTCCACGTATGATACAAGGGTGAGGACGGTGAGAGGGGGGGGGGGGGGGACACAGGGGGATAAGGTTAGCTCAGCAATAGCTGCAGTATCAAACTGCAAACATCTCTGCTTTGCACCAGTGTACCTACGAAGCGGTGCGCTGCCGTCGCTGAGCCTGCGGCGTGTATAGGTATATACCCTTCGTAACCTTCCATATGAGGGAAGTGTGGGAACGCAATTTTCATGCGCTCTGTGTGCGATGCCGGCGTGTGCGCGTGCGTGTGTGTGCGTGCACGCGTGTGTGAATCGGTTGCGTCGAGTTAAATTTTGATGACCGGTTTGACTGTAGGGTGGAAATTGATTTCAACGCGACTATAATTTGTACTGGTTATAACCGATATGAACAATGCATCATATGGATGGAATCGATGTTGTGTACTTACGTGATTCGAAAAATTAATTGTTTTATAAGGTAAATAGGGTATTTTTCCGGCATGATGAGCAAAGTAATTATTATCTGCGTTGAAACAAGAAGTGGTTTTGAAGTCGATATTAAGAATACCGACCACTAGACATTTTATTTTTGTCATATTCTACAGAAAAAAAATTAAACAAGAAAGGTATAGGCAACCTAGAAGTTCCTTAATTACCTTTATAAATTGAGAAACTTGTTCTTAATGCATTCAAAATTTTCTTAAAAAATGCATTTGTAAAGCTTTTAATTGTATTATCTTTTAAATTTCAAAATAGTCCTGGCGATGAAACTTGCGCAAATCAATTGAAAAATTATATAGAAGTTCTTGAGTATGTCACTAACACCATATTTTATTTAAAAAAAGTCATTTTTCATTATTTTAACTACGGTGTTATTTTTTGTTTTAGGTTTCAGTTAAATCCACTCCACAAATTCCCGCATTTTGTACTTTATGATTAAAATGTTCAAGAAAATTTTTTGATTTTGAAGCTTTTATCGCCCGGACCATTTTCAAACTAGTAATATTTTTAAGGCATTAGAAACGAGTGTTGCTATTTATAAGGGTATACAACTAAAATCATAATGTTTTTATTTATAATCATCTACAATTGTGCTGCTAGAGCTGACCATTAAGGGAGTATGGGACAATTATGAATTAATGATGAGAAAATTATGATATTTGGTAAACTGATATATGCATACAAAAGACCCAGTTAAATGTTTGAGAGGTGGGGTTAGTTATTAAGCTAGATATCAGAAATTATTTATTCGTACATTTAACACGGTCTCTTATGGAGAATAGAATTTTTGTGCACTTTATATATATCTCAGCAATTGATGATGATAACGTAATGAAACTTTTTGTACTATAAAAAATTATATCTGAGGAACGATTTTCGATTTTAAAAACACCAATTCATTGGTTATTAATATACGAAAACCAATAGTTCATGACTAAAAATAACGTTATTTTATACTCAGCCGTTAGCATTTCGTACATTTGGTAACAGCGCAATGGTGTATGTATACATCGTCTATACAGTACGCCGAGTACGCGTCCGCGTGAACATGCAGTTTGTCCGTTGTGCTTACATACGATTATGAGGAAAATGCTTGAAAATGATAGAGAAGGGGAAAACCTAAGTCATTTTACTGAAAAGGAAGTAAAGTGTCTGAAAAAATCTATAATCAAAGACGTAAGCAGCAAGAACTGGGTAAAAACATCAGGAGTATATACGGTACGAAAAAGTCACACCTAACCTAAATAGGCGGTGGATCATAATGCCGATGACAAAATTAAAGAATGTTCAGTAGAAGGTCGACGTATCGTACATGTATAAACTTTAGCACATAAAATGTTTTGTAAGAAATGCAAATCAAAACTGCATTTTACGGACATTGAAGAAAATTGTAATTTAATTTTTCATTTTGTTAAATATATTTGAATTTGATTTTAATACATTTTTAAAATCTTTTTCTCAATCACTTTTATACTAAATTAAGTATTTCTATTGTTTTTATAACAATATTTACTATACAAATAAATTTTATTACTAAAAAACTAACAATTAGGTATTTGTACTAAAAATTAAAATGGTATACATATTATTCTTAAATTCAGATAGCGCGTTTCTAAAGTATCGTACAGCGTTGCCACGTCAACTACTGACTAGTCAAGCACGAGGGCGTATATTGACTACACAGTTGGTCCCATACTCCCTTAACTTTAGAACTCAAGGTTTTCCTTGAGATTTCATGCCAGGTGGGTGAGCGTCGATGTTTAATCTTTGATTTTAGTACATGTAGTTCAAATAATAGTCAGCTAAATCAGATAATTGACCATTAAATTTTAAATACTCATGAGATGTCATATTTTACATAAAAGAAATTTCGAGAGACTGGCTACAAAGGAAAAATGTGTCAAGATTCAATACATTACATCAATAAAATTCCAATTTAAACTAGCTACCCGTTGGAAATACCATAGTTGTGAAGTTCGAACTTCGTTTTATTAAATTTCATGCGTCAAAGTAAATAAATCTACCCACGCGCGCGCGAGGGAAAATAAAATAAAAGAGGAAGGACGTATGAACGAGACGGAGGGAGTGAGTAGTAGAAAGGAATGTGAAAGAGAAATAAAATAGTGTACACGGATGGAGAGGAGCGAAATTGATTGATTGGTCGATTGATTGATACTTCATTGTGCCTCGGAGTTCGCGCAACCCTCTAAAGTGGATGCTGCTGCCCTCTGACGAATAAGAAGTTTATTGAACAACTTTGTACCTTGGGTATGTACAATGCGTTCGAAAATCAAAGTTGATTTATGATTTTGAAAAATTGCTTATTTATGTTAATAGTATTGGCATTCGATTTTCATTTACAAAGGCACTTATTTTATCATTATTCCCTGTTGAACGTTATAAAACGTTATCATATACCTATACTGTACCATAATTTATTTTAAACAAAATTTGACTTCAGAAAATTAGTTATGATACTGCAAAAGTACAAGTCAAGATATTAAGCATATATGATTGCACTAATGTGCTCACTAATGTGTATTAGATTGAAACTAAGAGATGTAGAAAGTAAATTTGTATTTGCTGAATAGGATATTAAATGTAATATAAATGACAGTACTTAACTTAGAAAACGTCTGATTTTTATTCGAGAGAACAAGCAAGAATATGGAGTAAAATAGAGTAATATTGTTATTCTGGGAATCTCGACATAACTCGACTAAATTAAAATTCGCACTGAAAAAGTAGGTTAAAAGTTAAAAAGTTCAAAAGTTAAAAAGAAAATAATAAAAAATTACTTTCATCATGTTTTCGGCGCTCTCTGAAAACCGATTTCTAGGTATTGCTTACATACGAAAATGAACTTGTTTTCCAGAAAAAAGAGATCACTGTCAGATATTTTCAAATATTTACATAATTTTTCGGGCACAGATATACATACGTTGTTCTATACTGTATTATTTTCAATCATATGGTTTACTTATATTTTTGCGTCTCCTGGTGAACTAGTGCATATATGAAAGAGTGCTACTTAAAGATATACACTTTGACGCAAACTTAATTTGAAAAAAATAAATTTAATTCGTTATTCCGGGAAATCACAGAATATAAAAATCCAAAAAACTCGTAAACCGCGGTCTCATTAAAAAATACAGTTACATCTCGACTTGTAAAGAAACCGCTCATCGAATTTCGCGCGAATCCTTTTTATTTTTTCAACGCTACAACAATTTTAGAGTGTTTAAATTTCGGCGTGTATTCCTTGCAACAGTAAAAAGCCTCTATCTCCTCCTCCACTCTCTCTCTCTCTCTTTCTCTCTTTCTCTCTTGTCTCTTGATATCTCGAGATCTGACGATGCGCGTATATTTCGCGCCGTTATCGTTATTTGCATCGGTACGACTCATCGCGCTTAAACTGAAACAAGCGCGCAACACTGCGCGCAACACGAAAAAGCAGTGGAAATAAACGAAAATAAGAGAGACAGAAGAGATAGAAAGAGAACAAGATGATGTGCACGCGTTGTAGGTGTATATACGGCACGCGGCGCGGACTATAAGGCAGAGCTTACAATGATAGAATGCGATGTCGAAAAGGTGCGGAGAGGATGGAGAAGAGAGAGAGAGAGATAGAGAGGGGGGCAGAGGAAGGAAGGAGAAAAAATAACGAGCGTCATACAATACGCGCGCTCGCGCGTGTACTTGTATATTTTATTATATATATATATATATATATATAGCGAGCTACAAGGCGGAGGCGGAGAAGAGCTCGTTAGAAATCTGTCTTTCTAATTTATCCGTCTTGTGATTCTTTATCGTACTCGCTATCGGTGAGATGTCTTTTCCTCTCTTTTCTCTCTCTCTCTTCCACACACCTTTTTTTATTCTCCTCTCATTTTCATCGCCGTAGTCGTCGTCGTCGTCGACTCGTCCCGAGCTCGTCTCATTTCCTGTTTTATTCTGTTTCATTCGAAGGTTCGCTCTCCGCCTCTTTCGTTTTCTCTCTCTCTCTCTCTCTCGTGCTTGTTGATTTTCGTTCCTTCTTCTCCTGCTTTTCTTCGTTTGTAAATATATATATATATATATATATATATATCTCGCTTCTTTTTTTATTCCGTTTCTTTTTACGAGCGGGCGCGTGCGCGTCTTCGAAACACCTTCGCCACGGCTCGCACAGAGTCATTGTATGTTTTAAACATTCTTCGTTTCTGTTTAACGAATGTCAGCGAGATACAAGCGCGAGCGCACGAGTATGTGACTCGAAACGATCGTGAGAGATCGAGCGGAGGAGGCGAGAGAGAGAGAGAAAGAGAGCGAGGGGGGAGAGGGAGTGATGCATGTACCGAAAAAACGTGACTTGCGGAATTTTCACGGGAATTACGAAAATAATATTACGTATGTACCTATGCCTTGTTGTTTTTTTTTATGAGATGCCATGTTGTTATTTTATTTCATATTTTGTACATTATTTCGTCTGCACGCCACTGCGATGCATCGTGTCGATATTTTCTCATATGTTTTTAATGTGATGTGCATTGCGCACTAGAGGAGACAGTCACGAGTTCGTTACAGTTTTCACAATGATTTTTATACAAGAAACATCTTAAACATTTGACTGATTATGTTGCTCTTGGTGAAATTTCGAGAAATTAAATTTTCTACTTTAGACATGATCTTTTACCTATACTATTCTAGTAGAGGGCACATATTATGGGAATACGATGCTCTATTTAAATACAAAAAAAAATAAGCAGAACCGTGTATTGTTTAATGGCATCGAAGAAATGCAGTCATCTCAGAAGTTTTAAAGGACTTTGTTAAACATATTATTCATTATATGTTGTTATTTATTTCAGACAATAAAATAAAAACGCTACTTAATACTATGCAGAAAACATTGACATAAAATGTATTAAAATCTTCTGCCTATGCGATTCAAATCTATGAAATGTTTTGTTGTTTATTTTTATTCTAAATTAAAGGTTTGATAATTTTCTCTTTCAAATAGCATTCAAGAGTTGATATTCATTTCAATATAATTTCAAATTGTTTACTTTAATTAATTACGATTCGTTACCCAGAACGAAATTTCTGATTTTAGATTCTGTGCTTATATGGGGAAATCTCCCAAACCTATAACCTATATGACTCGAGGTTTCAATCAGCTTTTTTTTATAGTTTAACTGTATTAAACTGTTTCACATAGGCTTATGTTATTGTTTAAAGCTTAAGCTTATCGTTTATTACATTTTTATGTTTACTTTCTGTCATAAATTAATTAAATTTATCAATCAAATGTCTAAACTGTCACATTTCTCGTATGTCGTATTCCCGATTTCCATTGTAGTTTCTCTAATAGTGTTTAAAATTGACCTGATATAAATATAAAATAAATTATTTCTTACTAAGAAATAATCAAAGAATAATATTGATAATATTTTCATTTTATTCATAAAATCGGATTTAAATACATTTGAAAATTGTCGTAGGTTTTTGGTGTCGCATGCATAACACGAAGAATAACTCAATAAATAGTAATTGAATTACCTTAAAAAGTATGTAATATGGGTGAAATACATCAACTGTATTATGTTATATTATAATCCCTTTTTTGTTATTTTAGTAAACATAATGCTCAAAATTTAAATAACACCTAAGTGAGCCGATTAAAAAACGAACAGAAAAATGTTGTATCCACAACGCACGTTTGTGCTATAAGTATTAATTAAAATCGATGAAATAAATGATCAAAATATAGTATTTGATAAACTTTTGAGAAATAGCTTTGCATTATACCTAAAAAAACTAATATGTACCTATTAATAAAATATCAAATTTACATCGATTAGTCGCTTCCACAATGCGCCTTCCGCAACGCGCGTTTGTTTAAACATCATAACCTCTTTCTGCAACTAGTAAAACTGAATAATACAAATACGAGAAGAAGTTTCTTTGCATTTTACAATCATGAGACCTGTTTTGAGTGAAGTTAAAGTGAGAAAGAAGAAAGAGTACGTAAAGCACCAACGAATTGAAGAGTTACAAAAACGGAAAACCAGGAGTCAACAGAGAAAGAAATATAATGAAAATATTCGTTGTCTAAGAGGTAAAATTAGACAATTTAAACGTTTAAATTGTTAATTTCAATAAACCAAATTTATAATTTAAATTTAATTAATGCATAAAAACATGAATTTGTTTCAAATGAAATTACACTTCCTGCCTGTTTATTCTATAAACGAACTATAATACAATACCTCGATTAAAGCATACAATTTTTGTTATCCTTTAATCAATGTTATCAATTTTGTCTTACGTTGTTGCTTCTACCGAACCATTATCAATCACTTTAAGTGAATCATTAAGATCAACGTAATTTGTAAAATAACAATAATGCAATACAAATGTTTGATTTAAGTATCAAAAATAAAAATAAAAATAGCTGCACAAATATTTTAGAACTATTTTCAAGAAAAAATATATACATGGAAATTCTAACCTGCCGAATTTGATAAATCATTTTAGATTCGTTACGTACTTGTTTCGGGCTTGTTCATGGGCAAATATTAATTGTTTATAGTCTCGAGAAGTTGTGTGAAAAAAATTAGAGCTGTGCTCCTAAGTTAAGTTGACCTCATTTTCAACATTTGAAAGTCAAAAGTTCTGGAGATTTCTCCATATATAGACAGAAGGGTACAATTAGTTGTTTTTGGACTGTATGCGTAAAAAATCCCCCTCTGGAAATCTGCACGTTTCAAATTTTTGTAAAAATCGAGTAATCTCAAGGGGCTCAAACCTCGGCTCAATCGACTGCAAAAAGTAAAACAATGCGAGCAGCTCAAAGAAAGAGTAAAAAATAAAGTAACAAAAACTTATATTTTAACAGACCGGAGTAAGAACAGTAGTTGTTTTGTGAATAGTTTTTAAAATACTTTTATAAGAATAAAAGCCTTTTTTAATAATAATAATAATAATAATAATAATAATAAAATTCACATCTCAATGGTATGAAGGTCACCAAGAAAAGATGTAAACAGGAGAGGATAAATTATTCTTTACAGGAAGCTCTAACATTAAAAATTCTAAATATGTCATACTCAGAAGCTTCTGTTAACTATTATTGCAATATATTACTTTTTCATAAAATTGCAGTACTTAAAAAAGATAAAATGTTATTCTGCTTAACTATTCAGAAAAAAATGCAATAAAAAGAGACTTATTATACTTTCCACCATAATCTAATTAAAAAGATTTACTTCCAAATTTCAATTTTGGAAAGCAACTGGTATTTGGCTTTCTAGATAAAAAATATGTCTTTTTAGTTTTAAATATTAATATTAATATTTTTTAATTAAATTCTGATCGTAAATAGTTTAAAATGTAGAAATTTTCTTTCAAATCCGTAATAAGATTTAAGAAACAGTTTAACCCTCCTGTGCACTTGATATATGTATATTCTACTGCACAGGAGGGTTAATTAACTCTATAAGTCCGAAGTTTAGAAATCTTAAGAAAAAAACATGAAAAAATTCAGAGATCAATATTTATTTTAACTTTACATGTGAAGTTCATCACATGAAAAGGAAAGAAAGTGCGTGGGTCCTAAAGAACTTACTAGGACCAAGAGAGTTTATGGTCAATGTGAAAATTACTTGAAAATTACTTGCCTTCTGCTCTAAAGATTCATATGATAATCCGACTAAAATAGTCTATTTGGCTGCGTTGAATAGCTTGTTGAATAAAAAACACCCTCTTAATATGATATTTAGTAATTCTTTTGATCTATAGTTTGAGAGGTTTTATACTAATATCCGTCAATAGACTTTCAAATATATTATTTTGCTTGGAATTTTTGAGGAAAAATCCGTATTACCAAATATACAATATTTTTTCATAAGACGTCTTCAATTTGAATTTTCCGGCAGGCAATTAAATTTTATTGTAGGTAACCCATTAGTGACCATTGTAGAATATATGCTTCGTTTAATAACAGACAATACGTATCTCTTAATCTCGCTAACAATATTTATCTCTTAATTTCGCTTTTTGCATTTAAGGCACGACCGCCGACGCTCGCGATTGCCTATCATTTTTATTGATCCAAGTTGATTTAACATTATAAAAAAACTAATGTATACTAGAAATTTCTAATATTGAAAGCAATATATTGAATAATGTAAAAATAAAATGAAAATGAACAATATATGCATATAATACAACTGAAAAATAATACAAAGATAATTGATAATATATATTATGATATCATTAAGCCTCCTAACCCGTCCACATGGATTACTTCGTTAAGATAAGGATCTTGAGGAGAATGATTATATTGTTTATTGTGTATATAACGGTTTTCCCTACGAACTTTGTTTAAAATATGTTTTTGTAAGAAATGTTAAATACAAAAAAGTTTTGTTCTTTCAAGATCAATAATTTTACCGTGAAATTCTTTTGCGTATAATGCGGTATAATCCAATTGTGGCCTAAAAATTGATTATTGATACCTTTTTTGCGCTTTATTTTGCGATTCTCTCGCCAAACTTTGTTTAATTGGCGTTTTCATAAAAAATGTTTCCTACAATAAAGTTGTATTTTTTTCGAGATTTACGACTTTACCGTGGATATTTTAGCATAAATTGTGTTATAATCCAATTATGGCCTAAAAATTGATTTTCGAAGGCTTTTTGCGCTTTAATTTAGGTTTTTCTTGACTAACTTCGTTTAATCGATGTATTTATAAAAAAATGATAATAGAAAAAAGTTGTATTTTTTCGAGATACAATTTTACAGTGAAAATTTATTCCGTATGTTGTGTTATAATTCAAGTATGGCCTAAAACTCGATCTTTGATGTTCTTTTGCGCTTTAATTTAGGTTTCTCTCGACAAACTTTGTTTAAATGACGTTGTAGTAAAAAATGTTACATACAAGAAAGTTGTATTTTTTCGAGATCTACAATTGTACCCTGGAAAATTTAATAAAAACATTGTATTTTTTCAAGAAACAGCTAAGATTGGAATTTTCAATATATTCAATACTTATACTATATGGTAATACGCTGAACGAATATGGCTCAAAATAGATACGTTTTACATAATATTACTTATTATGATGAAAAAAGTAAGCTCTTTAAGTTTCAGCCCGTTTGACCGTGGTTTTGCTGAGTTAATCGAGGAACTTGATTACATCCTTACATACATTTAAAAGAGTGCTTGAAATGTGTTCCTATAGTGTTAACACATGTTTTTATGCAATAATTTGTTAGTTTTTAAGCTATTACACTTTTCGCTAGAACAAAAATATAAGGCTCTCCCTTGGAGCGGTCGTGTCTAAAAATCAGTAGAGCTCCACTTTGAAGAAATCATAAAACGAAGCACCCTAGTTATACAATTTCAAGAAAGTCGGTCTTTATTTTCGGTACAGTTCTATACTTTAGGCACGCCATTTTACTTTCAACATGTCGGATAGATATTGCTTATTTAACAACAAAGTCGCAATCAGTGACTTAACAACCTCAATACGTAAGTGAATTTAATGTATAACATGCACCTCGTCTTACCACTAACAGGCTCAAAAAAACTGTAAGCTCCATCTAACAAGCATATCCCCCGAAAAAGTGCAAAGGAACTACCACCTACACACACAAAGAAAGAACCATCGGTGGCGCGCTAGAGCGAGGAAACAACAACGAGTAGGTACTCCTCGATCTCTCGGCTAAATCGCGAATTTCCGTGCTGCTGGTATTCTCGCGCCCTCCTCCCACTCCCCTTCGCGCCCGCACGCCCACTGCGAGTGTGCACGTGTGTGTACATCATGGACCGGGACGTCAGCTCTCGCGTACACAGCAGGCACAGAGAGCTCGCACTTTCTGCTTTGCGGTCTGAGGGCTGAGTGGGAAGAGGGGGGCGGGGGGGGGGGGTGTGACGAACGAGCGTACGTGTCAGCACTGCAAACATCGGGCCGCGGCGCACAGTACTGGTACACATCCATATGTATGCCAAGCGCGCGGCTCGCGTCGAGAGGCTGCTGCTGGTGCTGGTGTCCGCTGCGGGCGGGCCCATCGAATCGGCCCGCGTGGATGCGTGCCGCACGGTGCTTTTGTAATTGTACGTAATGATTGGCGATGCGGAGGGGAAGAGGTTGTTGTTCCGTAAACGTGGATGCTAATGACGGTGTGTGTATGGCTTGAGGACGCGCGGAGTTTATCTGTTACAAGGACGTAGGTATGCGAAGGAGTTAAGCTGCCTTGAGAGTGCTTTGTGTTCTGGATGAGAATGGGTGGAATTAAGAAACAAGAGGATGGTGGCTTTGGTAAATTGTAACAAAATTCCAGGGCTGACCATAGCGAGCTATTTCTACTCCGTATAGAGTAAGTGCATTAATTCGACCATTGTGATATTGGAAAGATAATGAAAATTAAGATAAAGATAAAGAAAGTTTATGAAATATAATAATGATAAAGGATCATTGATTATCTAAAGTGTTTCAAAAGTTAAAAAATGATTTTGGCCTAAATAAAACCACCTTTAAATCATGTTGTAAGAAAATAATTTATGGCTGGGTAGGTATAACTTCTCAACAAGTTCTCCTTCGACAGGATCGTATATTTTGAATTCTATTCACGTTTTGAACCATATATATACAGCAATGCACGTTTCGGGTGGTTTACTTTGACGGACATATTTTCTATGCTTATAAGAATTCACTTTAGAAACGTCTTTTGTCAGCTCTATTATCAAAGGCTTTTCCAAGTATCCTAAGTACAAATTAATGGTTGGATATTATGCAAGAAAATTTAAATTATTTGATAATATCGTAAAATAATAGGATTAAATGTCTGAAAACGTTAATTTGCAATTCTTTAAGAGAACATTTGTAAATACAAACTTTTTATTGTAAGTATAATCTCACGTTTATAATGCAAATATTTAGTAACATATTATTGTATTATGATTTATTAAAAGTATGAGACATACGCAAATGTTACGCATTACACATCATAATTACTTAAAGTTGAGGGACTCAGGGATCTTGAGAATGAAGGACCTTAATTACAAACTTTTGTGAATTCAACAATTTCTTAGGTTTTAATCTCTAATTAAGAATCCATCGTGAGAATATAACAATTCCATGATGGCGTATCAAAACTGAAGTATGGAAAATACTTGTAAAATTATCGGTAAACGCTCGATAAAGCGAAGATTAATAGAAGTATTTGTATGCAATTTAAACTAATTCTAATTTTTGTTTATCTCCCTGGTATAAAATTATCCAGTTTTATCGAGGCCATCGATTATTTACTACGGCAAACTAGATATTTATACATTCTAGAATACTTTCCACCAGGGCTACGACAACATTCCCTTAAAAAAGAACACTATTTTATGTGAAAATTTTTTTGATAGCATATCGTACTCACAGATCAATACTATGACAACTAAAAATTCTATGCATTTAACAGCAAGCAAGCAACATTAATGTTTCAAAAAATAATTGTTTTACTTGACGGACTTTTATTTTTTTATCTAATGAGTTATTTACATAAATAATCTAGAAAAAATGTTGAGTTGTCATAGTCTTGTTCTGGGGGTGCGATATATATATATATATATATATATATATATATATATATATATAGGTTAAAAAATAAATCATTGGTCAAGCTTTATACATTTAAATTATTTTTCGAGTTTTAACACTGCGTTTATCTCTTTGAAAGACAAATATCATTTTCAATTATCACAAATTAATGAGTTCTAATTTTACTCCAATTCCTGTAGTTTATCCATCCTTAATCGCACCTACTATTTTATTTTTCGAGCTGGATGGAATCGCGCTCAGCTAAAATAACCCGCAAGGTTAGGTCCAGCGGCCAATATATAGGTAGGCGCTGACCTCGCAGGATTTATACGCGACTTTTTTTCCGCAGCACAGACCTTAATCTCCTTTCGTATTTACGACGAACGGCGCGCAGCGCGCGGATCACTTTGAGCGCCGCGATTACTGAATTTTTAATTTTACGTTACGGCCGTCGAAACGTTCTTACGTAATTGGCAGTAAATTATTGGAAACCTCTTAATTTTGCAAGATAAAGCCGATTCCCTCTCTTGCTTCGTCAATTCTTAATGAATTATGGAAAGGTAAGTTTTTACTTCGATTGGTATTACATCTATATAATTAATTATACTTTTTTGAGAAAATAAAGGGCTTTGCAAGGTTTCTTTGGCGCGCATAAGATAGCCAATTACAGTTTCTTCATCGAACCAGGGTAAGTCTTGTAATCGTTTGTGTTGTATTTATACTGTAGTCGTACAAAAGAGTTACGCTGAAAGCAGCATGTTGTGCAACATCTTTGTCAAGGCGGCGCCCAAGAAGATAATACAAATTTATTCCAGGGCAGTTTTAAGTTTATGTTCGCGATTATAACTTAATCTTATTCATATAAGTAATTACTACATACAAATAAGAAAAAAGTTGTCGAAGCGTTTATTTCTGGACGCTACTCTTTAGTGGAAATAACAATGTTTGTTAATGTGTGTTAATGTAATTTAAAATAAAATTGTTTAAATAAAAAAGAAAATTATAACAAATAAAAAGATCAGTATCAAGTGAGTAATAGAAATTGCTATTTAAATAATTATAACCACAAATAAAAATTGTTTAATATGTTTAAATCGATTCCATTATTGAAATGTGTTGTAATTAATCACTTTAGTTAATTTAAAATTTCAATCGTGAATATTATTCATTTGAATTATCGTTCAACAAATCACTTTTTTAGTAGTAAAAAATGTTTATTATGTTTAAATCGATTTCATTATTGAAATATGTTGTAATGAATCATTTTAGTTAACATAAAATTTCAGCCGTGAATATTATTGATTTGAATTATCGTTCAACAAATCACTTTTTTAGTAGTAATCGAAATGAAAGAAACCATTTAACAATGTAGGCATACACACAAAAATTGTAATCAATAAAAGTCATGCTTGTGTATTTTTCTCGGCACACATAGCGCGTATAAACACATCTCCCGCACAAATACGCGCATGCATATAAATACGTTCGATTACAGCTTTTGTGCGCGAAGGACAATAATACACAAAACGCCTCTCTCCTCCTCCTCCACCATCTCATTTGAAACTCTCTCTCCTTTTCGGTTCGTTCACTGAGCACCAGAGAGAAAAATGAATGTAATCCCGCGCTCTCGAAGAAAATTCCGCGAGAGATAAGGATCGATCACAGGAGGGGGAGACGCGTTGATTGAGTCGGACCACCGCTGGCTCTGATTTTTCAGCCGCGCGTCGCCTCAAAGGTTTCCCAATTACGCTGCACGTCAAGCTCTATAAGCCGCACCCGCGCAAACGCGGAGGAGGCATATAGCGATAAAGATTTGAGTTTAACAAAAGGCAGAAAAGGCGTCGCACGGCGCGCGATATAATAATACTCTTCGAGGAGATTCCTGCTATACGTACACTCTGAGATGCTGCCGTATTGTGAGTACGGTGAGGGAAAGGGAGAGAGAGAGCGAGAGAGAAAAAGAGTGGGAGAGAGGGAGAGAGAGTGAGAGAGAGTGAGAGAGAAATGTGTATGCAGGAGGGCATAAACGGCGCGCCGTGGATCGGGGAATTTTAATTTATTCGATGTCGAGAAGATATGAGCTGCTGCGAGCCGCCGCGCGCGTGTATATTACGAAAATCATTGTGATATATGCGCAATGGCGCGTGAATGGTCGAGGTATACACAAAAATGTTATTTATATTCGCTCCTTGCGGTCTTTGTCGATTGTTTGTGCGATTGCTCATTCCTGTATATTGGTTATTGTGCTATATGTTTCTTGCACATTTGTCTTTTTCGGTTTATCGTTATTTCTCGTTGAAGAATTTTGAAAGTTCGAATATAATGACAAATCATCGTAAGCAGGAATTATTTTATTGCAAAAGTTTTATTTGCTTGAGATAATAATATAAAAGGAATGGTTTTTGCAAGTTATGTTTCATTATTTAGATGAAAACTGGACCTGAGTAGGATGGTCGTTATTTTTTCATGTTTGATTAATTTCTAAGCTTTAATAAAAGCTTTAATAATATAATATGAATAAAACTGATAACGCTCTCGTAATAACACGTTTCTACCGGTTGCAAAATAAGTTTCTTATTTACAGTTTTTTTTTAAATGGTCTAATTCGTCGGCTGATAAGAACAAGCAGCTATCTCGATTTTGAGATTCAAAAAGACGCTATCTCGGGTGGCCAATTTTTTTCCGTGATTTTAAGTTGCGTTTACATTATAATGGACTACGTTAGGTACAAGTATCATATTAGGTTCAGTCACCTTATAATGATTAAATTTATCGACAGTGATTCTCAATTTAAAATTACGAAAACAAATTGTACACTCGAGCGTCTTTTTGAATCTCAAAATCAAGATGGCATTTTGATTTCAAAATCGAGATAGTGTCTTTTTAATCACAAACTCGAGATAGCGTCTTTTTGAATCACAAAATCGACATAGCTGCTCTAAACCAATGAATTGTAATAAACCAATAATTCTGGTAGCCCGAAAATGGTTGGCGAGATTATTTTCGTAAATTGTTTGAAACACGTCGAAGTTATATCCATATTTGATAATTTTATGGTGTTTGATTTTCTGGTAACATGTTGGTAAATTGACCAATTTTTATGATCTGCTAAAGTCGCATATCCTTACATATAAGGACCTATACAATATGTTATGAGTAGTTCTGCTTCGATTAATAATACAATTTATTAATTAATAAAGGTCAAATGACCAAGCATTGAACCATTTAATTACCTGATCGCTTTAAACTGAAACTGAAAAAATCTATCTTTCAATCGCTCTTTAAGCAAGAATTTCCGCTACAAAAACTGGAAGATATAATTCCGAGGATAATCCGTCGTAGAGTTAGAAATCAAGTCTCGTATGGGCAGCGAGGCCACAACTGGAAGCCAAAGCTGCACAATCGAGTCCTAATCGTCGGAAATAACGAAGTAGCAGGCGGCAGCGGCTTCGGCGCACCTCATAAGTCTTCCGCGGCATAATGTAACGCCCGGTCGCGCGCGAGACTCCCGCGGCGAAAAATGAGCCGTAGGTAGCGGCTTGCCGTTGCCGCCACGGGGGTAATCCCTAATTTCTCATCGAGAGCTCGACCGATTCTTCATCTACGTATAGATATATACGTACCGAAGAGTCTGCTGCCAATTTTTCTAGAATACACGAATCTCCCTTCCCCTCTCTGTCTCATTCTTCTTTTTCAGAGCTTATATGTGGCTTCCCGGGAAAACAACTTAAGTCCGCTTTTTGTATATTCGAGATATTGATATTTTAATGTTTGCATTAATACGCTAGATCGAAACATAAGAGTTAGCAAGTCAACTTATATTTGTCTAATAAGGCAAAATATTAATTTATTTTTTATTCGAGAAAATAAGCAATATTATGAGTCAATGTACATATAAGTTGTTAGTTCGGGAAAAAATAGAGAGTAGACGATGTAGACTGTTTACAAAAATTGAGTTGCTTTTCCGGAAGTACTACAATTTTGTTTTTATAAACAAACGAATATTTCAGTGATATTAAGGGGTAAAGTTTCGGTAAATACCTATCAATTTCAACCGAACATTGACTATTATTTACAAATTAAGTACATTGCTTATTAAAATACTGTTCAGAAATTTACTGTATTATCCGATTGACTTTATCCTTAAAATTTTACCAGCATATTTTCCAATGCATTTTGTTTGACCGTAGGTAATACGGTTAATAAAAAATAATGTTCTCAAAATAGATTTTTTGTAAAATTATTTATTTACCCGTTATCAAATATCAAAGTTACTTACTATTTATCCACTGGGTCCATACCTCGGCGAAATCTGTAAGTTTAATCCTCCTGTAATGGTACAGTATATCTACATATTACTTAGATATAGATATACTTTACTTGTTAACCGGGGGGTACTAATTGGCGCTACCGTCAAGTTGCACCCAGCTGATGGGTATTTACCGTGGTATTAAATGAATTATTAATTAATTAATTAGTTATGAATAATTAATTTACATAAATTTGATCAAAATAAAGTATATAACAGGATTGATTTCTAAAAAAACACATCTTCATACATCCTTTTTCTAGCTGCCATAATGCAATTTCTATGAATTAAACGTAAAAAGTAAGAGAATTTGAGAGTAAAAAGAGATCGCATCTAAAAACCATTCGGGTAGCATTACCAGAGCAAATACTTTATCTGATTACTCAGGAAACGTCCGTGTCCGTAAATGTAAGATTCGTCGTTTCCAAAGTTAACATCTTTCAAGGGTTGACAATAAGGGTGGAAAGTGAGTATCCTAGAAACTTGAGTCGGTGAAGTTTTTAAGTACTCTCATTTTAAATTTCAAGTCATTTTCAAAGGTTACATCTCTTCTAAGGGAAGAAAATAGGAATTGAGGGTGCAATTTTTAGATCTCAGTGCCTGTAAATGTACGGAATGATGGAGATTAGTTAACCTATGTTTGTTAAAACAGTCAACAATAATTAGTGAAAAAATACTCCTAAATGAAAAAGCAAAAAATAATCATTTTCTGACGGATTTATATAATTTTTTAGAAGATTCTAAATAATGGACTCAAGTTAAATAAGTTATTAAATTACATAGTTTAGTTAATCTCTTTTAATTCCCATGGGAGACGACTCAAAATGCTTAAACATATAAAATTTTATGTAGAGGGAGGTTGAGCTAAAATGAATTCGAGACCAATTTAAAGAAACTTAATGACTTGAACCTAAAACATTATTAAAAATTTGTCAATACAATCGATTAATGACATGTATATTTATAAAGTTTAACTTTAGACAAAACTTAAAGAGGTATGTGTTATTATAAGCAATTCTAGATTACACATTAAGAATTACGCATTTTTAAAAAAATCTAAATTAGGTACTTGCATATACCTATACATACTAATATTTATTTCTATTCAAAACTTATGTGCCTAAAGTAATTCAAACATCTATGTCAAACCACATAATCATCATACCCTAGGAAAATGAATTTTCCTATATTAAACCTACAATAAAAAGGGTAACAAAAAAATAGCACCTCCAGTCGTTATTCCCGGAAACCAAAGGTATACACACATACCCGTTCAACGACACTCGTATCTTACTCCCAGTCCAGGCCCGTGTACAGCCCTGTGAATCGACTACACGGTCACCTCCTCGACAATACCATCCGCCTCGATGGTATATTCCTGCATCCGCGTGTGCACTGCATACACACACACACACACGTACTGTTTGGCCATGCATACAAAAAGAGAAGAAGGCGAGAGAGTCCCCAACGAGGAGCCAGGACAAGCGCGCGCCTCGAAGCAGGAAGACGACGACGACGACGCTGCTGCTGTTGCTGCTGGGGAGACACACGGCGGCCGATGTATATAACGCGGATGCAAAAGGACGAGCGCGCGAATAAACCCAAGGCGGTCGCGGCGCTACAGACCAGGTTGAAAGTTAATTTTATTCTCAAGAAATTGTATCGGGTTGTTTGTGCCTCGAACTGTAAATTGCGCTTTATTGGAGCGTAAAGAGGTTGTGTATGGGATCGGGTGAAGATTTTGAATAAATGCAGAAATTGAGATTTGATAATAAACTTTTGTAAGGGATTGTTCTACTGTTTAGATATATTGACGGTATTTTTTATAGACACAATTATGCTTTATAGGGCTTTATTTTTAACCCTTTACTACCGACCTGGCGTATGTGAGACCCCACGCAAAATTTCAGTAATTTGTAACTTTGGGAATATATCGTATTCCTAGGTGTTTGACCTTGATGTAAATTCGTTAAATATCATTACAGATATTGTGCAAAAGTTTGATAACGCAAAATTAATTAAAATCAAAAAGTTATAAATAATTCAAGCACGATAACATTACGCTACTTTCGTGACTAAATTTCAGGTCGGTAGTAAAGGGTTAAAACAGGGTAAAACAGCTATTGATTTTCTTACGATGTATATAGAAATTCTGTGCAACTTATCCATCTCATGAAAAATCCTAAGAATGTTCTTGAAGTTATGTATGAAAATTCATTATCAATACAGGCTAATTGGTACAGAGCTTACATGTTAAACATTGAAACTTCAAAGATGAATATCGCGACTTAGTTAAAGAGTAGCCCTTCGAAATTTCCACCGTACGCGTACAATGTCGTTACAAAAACATAGTAAAATTTTGAAAAGATTTGTAAAAAGGTCGAATTTTGCTGCAACCACCTCGAGAAAAGCCCTCGCGCGAGTGTACGTACGCGAGAGAGATAAAGAGAGTGAGAGAGGTATATAATAGCGGGAGGAGGAACAAAACGCCGCGATGGAGAGAAAAAGCCAGCGAGCAAAGTACGGTAGCCGCGGCGCATATGCATCCCTATATATATATATAAGACGCAGAATCAAAGGGAAGAAGGAAGAAAGAGCGGGAGAGGCAAATAAGGAGAGAGAATGAGAGAAGGTATATATATATACCTTTCGGTCCACGACGACGAGGACGACGAGGACGACGACGACGACGAGCGCGTGGTGTGTCCGAGAAGCGCGGAGAAAGAGAGGGAGAGTCTCGCTCGGCGATAATTTATCGTGACATTACTCACGGACGGACACCTCAATGGTTCGCGCTCGCGCGCACACATGTGTGTGCAGCACTGCAGCGCTGGACACGAAAGAACGGACTGCTGCTGCTGCTGCTGCTGTCTCGTCTTCCCTTTATTTAACCTTTTCCCTCTCTCTCTCTCTCTCTCTCTCTCTCTCTCTCTCTCTATCTCTCTGGAGATTTTGCGCTGCTTGGCACATTTCCTATATGTCTCGTCGTTCCGTATATCCTCTTTCTTCGCCGTCCGTGTGTCCGTGGCAGTGTCTGCGGCTGGCTGCTTGTCGTCCTTGGCTCGCTGGATTCTGGGTACACTATGGGGCTGTGCGCGCAGCCGAGATGGCACCTTAACCCCTTTGTGAATCGCAGTCTTAAATTCGTCAAGCCGCGAGCGCGCGTTTGTATGGATATCTCCTGCTGACTTATGCGGAATCGTCGGATATATGTATGCGGGATGAGGAGGGGGAGGCGAGAGTTTTTGTGCGCTTTTGTTGGCGCGGTCAGGTAGCTTATTATTTGGCTGCCGTGTTTTTGTGCCGTGGCTTTTTCTTCGGAGAGAAGAATGCGAGTGGGCGACTCAACGCGTGCTGAGTCTACGGTAGGGTGGGGGGATGTGAAGCATACTCTTTTTACATTTGATTTTGGTTTTTTGTGTAATACAAATCTGAAAAGTAAAGAGGTTCCGACTTTGTCCAATGGATTATCTCGAACCTGCCAATTGAGCACGTACCGTCGATTTTGAAGATAAGAACATAATCTTTGTGAAAATCAAGTTATCGACGTATACTTTCGTTTACATGAAAAAAGAAGGTATCGATTAATGTATACAAATGTTGCATGCCTAATTAATCTTCATCAGATACCTAGTTTTTTTTAAAATCTTTTAAAATTATTAAATACTCAAAACTTTTTCAGAAAATAATGAGTTTTACAAAAAAAAATTTTAAGTCTTCATTTGTATATCAGTTGCCTTCTTTTGTTCTCAGTAATCTTTAAAAACTTGAAAAAGAAACTACTCCTATTCGCCGTGAGCTTCCGCTTGGAGGGGATAAAAGAAACGATCACAACGCATGTATAGCAATAAAGGGAGCCTTGAAAATATTACTATATATGTTGAATATACCCCCCGAGTTTCCAAGTTTTGGATGGTGCCACCGGTCATGCTCAGGGCGAATAAATGAATAGTACATTTTGCAGCAAGGGAAGAAAGTGAGCTATTTCTAGCGAGGGTGACGAGTCTGAAATCGCTTTTCTTCCCGTGTTACAAACCGTATTTTTCTTAACAATGGCATGATATGGCCCTTTTTTATGTATGCGGGACGAGTGGGAAATTGTGCAGTTTGAGACGTGCACAACACAATTAGAAATGTAATATCCATTTCTCACCTGTTTTTCATATTTCACCTATTTTTAAGGGAGGAATGGATATTTCTCAACACTTTGAACAAACAGGCTAGAAATTTGTAATTTTCTCTTCTACTTTCAGATAGGAAAAAAGGCCCATTTCATGCCAGTGTTTGATTTTGTATTTTTGATAAACAACGATTTTGATATACAATTTGAAAAATTAACAATAGCGCAATGGATCTGCCATATTTCATCAAGTATTTTTACAATTTAAAAAATCTGGCTTTATTTTTAAAATCAACAACTCCTAACATCGGTAAAAACACGTTTAAGTTATTATGTCATCCCGCAGTATTATTGAGGATATAAAGTATAGAATATTAGTCTCGCAAGTGGAATTCAGTTTTCTACATTGAATTTTAATTGGTTTTTGTTTTAATTTATTTAATTAATACAATTTACATAATTTTACATAATTTTTATTAATCTATTTATTTATTAACTATAATTAATAGTCTTAACTCAGCCGTCTTTGATTCTAAAATGTAGAATAATGTCGTGTATAATTACTATGATAAGTTACAAGACATTTATCTGCTTGACCTTAGTGTCAACAATTGTCTTTTTCCCTAAATGAAGTTTTAAATAATTAAAATAATACATCTTTGAAACTATATTTTTCAATCTAAAGAATATGTAATACAAATAAATAACGATATTTAGTTAACAATGTATTTATGTGAATCATGGCATAGTATCTTTGTAAACTTTTAGAATATTTACTACATCTTTAAAATTGATACGAAAATTATGTTACCGACCTGACGTTGCTTCAAGATTTTGCGATCAAAAGATCTTTAATAAGTTATAACTTTTGTAAATGTCGTTTTTAATCTGAAGCTCTTTGCCATGTATCCGAATGCACATAAAAAAATAAGTTTTGTATTTGTCCCTATTCATAAACCCTATTAAATTCTGAATGTTTCTGTCTATAATAGTATAAATAATAATTATGGAGATATAATATACGCGTAAAGGAAATTCAAATGATAAGCTATTTGTTCGAAATTAAATTGTTCCGAGTTGGTGAAATTATGATGGAACTTGCAAGTAGGTCATCGCGGCAGTTCGTTACGCCTTTGAGAACGTGGGGGCCACTAACGACTCAGCGGGTATAAATGGATTAATCAAGTAATATTGGAAGGTATACATTTACTCTTCATAATTAAAATGGTAAAACATCATTTTGAAAATTCTGCGATCTCATTAACATTCGAAATTCGTTCATTATTTTCATACATGCAATTGATAATTGCTTATAAACATCAATCGAACGTATCACAAAATTTAGCAATTTAAATTTTACTGAGATATTGTTTCTATTTCAGTAGAACATGACATGGTCTTGTCAGATAACGTATGAATATAAAAATATTTAAATATGTTCCTTTCTAAACCGAAGTATAACATTTTTCAAAATAAATAGGTATGATTGATTTCAATGCATTATAAAATATAAACAATATAAAGTTAAATCTCTTCTGACATAATAGAGAAACAGTTTAGCAAACGTAGTCCTTACAAGTATTTGATATTTTCACATTATTTAAGACATATTTTTGCTAAAAAGTTATATTATTCGAATAAGATCATAATTGAATTTTATAATACATGCAATTGGTAATTGCTTATAACATCAATCATACCACGAAAATTAACAAATAAAATTTTGATTACATCATTAATTTCGTAAAGGTCACATGCTGTTGCAAGATTATGCATATTTTTACTCTCAATAAGTAGAAGATGGCACAGTTGGGCTAGACAATTCATGTATATGTAATCATACGTGTGTCCATTGAACATGATCATTTATAAAGAAAAAGTAGAACATTTTAAAAAAGATACTATTGATCTTACTGCATTCCAATTCGTATTATCTGGAACACACTTCAAACAATCGTATCATTTTAATAAGGTCCATAATTCAATTTTACACAATAGAAAAACGTGCACCGCAGATTCTCAAAGCGTCGCTATAAGCGATCCCTCTTAAAAACAACAACAAACGAATCACGACCAGTCCCAACTTCCAGCTCGACGTTGCAACAAAAGCACAGAAGCAAAAACCAAAATAAATCGCAAAACCAAGTGTCGCTCAAACTTCTCGAGTACACCCGTCGCACACCCACACTCCCGTACCCCCTTCGTCATTCTCTTTGTTTATCTCGCGATTCTTGCACGTCCATCTCCCTCCTCTCTCTCTCTTACCGATATTGTTTAGCATCATCCTCACGCTACTAACCCGCCGCAGAGGAGAGCTAGCGCGAGAGAATGCCGTTTCACTCGAGTCACGGAAGGTCATCGTGACCATAGATCATCCTCCGTGCAGCATTCTCTCCCTCTCTCTTGCTCGCACCTCGCGCGCTTGTATATATATATATATGCAGGATATATACCGGTTTGAGGCTCGCGGCGGGATATTCACGCGCGCGCTAACTCTCTTTCTCATTCTCTCCTGGCGATGTATATACACAGATATATATATATATATATATATATATATATGTGTATATGATGCGCAAGGTCCGTGCGGTGTGTGCGGGGCGGCGCGCTACCCCGCGAATATTTGCAGATTGCTTCTCTCTCTCGCGGTCGAGCGAGCGCCGGAGAGCCGCCGCGAGAATCGAAATGACGAACGATGTGCCCGTGCGACGATCGCACCTTCTTCTTCTTCTTCTTTCTTTCGTTTATATATATACATATACACGTATAGCTCGTTTTGTTCTTGTTCGAGGCTCGCGCTCGTTTAACCTGCGGGCTCTTTATAGAAGAGAAGGTCCTCGTTTCAGCCTCTCTCTCTCTCTCTCTCTCTCTATCTTTCGCTTCACACTTCCACGTGTACACGCCTTGCGCTTCCCTTCTTTTTTTCTTATTCCTCGCCGCGCGTTATTTCTTCTCTTTTGCCTTCGCTCGGTCGCTCGCATGCGCGAGTATTGGTATAAGGTAAATTCACAGTAATTGACACTTGACCCCTCCGGCGGCCCCGGCAGAATTTTTGTTCCGCGCGAGTCTCGTTCCTCTCCGCTCGTTTCGCGGTATTTTTCTTCTTTTTTCATTTGTTGCTGCGCGCAGCACGTTTTTCCTGCATGCGGCGCGCGCTGCGCTTCGCTTCGTTCGTTGCTTCAACACTTTGTCTTCTTTTTCTCTCGCGTTTGCTTTGCTGTAAGTTTTTTAATCTCCCGCCCGATAATTGCTGTTCTCTTTGGTCGCGCGCGCGCGCCCGATTCTGATTCGTCGATCGGCCGCGTTGGGTAGGCGTGTTTGTGTATACGATTGCGCATATTGCATTCGTCTTTTTATCGAAAAATTCGGTTTACCTGCAGGGTAGATTAATCGAGTTCGTACTTTTTTCTTGCCGAGCGGCGCTAAATGAAATTTTTGCAGGGAAGAGTTTTTGCCGTTGCGGTATATCGGTGATTGATTTCCGTGATCTCTGAAACTTTATTAAAGAGGAAGGTTTGATTAATTACTATAAGAAATCAGCTTAAAATTGAAAATTAATATCCAGAGATGTGTATCTATTATTAAAAGAATTTCATTAAAAGTATCCGCTTATTATTCAAGATACTGTTTGCTACTTAATCAGTATTAATACTGCATATTTCAATTTGCATCCATATACGATATCGGTTTATTAGCTATCAAAAATTATATATTATCATAATCAGAACAAATGAACACTTCTTTTTGGTACTTTTTAATAAAATCTGTAAAATAATATTTTTAATATTCGATTGTATGGCTCATTTATACATTACTAGCAGTACATGAGAATTTAAAAATATCTTATAGTGCACAAACGTTGGTTCTCTCAACAAGTATTTTCATTATTTCTTCTGGAAAACCAGAAGAACATTATCTATAATTTTCATACAGCTGATAATTTTCTCGGGATTAAAACTCGAAGAACAGTTACAACTTCAGATTAAAAATCTATGTTCTCCCTAAAAGCGTCATAAAGATGCACATATTCTTACTTAATTTGTTTTTGATTTATAAGAAATTAGCCTTGGATGTGAATTGACCTCTCGTTGACCTACAAGGAGGAAAATGATAACTAGTATTAATAATTTAAATGTAAATATGTATATCTGCAGATATACGTACATTGGTAGTGACAAAATTCTAATGATTCAAGACAGATCATCTTTTGCATTAAAAGTTTTGTTAAATTATAATATTTTACACATAAGTAGAACCAGGTTGGATTGAGTCAGACATTAATTTACGCAACTGTAAAAATCTTGACTTGTTTTATATTTATAATTGACATATGTTAAATTGTTAAATAAATTAACAATGCAATATAGTACGAGATATTTAAATTGTAATATGTGAAAAAAGCAATATAAATAATTACCTCTACGTCGTTAAAACATTGTTAAGCAAACTAGCCATTTCCAAATTTTGCAAAAATATCAGGTATTACACTAAAATTGAGCGAAAAAGTGTTGTACATTTCAAACATTATATTATTATGTTATTACATAACTTCAAAAACCAATAGAAACATGACATTTATAATATATTTGATTGGTTAAAGACTATTTACTTATTTAAATTAAGTTGTAATAACTTACCACCTAAGGTAAAAGACTTTTATTTGGAGAACCTTTAAATCTTATAGCGGCCAGCGGCAGACTTGCGGGAGAAAAATGTTATAATTATCTTTCATTTTTAAAAGGCTCACGAGAAGGAAAATCAATAAGCTCTTAAAATTCTGCTTCATTTCAGCAAACTAATTGGTTCCCCATCACGTCCATTACCTAGTTCCCAGCCCATTCTTGTTAGACAAATTTCCACCTCTACTAAGTCATTCGACACAGTGTCTCAAGCATCGCACAGGTATTACACGTGCTACGGGACAAGTTCCACCACTATACTCGCTGCTCTTCCCGGGCCAGCAGTCAGCCCCGCGCACAAAAGATTAATTTGACGAAGGGGCGACAAGCTGCACCAGGCAACAACCCAAACAAGAGCCTGCACATACCTATACACGCGCGCGCGCAGCGAGTGAAAATACGCGCGGTGACAAGTGTTGATTGGCCGGGGCTGCGCGCTGATGGCGAGTTAATAGAAACGCTCTCTCTCTCTCTCTTTCGAGAGAGAGAGAGAGAGAGAGAGAGAGGAACGCGCGCTGCTGGCGCCTCGAGTGCCTCCGAATGCAGAATCGCAGCGCGGCTCTTGATAGTGCTTTCATAGTAGTGAGTTCCCGAGGGAATTTTAAACTTTAATCTGCATGTCTTGAGTTACGCACGAATAAGTAAAAATTATGCAGTTTGCACTTGAATCCTATGAGTATATGTTATATTTGAGTCTTGAGACACAGTTGAGAATGGCTAAATTTAATTCTCGAATGCAATAAAGACAGTGTGGTTGCCCTAATGCACAGAAATGCTATTGGGATTCGATCTCGCTATTCGAGGATATGCCAGATACGTAATGAAACCTGCACGTATGCAAATAAATGCTATAGTATAATGTAGCCACACTTTTCGAAATAAGTGCCCATCTAAGTCCCCGTTCAAATACTTGCGTAAACTATAAGTGTTGACTACAGCGTCCTGAAATGCTGAATTATATCTAGCGATACCTTTGAACGTGCACGCACACTGAATGTGAGTGCAAGCATTACAAGAATAGTATAGGACACTCGCAGAAGCCTCTTTGTTCTGCACTATAATTAGAGAGGCTCCAGAAGCATCGGCTATGACTCCAAATTTTGACTCGGAGAGGGACCAAGTAATGTATTACTTGCAAGGATCCTCAAAGCAGGCCTCTTATAACACAAGTTGCATCAAGTATCTTAAAGTTTTTGAATGTACGCGCAGTTCCGCTGCGTACGCATCGAAAACTATAATATACTTATTGGCACTTCTGTTGCGAAGATAGCCGTACGTTTAACACGCGCACGATGAGAGACCGTGCGTATACCCGCGCGCAAGAGGAAATCCAAAAATCATATCGAGCGCCGACATTTGCGCTTCAGGTGAGCCGAAGCGCTGAGCGATACCTTGAGGCGCGACTGCGATTGACTGAATTTCCGAGGAGAGAACAGCGTCGCCGCGAACGTTCTACGGCAACCTTCATGCTCGATAGCAGAACCGCGTCGCCGCGAGCGCTCTAGGCTACCTTCATGCTCGAGGGCAGGCTGGGGTCTACCTGTGGGTCTACCTTCATGCCCGAGGGTAGCTACAGTAACCTGCGGTAACCTGCGGTAGACTTCATGCACCTGGGCTTGCTTTCATGATCGATGGTACATCGGGTAAATCGATGGCTAACTTCATGCCTCAGACCTGTCGCCGATCACGAAGATAGCTCTTAGAGTCCAGTGTGGCTAACTCGCACAGACGTCTCGATTCTGCGCAGTAGAGCCTCGCGCTCATTGGCTTACGAAGTGCGCGCGCGCTTTGAAAGAGTACGGGAGGGAGCCGCCAAGAGAGCGAAAAATCGGCCGGGCCAGGGTTCAAATCCCACCACTATCGCTTTTTTTTTTTTTTTTTAATAACGCTTAAAGCTAAATACTCCACGCATAAGAGTTCAATAAGTAAATTGTTTAAATTAAGACTTTCACTTTTAAAACTACATACACCACGTACAAAATTATGATTTAAATAAAATAAATATTTGAAAATATACTACTATAGTTGTATATTTTCAAATGCATTTTTCTTCAAGAGTTAACAATGAAAGCTTTTGAAATTTTAACTGAAGGTTCCTGATAAGAATACGGAGGACAAAGTATGTCGTTTTTTTAGAAATATTTATTTAGAGCAGAGAAAAAAATATAAATATAAATAAAGTTCCTATTTTGTACATGTGAATTGATTTATACATGCCTCGCTACCTATCGGTGACAAATTAGAACAGAATATTTCCTTTTCAAATAAGGAATTGTAATGAAACGTAAGAAAACATAATAATACTTTAAAATATGTAAAAAAAATGTAAAAAAATGTAAAAATGTCCGAAATACAACAGTTTTTTATGTTTTTTTTACGTTTAATTACATTTTCTTACATTTTATTACATTTTATAATTTCTACAGGGTTAACTGCCAATGAATTGGCAGCAGATTTGCGTTTTTTCATCCTAACAAAAGTTTCTCTTTGAGAAAGCGAAATGGTTAGAAAAACATACTAGTATAGTTACATAAATAGTTTAATATTAAAAAATTTTTTTTTAATAATTCAATAAGTCATTTAAATAATTCAAAATTACTGTGCTTAGGTTAGTAGGGTTAAGGAGCTTATAGTTTTATTATTTAAATTGTTTTTATTGCTGCGCTTGGAGTACTTAAATTAATTAATCTTTCTATTTTTTTATTCAATAAATATTAAATTCATTCTAGTATTCATGGCATGTTCTAAGGAAATTTTAGAACTGACCGAATGGCCCCGATAATAATCGAAGAAAAAGGGTTATGCGATTTGACCGAAGGGTTCAAGTTGGATTGCGAAACATATATATAAAAAATTAATGCTCTTATAACCAAATACCCCATGTACGAAAATTCTATAAATAAATTGTTTTAATTAAACCATATGGATATCAAGGTAATACCCCATACATAAAGGTCAATAAAAATATTGTTTAATGATTAAACCGTTAATTCTTAACTACAAAATTTCTTAATATCTTTAAATCCGTTAAACTAATAAATACCCCATGTATGAAAGTTACATAAATTAATTATTTTAAAATATTTATTTTATTTAAATCATAATTTTGTACGTGGTGTATGTAGTTTTAAAAGTGAAAGTCTTAATTTAAACAATTTACTTATTGAACTCTTATGCGTGGAGTATTTAGCTTTAAGCGTTATTAAAAAAAAAAAAAAAAAGCGATAGTGGTGGGATTTGAACCCTGGCCCGGCCGATTTTTCGCTCTCTTGGCGGCTCCCTCCCGTACTCTTTCAAAGCGCGCGCGCACTTCGTAAGCCAATGAGCGCGAGGCTCTACTGCGCAGAATCGAGACGTCTGTGCGAGTTAGCCACACTGGACTCTAAGAGCTATCTTCGTGATCGGCGACAGGTCTGAGGCATGAAGTTAGCCATCGATTTACCCGATGTACCATCGATCATGAAAGCAAGCCCAGGTGCATGAAGTCTACCGCAGGTTACCGCAGGTTACTGTAGCTACCCTCGGGCATGAAGGTAGACCCACAGGTAGACCCCAGCCTGCCCTCGAGCATGAAGGTAGCCTAGAGCGCTCGCGGCGACGCGGTTCTGCTATCGAGCATGAAGGTTGCCGTAGAACGTTCGCGGCGACGCTGTTCTCTCCTCGGAAATTCAGTCAATCGCAGTCGCGCCTCAAGGTATCGCTCAGCGCTTCGGCTCACCTGAAGCGCAAATGTCGGCGCTCGATATGATTTTTGGATTTCCTCTTGCGCGCGGGTATACGCACGGTCTCTCATCGTGCGCGCGTTAAACGTACGGCTATCTTCGCAACAGAAGTGCCAATAAGTATATTATAGTTTTCGATGCGTACGCAGCGGAACTGCGCGTACATTCAAAAACTTTAAGATACTTGATGCAACTTGTGTTATAAGAGACCTGCTTTGAGGATCCTTGCAAGTAATACATTACTTGGTCCCTCTCCGAGTCAAAATTTGGAGTCATAGCCGATGCTTCTGGAGCCTCTCTAATTATAGTGCAGAACAAAGAGGCTTCTGCGAGTGTCCTATACTATTCTTGTAATGCTTGCACTCACATTCAGTGTGCGTGCACGTTCAAAGGTATCGCTAGATATAATTCAGCATTTCAGGACGCTGTAGTCAACACTTATAGTTTACGCAAGTATTTGAACGGGGACTTAGATGGGCACTTATTTCGAAAAGTGTGGCTACATTATACTATAGCATTTATTTGCATACGTGCAGGTTTCATTACGTATCTGGCATATCCTCGAATAGCGAGATCGAATCCCAATAGCATTTCTGTGCATTAGGGCAACCACACTGTCTTTATTGCATTCGAGAATTAAATTTAGCCATTCTCAACTGTGTCTCAAGACTCAAATATAACATATACTCATAGGATTCAAGTGCAAACCGCATAATTTTTACTTATTCGTGCGTAACTCAAGACATGCAGATTAAAGTTTAAAATTCCCTCGGGAACTCGCTACTATGAAAGCACTATGAGGAGAGACGAGCCTCGTGCGCTACAGCAACAGCACTACCATCTGCATACACAAGCACTCGCACACGCACGCGCGCGCGTATATGTACGTACACATTGTAAAGAGGGCCGCCGCCGACGCCGCGACAGCGACAACCTGTTGCTCTCGCTTATAATACCCTTTCTCTCTCTCGCGCTCGCGCACTCCGCTATGCCGAGAGCTTGAGAAAAGTCGATCCCCGGCACTCGCCGCGCGCGCCCGGACACGAGAGCGATTATTGAGACGCTTAAAACTCGCTCGGTGCGCACACCCCCTTCGTCCTCGTCGCTGCTCGTCGATGCTCGGTGTCCCTGACGTCGGCCCTCGTCGTTGCGCGAAATTTGCTTGTTTTCTCACGAGCCCGCGCGCCGTTGCTGCTCTATTCTTTCTTTCTCTCTTTCTTGCTCGACGTTTTTCGCCGCGTGGGCTTTGTTTTCCGATGGCTTTTTGTTGGGCTTGCCATGTGGCGGTTGCGGCGCGCGTTGTTGATGTACTCCGCGGAGTGAATTCTCTTTTTGCGCTTCTACTCGTTGACACGGCTGAGCTGCGCGTATACGAGCGTGCCAAACAGATGCTTAATTGCGTGCTTTTTGCTGTATCAAAGAGAAAGAGTGTTTTGATAAAAGAATTTTTCGAGCTTTTTTTGTGTGCACATGCGTGTGTGTGTATGTATGCTTTACTGAAAATGTACTAGATTTTCTAGCGCAAATAGGGTACAACTAATTGTTTCCATATAGTAATGTCAACCGGGATAATGCAGAACCACATCTGAACACTGCAAATTTAAGTGTTTTTAATACGTTAAGATGTGTAATTTTGCATGGGAACTATATATATATATATATATATATATATATATATATATATATATATATATATATATATATATATATATATATATATATATATATATATATATATATATAATAAAAGAAAAATTAAGAATGAAGCAAGTTGTGCACTGGTAGAATTAAAAATCTGTTAATTGGGTTTTAAACAATATTCGTATGCGTGTGTGCACGTATAACTGTATAAGAGTGTGTTTGGGTGTATACGTGTGCGTGCGCGCATTTATATATGCGGGTAAGTGCACGTGTTTGAATATAGATATATGTTTATGTATTAAGCGAGCGCTCAGGCGTGCTGTATTAATAATTAGGTGATTATTCCCTCTTGAATTTTCCCACTTGACACTCTCAAGTGCAAGCTCAAGTGCTTGTCAAGAGGCCCCTGGTAAGGACGCACGCGTAGATTAACTTCGTTTATGTATACCTGTGTAAATTGATGTGTAATTTTAGTTGAGCTACTTGCACTTTTTGCAGGCTAATTATCAATTTAGGTTCTAAAATTCAGGTAAGCTAATTTTACTGCAATATAGAGTAATAATTTTAATGAATTTCAGAGGAATAATTTTACGGTAATGAAGTATATAGACCATTGGATACTTTTATATGCCTCAATTTGTATCATATCAATCATAAGTTGCCTAAAAAAAGAGGGAATTTCGTATATGTAACAAAATCTAAATCTAGTACTCATAGTTTTATCTTATGCATGGGCCTTTGTTCATAAAACATCAGCTCTTTTACTCCCAGTATAAAGCATTAATTTAATAAACAATACCTCTACTTCTAATCGCAATTTTGCAAGTTTTTACTCTAGAAAATTAGTTCACAAATAATAAATAAAGTAGAAGAAAAAGCTAAGTTGAGCGTACCTTTATAGTTTTTTGAAATGTTTAAAAGACGAACCCAATATTATGGTGGACGAAAATTAAAATAGCGATTACATTTTTATGATAATTACTGAGTATAAATTGAAGTCTGATAAAGTGAAAATAGATTCCTGATTTGTAAACAGTGATCCCGAGTACTAAGAATATCCTCTAGAACAAACTTGCACCTAAATTTGAGCAAATCTTCTTTCTTACAATAATTGGTTGAAAAAAATGAGTACATGTTATAAATTCTGCATTACTGGTATTAAACTTTTAAAAAATGTGTCCTAGTAAGGTAGGCAAAGCATGAGCAAAATGTCACTTCCTTAGGCCTAATCGAAATAAGATTGCCCCAGAGTCTACTTTCCTTGTAAATATACCTTGTATTATTCTAAACATTGTTCTTTTTCAAGTCTTGCAAATATGTATATATGTTTCAATATTTTAATACATATGAATTTTCAAAAAATACACCATTCCCCCATTATTATACAGGTCAAAGAGTTTTCGCACTAATTCTCCTCGTACAGACGAAACCGTGTCGCGCTCTTTTCTGATCGCTTAAAAATCAATAATATTCCACGAAAAACACAATAGCCTTGTCTCTCTCTCTCGCGGAATGCGAAATATTCTCGCGGCTCTCGTATATATATATATATATATATATATATATATATATATATATATACGAGAGCCGCGAGAATATTTCGCATTCCGCGAGAGAGAGAGACAAGGCTATTGTGTTTTTCGTGGAATATTATTGATATATATATATATATATATATATATATATATATATATATATATATATATATATATATATATATATATATATATATTCAGCGCGCCGAAGCTCTACTCTCTCGAGCGATGATTTAGGGTAATATTGCCGAGACTGCCTGTACGCCACGATGCGCGATAAATGGCTAATTCGTGGTTGAAGCAGCGCGAAGATATGCATCTCGCGTCTCTCTCTCTCTCTCTCTCTCTTGCCGCTGCCGAGGTAAAGTGCGCGGGCGCGCGCGCGCGCAAGTAGTAAAACATTAACTTATGGAAAATAAGATGAGGGGGGAGCGATAAGAGCCGCGACGTGCACGCGTGTGTATAATCTTGCTACAGTCTCCATCTCTCTTCCTCTGTGGCGCGCGCATCATTAAGAAAATGGTCGCTGAAAAAAGAGGTGCCGTGGCAGCTTTTCCGCAAAACGATTAACTAAACAGTTGTTCGTTTTTCGAGGCCTGTCATTATTACAGTCCTTCGAGGTACGTGCATAAGCGTATGCAAATATGCGACGTTCGCTCGCTCGCTCGCGCGGGAGTCTGCGAGTTTGATGCGCATCACGCGAGCATTTTTTTCCTGCGTTCTTTAAACAAACATTATATTTTACGCCTGGCTTTGTGCACGCGGACGTGAGAATCGCGCGTTACTTTTCCTTTTTATGCGCTTTCTTGATACTCCGTTACGCGCGGCGAGCTTCGAGAATTCCGTTACGGTGTCCCGAGAGGGAGACTCGGGCTTTTTCGTTCGGGTGTAGTTTGCATATAATAGACGATAAGTGCGCCGTATTTCAAAGTGAATAAATAAAAACAGAGTAATTTAACATATTAATTTAATGCGACCCGTCAATTAACCGTTATTATGAAAAAATATTGGGTAAAAAATATAATATTATTTAAAAGAAGTATTAGTGTTCGAAAATTTGACTAACTTGAATTATTTCATCCATTTGATTTATACGATTTATTCGTAATTTAAAAAAGTAAATTTCACCCAAATCATGATTAAACACGTTTGTAACTGCGATGAAAATTATTTAATAACTCAAAATAATATATTATTTCAAATAATTATTAGAACCGAGAGAGCTTAATTAATATTGCACAGGTACACCGGCATTGAAGCCGGCACTCAATCCATTAAATATGTTCGCAGCGTATCTTTTTACAATATACGGGAAAAAAGCACTGCACTGCGCTTCCATGAAAATTTAAATCAACGTTTGTTGACAATAGTCGGAAATTTAATTAAATTAAAATGTAATGAGCCGTCAAAGCGCTGCAAATATCAAACGATGCAGCGCACAATATCTCGACAACAGCGACGGTGCTTCAAAAAGCATCGACTCGCTAATATTGCACCGGAACGCGCGCGCGTAATATCACTGTTCTTGTTGCGAGCGACTTTTTGCAAGCATCGGAATATACTCTGCGAACAGATTACACAAATGCTCATAATGAACTTTTGCATAAGCGACATTCGCGTGCCCACTTCATCGTTATAATAATTAGGACTTTCTGAAGTAAAAGAAATTAATTTTGACTTCATTTAATTATCTAAATTAGTTATAAATTTTTAAATTTTAAAAGATATTCTGCAGTATGGGTATCTATAGTTTTGAATAGACTATTTTGTCTGAATGATTAATAAAGGTAACTTACAATTATTAATTAAAAAAGCAATTCCAATAATTAACAAAGCTGATGTATGATATATGATTATGTATGATTATATAGATAACTAACGTACATGTTCACTAATCAAATCGCTTGAGGCGTTAAAATCTTTGTTTTAATAAGTTTTATATAAATAAGAACTTTCGTATAATGAATAACTTGTTGGAATAACTTAATACAACTTTTATACATTAGCAAAAGTTACCAAAATTATTAACAAATCGTACGTTCTCCAAAGAAATTTCCTGCGTTGATATATTGACATGAATTCGTCGGTAAAAATGTCCAATTTTGATGACTATTTCAGTGTTCCGTATCAAAAATTACAAAAGACGATGATCTTAAAAGATATTTGAATTTTATGAAGTTGTCCCGTATTCAAAGTAGCCCCGGTCTCCCGTACCAATGTTCTTTTTAACATTTCTTATATCTTGACTGAAAAATTCGAATAAGTAATTTAAAAAATTTAAATGATATATGTCACACATGTCCAATGTACTCTTCACTATACAAACTTTGTTGAGATAAACAGTGCGTATGTTATCAAAGCATGATTAATCCTAATCATTGAGTTTAGCAGGAATAGTAATTTAGGACAAATCAAATTAGTAGAATTAATCCTCCACCATCAATAAACATAAACTAAATTAGGTAAATTACGTAAAAATTAACGATATTTAAAGAAATATTCTTTTAAAATATGCATAAAGATTAAATATAATTGATACGTATAATATAATACGATAAACGTTCTTACTTTGACCTGTGCAGGAGTCGAAAAATAAGAGCCTTAACGAGCAAACAAAACAACTAACATGGCGCGGCTTTCAAAAGGAGACATCACGGTAGTTCGGAAGTGGAAGCAGCAGCAGCAGCAGTGCAAAGACGGCGAACTAATTAAAAAGACCTCCGCTAGTGAGCGCGAATGCGAGTGTAGCCAACATAATATTGATTCTCATTTCGTGAGCAGCGACGCGGCGACGGAATATCAGTGCGCGCGTTCGTGTAAAGGAGAAAAGTAGGTTTGATTACCGAGCAAAAGCTTTGGGCTAAGTCAAATATCGACTCGCGCGCTCTCTATCGTGATTTTGCTCTTTGCACATCATCGTACGTACAGGGTGTTCAAAAATATCCTGAAAGTACAATTACGGTAGGTATAAAGGTAAAGTGTTTGAATGTAGATCGAGATTTTTAAAATTCGCTCCAGATTTTACAGTCAATGGTTTTTTCGTAAGTTTCGTGTACTATATCATTCAAAAATGTATCGTAAAATCAAAGACCGAGGTGTTTTATGCTCACAATCAGATATTACTATTAATTGACTAATTTTAAGAATAAGCAATAATATGCGTTGATCATTTTGTTGGGCGAAATCAAACTTTTTATCCATTTAAGAAAGTTCCATTTACATTTACGGAATTTTCATAATTTCCGTTAAAAAGTGCAAAATTCGCAAAATGAATAAAGTTCATATTTTTTTCTGAAGAGAAAAAATTATAAATTCTCTTTATTTTGATATGGGGAAAGGTGAAGCAAAATATGCCACGGGGCTAAACGAAACACCGTCTTTATCTCGTATTATACATGGTTACGCCGTATTAAACCAATTAAGATAACTTTAATATCGATGGCCCTTACGAAGACTAGCACGTATTTTGCATTTACCACGAAGAGTATCATATTTGAATTTTTTACATGAAGACTAGCCACATTTCGCGATTTTTCGCCGCCTTTTTCTGACTAATCATTTCGGTAAACCGATTATTTTTTAAGTACCAAAAAAGTCTAATACCCGACTCGAATACGATAAAATTCCGCTGTCAATTCATTGGCACTTCCTCAAACTAAATTAATTGGTCCAATATAAAATTCTTTGTTCTTATAAATTAATTTTAAATAACAATTAAAAAGATGACCCCTCAAAATATAATAATATTTTTTCGAAATATAACCGTTTAAACTAAAAATACGTTTCGGTATATAATAAAAGAAGGGAAAGAGCCTATCCGAAATTTACGGTGGCAAAATATGGGTAATATTATGTTCTTTTTAATGCTTTTACACTAAATTGATCATAATATTTCTAACAAGCCAAAAAACCTGAAAATGTAAAACTCAAAGATCGAAATACTAAAATATCTTTATAAACAAAATAAGATCCTTAATCATATTAAGTGTTTCCGCTGCCTCGGCGTTCTGGATAGAACAACTGCAGCAACTTTAGAAAAACAGTCACTATTATAAGTTTTGTCTTATTTATTTATAGCCTGACAACAACCGTCATCATTGCGGTAAAAATCTAATCATATTACGTTGTAGCGTTACTTAAGAGTTTGAAAAATCGACTTCAGAAAAACATAGGACAAAATGAGCCAAAAATTGAAAAGAAAATATTCTTTAAAATTTGAAGAAATTTAAGTTAAAAAGTTAAAGAAGTAAGTTAAAATTATAAAAGAATACCTTCGTAGAAATCAAATAATTTATAAAACCTTTTTTAACCCAGAAACTAGCCATTTTTACAAACAATGGATAATTATTAGCTAATATGCAGTTGGTTTTATATCAACTTATAATTTACACTTTTCTATTAGCATATTGTTAAAATTGATCAGAGCTATTTTTGTTTAATTTTGAATATATTCAGACCATGCTCTGAAGCAAAATCTGAGGTATCCCGTTTTTCTCCGTTGTTTTTTCAAGTACCAAGAAGCAATATTTTTAAAAATAGTTCATATTAATTATTTATAAGCGTTCTTATGGCACTTTTATAGGTTATTTTTTTTTTTTTTATTAATTTAAGCTTTATTAACCTCATACGAGGTTTTTTAGCATTACATAGATTAGATATACAGTCTGATTACAAAGTATAGCGTGTTTATGTATAACATTATAAGTTTAACTTACAGTTACAAAAGAATTTGTACAGAGTTTTGTATACAGAAGGCCGCGTATCAACAAGTATAGATGAGCTCTTATTAGGTAGGTAGATATGTAATTTACTGAGGTCGCTTACAAGGTTTTGTCGTTGTGTTTCATAAAGTGGGCATTGCCAAAGTATGTGATCGAGGTCTTGTATGTTTGTATTGCATGTACAGTTAGGATCACTAATTATGCTGATGCGAGCCAGAGATGCAGCGAGATTATAATGGTTAGCTCGACATCTGTTTATCATGACAATATTTGCCCGATTAAAATTACTTTTTTCAAACCAGGGTTTATTTTTTAGAGTGTAAAAATTTTGAAAATAGTCTACACCTTTTTTTTTGCCCATTTCAGTAATCATTTTTTCTGTATTGCATTTGGAAGTTTGTTTAAATTTCTGGCGTAAGTCAGAGAAAGGAATGTGGAAATCTTTACAATAAGGATTATTTGTAGCTGCTTTAGCAAGTTGGTCAGCCCGTTCATTTCCATTGATTCCTATATGTGCAGGGATCCAAACTAGCTTAACTTTAAAATGGTTGGTATTTTTTTTTGTAAATTCACAAATTTTTCTTTTGATTTCATAAATATAGTGATTTAATTTAATGTTAAGTTTTGAGGATTTTATTGTTTGTAATGCACTTAAGGAATCAGTGAAAACGATTACATTTGTGTTTGTGCAATTTGTAGCCAGGTCTAGTGCATCATTTAATGCAATGCATTCGGCTGTGAAAATTGACGCATTATTGTTAATACTTCTTTGAATAGAAGTGTTTAAGTCAAAAGAAAAGCAAGCTGCTCCTACTGATATACTCGTACCATTGATTGATTTGCTACCATCTGTAAAAATTGCAATCGCGTCATTTTTTTTAATGAATTTTTCAAGTAACCTATTTGGATCAGCCGTTTGTCGTAGAGTTTTTCCGAATTCAGTGTCTACTTCAAGGTTAGATATAACAATATCGTATTCTGTGAGATAGAGATTATAGTGTCGTTGAATTTTGATTTCATCTTTTAAGGTGTATATTTGATCAATACAGCATAGGAGCATTATTTTTTTCTTTCTTTTTTTAAATATGTGAAAAGAGCTATTTATAGCTTTATTTACAGGTAGACTTGAATTTGAAATTGTTTTGCATAAGTAGTTTAAGCATAAATTTTTAGTTCTTTCGTGTATAGATACAAGTTTTGATTCAGCAAGGAGGATATTGGTAGGGGTACTGATGCGATAGCCCAAAGCTAACCTTATGGCAGCATACTGTATCTTCTCAAGCGCATTAGTGAGCCTCTTTTTCACTGGTAAATATACAAAGCCGGCATAATCAATCAAAGATCTAACATACGATTTATATATAATAAGAAGCGTACTCGGGTCAGCACCCCACCAAACTCCTCTTACATATTTCATGATATTTAGTACATTTCTACATTTATTTACAGTTTTTTCTGTTTGTTGTTTAAAAGAAAGCTGATAATCGAAAAGAATTCCGAGATAACGAACAGTCTCTGCAGATTTGATACATGTATTGTCAATTTTTATTTCCATGCTGCCTGGCTTAATACCTAGATTATTGAAATGCATTAAGACTGTTTTGTGAGGGGCGAGCTCTAGTCCAATTTCTTCTAAATTTTGATTAATAATTTTAAGAGCTTTTTCCATAATTTTTTTGCATGATTTAAGAGATTTCTTTTTAATAAGCAGCTTGATGTCATCAGCGTATTTAGACACAATTATACTTTTGGGTAGATTTTTTAATATTTCTGATATGTATAAATTGAAAAGAAGGGGACTGAGAGCTCCCCCTTGTGGAACGCCTTTGTAGATGGTTCTATAAGTATTTTCGGTAAATTGTGTATATATGTGTCTTTCGTAGTTTAGAAATTTGACTAGTTTTATGATTTCAAGGGGGCAGTTAAACTTAGCTAGTATGTCGAGTAAAATCTCACACTTCACATTATCGTAAGCACTGGTAATATCTAAGAAGGACGCCAATATGTGTTGTTTTTGTTTAAAGCCTTCATTGATTTTAAGGGTTAATTGGACTAGGTTATCGACACAGGATTGACCTTTACGAAAACCTGATTGTGACGCGGGTAAAAGATTGTTTTTTTCGAGCCACCATTGTAGACGATTTTTTACGAGGATTTCAAAGAGCTTGCAGGAACATGAGGTAAGACTAATGGGGCGATAGTTTTCCCCATCAGGCTTTTTAATAAAATGCACATAAGAGTTTTTCCAATCTAGGGGGTAGTCACCTGTGCCGTACATCTCGTTAAAAATGTCTAATAGAATAAGTCTATAATTCATTGGCAGATTTTTGAGTATTTGATAATCGACACCATCAAGGCCGGGGGAAGAGCTAGTTTTTCTTGAATCTAGGGCGATATTGAGTTCGGAAAATTGAAAATGACCGCTGAGAAAATCGTTGATAGTGCACTTAGGAAGCCAATTGGGGTCTGATGGGGCCCAGGAAGGGCTAAGTTTATCAAGTGCAATATTTAGTTTAGTTTGATTTTGTTGGTTTGTAGAATTGTGAGATTTTACTTTGACATATTTATTTTTTAAAATTTTCATTGTATTCCAAACATAAGTGCTATTTGTCTTGAAGTTTATTGTTTCAGTAAAGTCTATAAAACTTTCTTTCTTTTTCTTTTTAAAAATTCTTTTTGCAGTTGCTACTTGTTTTTTGTAAATAATAAAATCATCTAGTTTTTTAGAGTACTGCCATTTTTTAAAAGCTGCTTTTCTTATACTAGAAATTTTATCGCATTCCTGATCCCACCATTTGACAGGATTTTTGTATTTAAAGTTTTTCTTGCAATTTATTTTTTTCGGAGTATTAGATATAACAGCTGATTTAACTATTTCTATGAAAAATTGATATTTAATACTAGGCCTTGAATTGCAAAAAGTGGATTCAAAAAATTGAAAATACTTGTTTTTTAACGTATTTGAAAAATTTTCCCAGTTTGTTCTTTTAGATTTGAGTTTAAAGGTTTTTTTAATATAGGAATTTCTAGTGACATTAAGTAAGATAGATATTGGAAAATGATCTGATCCGAATGTTTCATCGTACATTGATGTATCGATTTTATCTGATAAATTTATAGTTGAAAGAACTAGATCAATGTTGGATTTTTTTGCTGTTTGAGGATCAATTCTAGTGAGAGAGTTACAGTTGTGTATATGTAGATCTTTTTTTTCTATAGAGTTTAATAATCTTTTACCATTGGCGTCGCTATTTGTGCAATTCCATAGTGTATGATGTGCATTGAAGTCCCCAAGTAGAATGCTGTGTGAGTCAAGGTCAATGTGGTGAACAAGCTTGTCCCATTCTTCTTGATTTGGTGTAGTCCCCGGAGTTCTATAGCAGGCGTAGATATTGGTTTCTGGTTGTATATTGTTAATTTTGATACCGAATATTTCAAAGTTATCTATGGAGCCATCTTTTGTATTAATTACAGAAATATCTAGGTAATTTTTAACTAAAAATAGAATTCCGCCCCCTCTTGTTTCTATTCGATCTTTGCGTAACGTTTTGAAGCCCGGAAATGAAAAATCTTTGTTGTAAGGGTTGTCAGGTGATAGCCACGTTTCAACACATATAAAAATATCAATAGACTGCAGTAGTTTAGGTAGGTCGTGCTTGCGTTGTGTAATACTTCTGGCGTTCCAAAAAAGAAGCTTTAAGTCTTTCTGATATGTAGTGATTGTAGCCATTATTATTTTTGGACAGTTTATTGTTTTGTTTCTGAACTTTCTGAGTCGATCTTACTGTTGATAGTCGTCGTTGTTATCAAAATCTGTTTCCATTTCTGATACGTCAGTTGAAGAAGTTTCAATATCAGATTTTGCTAGTTTATTCTTTAGTCTTGTAAGTTTCGATTTGGCAGTTCTATTATTGACTAGAGAGTGGGCTTTGTCAATTACTTTTATTAGTATAGAGACATCGTTTACAATTTTATTGGCTTTAGCAGTAATATCACCCTTATTATGACTTTCTTTTATAAGATCTAAAAATTGGTCATATCCAAATGGCAATTTATTTGTAGCGTCTTTAAAAATATCAACTGCTGGAGACATGGATTCTTCTAAGGCTTGCATACGTTCTTTTTTAATTTTTTCACAATCGGCTTGTTTAGATGCGTCTCCATTAGTTTTGCGTTTTTTCGAACTTTTCCTTTGCTGTCCTAATCTTAATAGCAATTTCGGAGTGACAAATTCATCGGTTTTTTCGTTGGGATTATCTTGAATTTCAGGTACCATTTCAAGAGCGTTTAATTCGGAGGTAGTATCGTGCAGTGATTCACCGCTTGTGGTAGATAGCGGTCTTTTCGCACTATTATGACTAGTAATGTGCTGTTGTGTAGGTTGATTACCTATGGGCTATAGGTTATTTTGTGTGGAAGTTTTGTTTCTTTCTTTATTAAGGGTATTTAATTATTTATTTAAAAATTAACCAATAGTTAGCATTCTTATATATATATATATATATATATATATATATATATATATATATATATATATATATATATATATATATATATATATATATATATATATATATATATATATATATATATATATATATATATATATATATATATATATATATATATATATATATATATATATATATATATATATATATATATATATATATATATATATATATATATATATATATATATATATATATATATATATATATATATATATATATATATATATAAGAATGCTAACTATTGGTTAATTTTTAAATAAATAATTAAATACCCTTAATAAAGAAAGAAACAAAACTTCCACACACGTCGCGTCGTTAAAAGATCAAAGGATGCCGGTCGAAGTAACGTCACATCGTTTATAAAGTTTTCCTTATAACTTCTTCAAATTTGAAGATGTAAAAATTCTGAAAATTTACAAAGAAACTAAACCATGATCTACAAAAATAAACTGCTCGCTGAATCTCGATATTTTTCCCAATCATTAATATATATATATATATATATATATATATATATATATATATATATATATATATATATATATATATATATATATATATATATATATATATATATATATATATATATATATATATATATATATTAATGATTGGGAAAAATATCGAGATTCAGCGAGCAGTTTATTTTTGTAGATCATGGTTTAGTTTCTTTGTAAATTTTCAGAATTTTTACATCTTCAAATTTGAAGAAGTTATAAGGAAAACTTTATAAACGATGTGACGTTACTTCGACCGGCATCCTTTGATCTTTTAACGACGTGACGTCGATCAAAGGACCATTCATAAGCAATAACATTTATTATTTTAATACTCTTATTAAAATACAAAAAGAAATACAAGTCGGCTTATAAACTCTTTATCATATACACGAATGCCAATCAAAAAATATTTTTTTTATTCTTCCATATCCATGAAAACAATGGTTATTCATAGCAGAATCGTTTGAAATCCAATAAATTTTTTTTGTGGCATTCGTCAAAATATCAAGAATTGCATGAATAGCACAAATATTTAATTCGTCATCAAGAAATAAAAAAGTTTTTGAGGCTTAAAAATATAGCTTCTTTTGATACTCTTTCACTGGTTATTATTTATTTTCTGTGCCGTCGAATATGATATTGAATTTAGATCGAATTGAAATTTTCAAATGTAAATATTATATTCTGGACTCAAATAGAAAAAATGTTCTTAAATTATTTGCACGGTATATAAGGTAGATGTACCAGTAACTGGCCACTGCCCAGTACCTGGCCACTAAAGGCCATTTTATTTTTTAACAAGCTTTATAAATAAATTGTAATGTATATCTACTAATTACTGTTATATAACTATTTATTATATTGTATACAAAATTTCGCTAAGTGGTTTTGTATTTTAGACATTAAAAATATTGTAATCTTTCAATAAGTAAAAGTTTTTTCGGTCTAAATTTGATTGTAATGCTTTATATTTTAGATAAACTATCCTCGTGTTATTAAGTGGCAAGTTACTGGTACATTTACCTTAATCATTGTTCACTGTATAGAAATAGAGAAAGGTGAAACATTTATTTTATAATTTTCACGATTTTTATAAAAATTAAATTTTTATTTTTCACTGAAAAAAATATTGATCCATTTCTATGCTGATAAATGAGTAATAATGTTTTTCTGCATATTCATCTGTAGAATAATATTTCTAATAATACAGAACTATTTAATTTTTATTTTCATGAAAAATGAAAAGTTTGGCCTGAAAGAGTATACAGATATAGACTATTCTAAAGACATTCTATGTAATATTACATACATTGTCGATCAATTAAAAATAAAACAAATTCCAAACAAACGTTAACCCACTTTTTCTGTACCTTCAATTTAAAACGTCGGCCATTTTAAAAAACTTTGTCTAAAATTGATTTTATAATTCACCTGGATACCTGTACATATTAATATAATTTTAGATAATCCAGTTAATCAAAAATCTTCACCTACAGATGTTTGCAAAAAAAGTCGAAGAACAATAAAAATAAATTTGATCCTTAGTAGTAAGATAGATTATAAAAACTTTAAATTAAATTAAAACCTTAATTGGCACACCTTTTCCAAAGTACGTAGTTGTCAAAAAAAAATTTAATTAAGATTTTAAAGTTATGATTAGAGGTTAGGACTAGGCTCGATTTTATAGAGCGCGGATCGACTTATAATATTTTACTGTATGCCGCGTCAAAAACTTCTGCCACTATGAGAAATTTGAGATATAAAAAAACTATGTGGGGTCAAAATTTCCCTATGTTATAGTTAAGAGATAAACATAAATCGCAAAATACATATAAATGTAAATGAAAACTTCATTCGTGTTCTTTCAGACAAATTAAGGACCTATGATCGCCATAGTTACAGTCAACAAATATATATAGTAAATGAGGAAAAGTTTCCACCGTATTTACGTCGCCAAAAATATACTTAAAGAAAATTCGAGAGGTGCGATCACTTCCTTTTTACCTCTTCTATGGAATGATCTTATTTGATAGTAACCCGTAGTTTCTGGGATATGCGAGAAGAAAAATAAATTTCGAAGCGGCGAAAATATTGCAGGTTGTGGACTTTGAAAATAAAGCTATTTTATTTGGTGACAACTTCATAGAGCTTCAGGCGCTTTGAGCAAGAAGATTGATGATCAACGAATGCTGAAGAAATAAATACTTTTTACCACGATAATTGTAGTTTTATTTTAGAAATTAGATTTAGGATAATGTTTATAGACCACTAGATTATTATTTATTATTTTTTTTAATATGCCTTTATAAGTAGAGGAAAAAGGCCTAAACAATTCCTCTCTTAAAACCTGGAAAAGACAGTTGTCATATGAAGTAACCGCATGCACGCGCTCCGCAGATCCTGGTGTTTTTTAAAGTCCGTGATCTGACAAATTTTGCAGCCTGCAAATTTAGTTTTCTTCTAGCGCATGCTAAAAGCCGCGCATGATAATCAAACGATATAATTCCATAAAAGCGGCAAAAAGGAAGCGATTGCACCTCTCGGATTTTGATTTCGTGAGATTTTTGAGACGTAAGTACGCAGGAAAATTTTCTCCATTTACTATATATTATATTACTTGACTATAGCTATGGCGATCGTAGGCCCTTAAAACATAAAATTAAGTTAGTTAAGAACAATTTAAGGCGGCTTAAATAATTTATAATTAATAGTTTCTTACAATTTTAATAAGATTATTGAACAAAGTTTTTTCCTACAAAAACCTTGTTTCCTCATTATTTGATTTTTTAATCTTAAAATTTATCCTGGCGCAACCCAGATTTATGGATTTGGACAAATATTTCAGGCAATATTCTTTAGAGAATCTATAAAAAAGTATGCATTTAGTTTTTGCTTATTATTTTACTAAACGTTACTTGGAGCAGTTATGACGTAAGAAGTCTCACTTTTTAATTCATGAAACAGTTTAGGAGTCTATAAAATGCTAACTTTGTTGTAAACACTTTGATAAGTATTCTCAAAATCTCTCAACCAGATCCATAAACGTGGTTCGCACCAAGGTGACTTTCATTCTACACCAATTTACCTATAAAAACACTGACGATTACAAAAAGCAAATCACTGAAAATCAGTTCGGAACTTGCAGTACCATGCCCCCTCAACGAAACCACCCGAAAAATCATACATCGCTCTTTGTCACGTGAAATTTGTTGCGCACACCCCGTACGTACAGCGCTCGAAAAGCTCTCGGAGATGCGGGCGCGTTGCTCTCGAGCCCTGTTTGTACACTCTCCCTCGGGGCATCGGGCGCACACACACACACACACATCGCGCATTTATTCGTTCTCCCGCAATCGCGCGGCATACCTATATACGCTTCCCGCAAGTTCCGGTGATGCGAGGGCGCGCGGCCTAATGCCTCGAACTGTGCAAAATTGCCACTTAAACTCGCGTCCAAGTACAGTTCGTTGCGCGCGTTTTAACCCCTCCCGCGCATAGCTGCAGTGCGCGAGCAGCTCTCCCCGCGTGCGTTATATATATATATATATATATATATATATATATATATATATATATATATATAGGTATATAGGTATAAAGTGAGATCGTTCGTGCAGTGCTGCTGCTGCACATCTCCTCCGGGGACTGCGGCGTATATCTATAGCGCGCTACGAAATCGCAGCTAGAGAAAGGATATGGGAGAGAACGAGTGAGTGAGAGAGAGAGAGAGAGAGAGAGAGAGAGAGAGAGAGAGAGAGAGACGAGGGAGGGGGAATTTGATCAAGGGAGTGGTACGTTAGTTTCGAGAGGGTAGGTATATATATACGTGTACGCGGATATCTGATCGCTAGAGCTGCAGTGAACGCGGAAGAGAGCAAAAAAAAAAGAAGTGGACTATACGGGCAAGCTTTGAGGGTAAATGGGAGGAAAAACATCGAGGGAGAGTGAGAGAGTGAGAGAGAGATAAGGCAGAAATGTAGGGTACGAATTCGTTATTGCGCGATCGAAGAAAAGCTTTTTTTTCGAAGTGTCATTGATATATAGACATATATTTTGCTACTGACGGATACGTTGTTTAGCGAGAGTAAATTGGCTTTTTATATTAAGGGATAATGGTACAATGTAGCAATTGATTTTTATGGGGTTTGTTGTACATAAGAGTTAAAAACAATAGAGAGTGAAGATTTTGAAAAAGAAGTGCACCCTACAAGTACATACTTAAGCATGAAAATGTATCTCGTTACAATGTGTTATTTTAAAAGAGAATGAATCTTGCTTTCATTTACTCATAAAGTAAAAATATATAACGTTAGTAATTAGGTCTTATAACACACATTTTTATAATAATGATTATATTAATTAGTAAATCGAACATGGTGCAAAACAATAAATTCATTCGAACTGTCGTGTAATTTATTTGTTTACCCTAGAAAAGCAAAAATGCTTTTAGCGTTGTAGAAAAATACAGCACGAGAGGAAAACAAGAAAGATAAGACGAGAAAGGAAAAAAAGAAAGACGATTCGTACTCGAGCGAATCCCATTAAGGAAGATGTAGGCTGCGATTTCTTTTGCTGGATTCAATTTTCCTTAGCTATAGATGATTTCGTTTCATTATTCGTAGGCATCTTGATTTCGCTGTCCGCAGCAATCATTCTTCAATTACTAAAGGTAGGTATAGCTATGAAAAGTTTCTGTTGTTATATACTTTCTCCTTTCTTATGCTCTGCAACTTACGAATGTTATGTTTGATACTAACAATCTGAAAAAGCAATTGTAATGTAAGAAATGATAAGAAAATATTACTATATGCACTAGCTAACATATTATACATAACAGTTGTGAACATTTTTTAAAAAAGAGAATAACAAAGCAGAATCATATTTTACTTTTAAAAAATGTAATTTAAATGTTTATAATATTAGTTTTTGAATCAAAATCTTAAAATACCAAAATCCCAAAGAGCTTACTTGCTTAATGCTTCTCACTATTAGGTTTTCAATGGATTGTTGCTCCTAAATACTGTGAGACCTCGATAATTCAAATATCGATAATTCTAAGTGGTATACAATGGCTAGTACCACATATTAATGTTATAATAATAATTATTTATTTTAAAGAAGATTTTAAATTTTATTAAAACTATTATTTTAAAGCAGTAATATACTCATAAAAATTTATTACTTTAAGTTAGTACCGTAGAACGGGGTGACTTTCGACCATTTTGAAATTTTACACTACTCCGGTATGCCTCATTACAACAATTAAGTTGTAAAACAAATGCTTAAAGTTTAGTTTTGAGTACAAAAATAACTCTATTATTTAGAGTTTGTCAGAATATTAAAATTAAAAAAAACATTGATCCGAGGAAATGAAGGCAAACTTTAAGAAAAGAGGGTCAATTTCAATGAAATAAGTGAAAAAATCGAGATTTTATCAGACATCAATAGTAGAAATGTTAAAAAATTAATTTTTTCATGTTTTCCACTTTACACAGAAAGAAATTGTTTAAATGCTTTATATTTTATGGATTCTTCATGCTCATATCAGTTTTATAGGTCCCCTATTGACGTTTTACCTGGACCCGCATGGGCATCTATGAACGTTGTTACGGACGGGAATGTCGGAAATAGAGATTAAATTAATAATCTAAATACATATATAAAATATGCGTTTTGTCCCAGGTTTACTTACTGGACTCGTCACTAAGGCTACGTAAGCAAACCCTGTTTTAGACGCAAAGATTCAATATAAAATTATAAACTTACATGTTTCCGTATTAATCTGTTTTGCAACGACCCTACGAAAGTCCTAATAATGCGACCTTATCGCCTTCCTCTTTTAGCAATTCTAGCCTAGGGCTTGTTCGCTTACGTTATTATCCTTGCTATGATAACTAATTTGTAACTCGTTTGTAAGCACTTTTTGCATAGAATATATGTAATTAACTAAAGTTGTACTATAAACTTTCGGCGAATCGGGTCGATTATTTTATCGGGTTCGGGTAGGGTACTAGACCCTTTTGGTACTCAAAAAAGTATCGGTTTACCAGCGAAAATTAGGCTATCTGAATAAATAAAAGTAGAAAAAATCAGGTGGCAGATAATCGCAAAATGTGCTAATCTTCGTAAGGGCTATCGATATGGTCCTTGTACCTAATATGGCTCACCATGGCTAACTTACCTGTTACATGATTTAGCCGGTACATAGTGGATTCATTTATGTATATAATGTCAGTAGAAGGCATTTCAACCTGTACAAGTCGACACTGCCGTCGATGTTACTACGTATCGTCAGATTTTTAGTAGCATAGTTTATTTTATTATTCGGCTATGTACCTTTTTAGTATAAGAGGATATGTACATATCTACACACTCATTCTACCTAATACGACCCAAGTAACTGAATTCATGCAAGATTTGTATCTAATGGCCACCCTTAGAATTTTTTTAAGCTTTTCAATTACAAGAAATATTTATTTGTTACAATCGATACTTATACTGTTGATTAATTTGTGGAAAAAGTACAATTAATATGTGTTTAAGTAATTTTTGCATTTTATGCGTTATTTATATCTTCAAAAATATGCTTAAATCTTACTAAGTCCGACGAAGATGATTGCTAAACCTTATTTAAATTGATGAAATGTATACTTAAATGTATTACTTTAAACATTTATGTATAGCTATATCATTTCATTCCTTTTATCTCCTTTCGATGGATATATTTGCTTTCTATTAGTGATTGAAGAATGAAAAATAATGATGGGGCATATTGGGTACTCGTGAAACTCAACATAACCCACTACCTGTTTATTTTCAGCAATATAGAAGTGCCCTATATGAATATTTTCAAATGAAAAAAATGTCTTATGTTAGTTTTTATGCTATATTTTGATATCTAACCGGTCCCAATAAATTTTGTTCAATACAGCAACTGGTGAATGCTCAAGGTTTAGGTGGGCCGTATTGGATACAGTTACCTTACTACATTGTATTTTGTATAATGGACTAGAATAAACTATAATAAATTAAAATACATGCTATTACGTGTTTAGTCCCAGGTCTCCCTATTACTGGACTCATCAGTAAAGCTACGTAGACGGGGCATGTAGCTTGGACGCTTAGTATTAATATTAATAAAAAACTTAATTCTTATAATTACATTTACAATTAGTCGTTGGAATATAAACGTACGAGAACTCTACTTACCAATATCGAAAGTACTGTAAAGTATAACCTATAACCAAACCGGTCAAATCAACGCGACGTTTTTCCATTAGTTAAAAATCTACGATGACCTTTCATATAGCAACCGCTCCGCCTATTTTTCTCGTAGCTCGAACTATCGTCCCTTACTTTAGCTAACTTCCATGTCGAGTCGCTACATGTATAAATCATTTATCATTATTATAATCATTATTATAATCATTATTATAATCTTTTGCCAGTCTCGCAGCAGTCTCCACCGGTGAAAAGCCCGCATCAACCGCCTGCACTATTACACGCTCGGCCCCGCCCACAGCGCCGAATTTCGAATTCAAAGTGTATGTGCGTAAACACCGAGGACGGGGTGCGCGAGCGCAGAAATGAAATTTCGCGGATCCGAAATTCAAATTTTCGTATTATATATAGAGACACACGGCGCTCGATTTCTCTCTATACCTTTGCGCGGCGCGCGTCTCCTATGGTGCATTTCATTAAACCTCGGCTGTGCGCGACTTTATTCGCAATTTTCTCGAAAGCCGGAGCTGCCAATTTGGGTTAAGCCGCGCTCTGGCAGCCTGCCCGCGTGTTTTATTCTGCTCCGCCACATATTTTTTATTTTATTTTATTTTTTCCCCCGAGGGAGGCCATGTGCTACTCGGCCTTTTTTTCGCGCTCTTTGCCGCGAGAGCGAGAGTCGCGGACGCTTTTAAAGAATGACGGTAATTTGATTTTTTGGACCGCTGAGCTTACGACTGCAGCGCGCGTGATTTCTGACTATTGGATTTTGTGTGTGCGGAGGGAGATTTTTCCGCCGGGGACATTGATTATGTAGAGTCGAACGGTCGACGTGGATCTTTTTTGTTCTTTCCTTTTTTTGCGCGGGAGTTAGCGTAAGCCAAAGTCTCTGATTATCGATCATTGTCTGTGAGAACAAGTATTTTTATCGGATTTATAGTTCGATGGTAATTTTCTTGCATTTAAAGATGATTAGCTTCATCCTCTCTATTTGAATCCAGTATCTCATTTAATATAGTTTATAAGCAGAAACGTAAAAGATGTATATATGTATGAATTTAAATGAAATTGAATGTTTATGCATTAACATTAACGAACATAGATGTGTATTTTATAATTCAACTGCACAGGTATTTAATTTTTTCCAAACATTGTTTTCGTATTATGTAATTAATTATGAATTATTTTGTGCGATTCAAACAGCCTAATCCAATTATTTATTTTTGATAAATATTAGTGTAAAAAGATAATAATTTATATATAAGCTTTTGAAGTGGACGTATTATAATGATCCCACTTGATGAAGTTTTCAACATATTGGTCAGAAATTCGGACTGTAGCTTGTAAATGTAAAATAAGGGGGAAGGGGAGGTATTTATTAGCATGACAGTGTATACTAAAGACATAGGGAAATCAGTGAAAATGTGTTACGTGGGGAAATGGGAGTGGGTGGTCCAAAAACCTCAAAAACAATGTGACGTACTTTTTTCATTTAATTTTCAATTTTCAGAAAATATATCTGTGTAACGTTGTTTTAAATTTAGACGTGATAGTACACAGAGAGAATTTTCTAATAAAAATTATAACGAAATTCAGGGTAAAAATTACCGTAAATAACTATAAAGCTGGGACACTCCTACTTTCTGGCACTTTTTACTGATATTTTACTATAAAAATTACCTCATTGACTACAAATTCTACCGCACAGACTATAAATTTTACCGCACTGAATGGTAAAATTTGCCTGATTTGAGAAAAAGAAGACAGCTGATAAAGGAAACAACTGAGCGTGTACACATTTTAGGTTAACTCAAATATAAATGTGTATAAATGTACTTATTTAAGTATTAATGATACTGCTACAACAATTGGAAGAAAATCCAGATTTTTAAAAAATATTTCGTACAAATTTGACCACAAATTTTGGTTTTCTCTTACTAAGATTCGTACAGGGAACTTTTACTCTGCGGCAGGCAAATTTTACCCTTCAGTACGATAAAATTTATCGTAAATATCAATAAAAACTGCCGGAAAGTTAGAGTCTCCCAACTTTATAGTCATTCACGGTAATTTTTACTGTGAATTTCGTCATAATTTTTATTAGAAAATTCTCTCCGTGTATACGCAAAGATTTAGCAAAGTATGTGTATGTATTCTTTTATATGTTATGTTATCTCTATTGTATTTATTTTTTATTCTATGTATTATTTTTTGACGAAGCGTTTTCTGTGATATCTGACTGTGACTAGTTCATTACATTTAAATTTTATAAACTGACGAACTGATAAAGTGAATTATTATTTTAATAAGAAATATGCAATAAGTGAAAGTTAAGATAACAATTATATTAAATCGACTGATATTTTTAATTATAATTATAACTACATGTACATGAAATTGTAAGATTTTGTCTTTTGATGAATAAAAAGTATATCTATCTATCTATCTATCTAACGTTGTTTTTATTTGGGATAACAATGTTTCAGAGAGATATTTATTCAAAATTAAAAACGAAAAGAAAAAAAGTGGGTTCTCGTAATTGACGGTGATGGGTGGCTTTAGCGTCACCTTAAGTAGAAGCCGAAAGAGAAAAAATTACAATGGCTTATGACCAATATTATTGTAAACTTACAGGAAAAAATAACATTTTATGGAAATAAATACAACCATTTTTCTCTCGTCACTTCTACTTAAAAAAATCGTTGTTCATTGCTTTAGCAAAATGCTTTCTCAAAGAAGAAATAATTCCGAAGTTATTTATTAAAAATTAACACTGATAAAAATACATCTGCCGCAAACAATTAGCTCTGACGACTTATCAATTTATAAGTCTGGTCGTTCTGTAGTGGCAAAACGTCAGTGAAAAGCGCGATACTAACGACGCTGATATTAATCATTATATAATTAAAAGATAAGCAATTTGTAAAGAAAACTCTGAATTTTTTCTTCAATTAATTACTAATAAATTAATAAAGAGCAGAGGAAAAAGTAAGAATATTATATAAACATATTATAAGGGGTGCCTATTTTACTCCGTGTGCCCATATCGCCCCGAGTTTTCCTAGCTAAAGATATGCAGAGACCAGAATAGAAGGAGAACCACAATGGCAAAACCAAGAGAGAACGGGGCGCGCATAGAACTATATAAAGCCAATCAAATCCCAACAATTATCGAGGCTGTACTTGATCCAGTTTGCATTCGGCGAAGGACCAAGAGAAACAGAGAAGAGGAGAGAATGAGAGAGAATGAGAGAGAGAGAGGAGCGGCGCAGCACATCAGTCGGCCGGAATTGCTGTAGGTAAGCCCGGAATTGCATTATTAAAATCTAATCTGCGTGCGCTCGCACGTATATAGTGAAGTGTATACTAGTGCGCGCGCTCGCGCCCTGTACACAGCAACTAACTTTGCCGGATCCCACTGAGCGCGTCTCTGCGTCTCTCTGCACGCGTTGGCATTGTTTTTAGGCTAAAAGGGGTTCGCCGGTGCTCTTGATACAAAGGAGAGTATAGAGAAAGAGAGAAGATAGAGAATAGAGAGAGCAAGAGAGAGAGAGTCGAATAATACAAAGAGGCGGGGGCTTACAGTTCGCTCGACCGCCGCCGATTGGCCTTATCGTTTATTTAGCGAAAGTGCATGGAGGAGAAAGGGAGAATATTGTGCACTCGGGCAAGTGGGGTTGGGCTCGATCGCCGCAGTTATAAGGATGTTCATTATAGTATGATCACATTTTTTTAATGATATTTCAGAAAAATAGTAAAGGAATTTTAATCTACCTAGTTTTGCTTTCTCACAGAGAAAGCTTTGTGACGTTTTTCGTAAATTATAACGAGATTATTAATATATATTGGATAAACAATAATAATAACAATACAATAACAATATTACATAATATAGAAATTGAATCGATGCCATTGAAATTAATGTGTAAATGAATAAAGTATTATACCTGAATATAATTAAGCGGAAGTGCATTCAAATGTAATTTGTATTTAAAGGACCGTAAATTAAAAATAAATTTATTGATTTTTTTAATTTACATATACGAGCGTTGCTGCTATTACCTAGACAGCGGATTACAAGCCCGATCCGCCACCGAAACACTTCCGGTAAGACAATTTTTTAATGTGTCCCCGTAAAATTCAGACTGACGGGAATTCGAATCCATGCCTCCTGAGCGGCCTTTGTCTTAATGAAGCAAGCGTATTAATATATTATGAGCCACCAACCACCTCAATAATTTAAGATTTGCTTTTGAAAATTCTTTTGTACTCGACGATACGTACAAGAAGAGCATTAATTTTATGGAACTCGGATTTAGATGAGGTTTTGGGGGAAAGAATTAAATTTCCTTGAATAATCATGCTTTTGAGTCATCACATTCAATTATTGATAAGTTTAGATCAGATAAATATTTTTATACAAAAAATGCTTACGTTAAACTTAGGCTGCATTTTTAAGTACCAGAAAAGATCTCCTAAAGCCTGTTTAAAATCCGAGTTCCGCGGGGTTGATGTTCTTTATTAGTTAAATAAATATTTATTAATTTATTTATTTATTCAACTTGGATGGATATTTTTAGATGCGGTAATTAACATTACTCGTAACAAAATAAATCTGAATAACTTTAATCTATGATAAACTATTAGACCATAGGGTTGAACAACTTGCACTACCTAGCACAAAAGGATGAATTAGCAAATCAACATTGTTTGACCTTATAAATAGTGCCTTAAACATTAATCATAATCCCCAAAATACAGATAAACAATGACTTACAACTTTTTTCGGAATAAGCGAATATGAGCGCACCAAATTATATATTTGCTGGCTGTCAAAGACGATGTAAATAAAAACATGTAGAACTTCTACGATGATAAATTAAAATTATGATCGCGAAGTACATTAGTTAGAGATGTACTATACATACTTCTTTCTATGCACATATAACCTTGATATCTTACGTTGAAGGTCAATATTAGATGGGGTCCACGTTACTGACTGGTTCATATATTGCCTTACTCTTCTATATTATACTTTTTAATTATTAGAAAAAGTACTTCAATCTGGGTCAAGATGTTAATAAAATTCAAAGCTGTTACTGAATTGACGATTTTTTTATTAAAGACTCCATGTATAAGGTGCTGGAATAATAGTTACTTAATTTTGGCAGTTCACCAAAGCATCCATAAAATTCGTTTCGCTAATCTAGTGGTGCCAAATCAAATTTTGGACTAATTTATACACTTCCCAAGCACTTATACAATTAGATTTCGATATTTTAGTTAAAAATGTAATATTCGCAAAATAGACAAAATTTGAATTTTTCTCGATAGAAAAACAAGAAAAACTTAATTTTGTTTCCATTTTAAAAGTATCTTTATTAACAAAATTCACCATTGATGTTTATCGATCTACTGTTGTACCCGGCTTACAGTTTGTCGACCCACAGCTGCGCATCTGACCCGAATTCGAACATCATACTTTATACACTAATCGTCCATTCATTTTTGCTAAATAAAACTCGGATCTCGCATAACGGTTGATCCTCAAAAATAATTAAAACTCTCCGGTTTGCCCCTCTAACTGTTTTTAATGCACAAGATTATTAGTGGAAAGCGAGCTGCGACGCGACGACGGAGATTTTGCTCGCTGAAAGCTTCCGGCCTGGGGGGGGGGGGGGGGGATTTTCGGGGGGCTTTACTATGGCCTGCACGCGGAGAGCAGCTACATCGGATCCACGCAGCGCTGCCTGCCCGGATTGTATCTCAAAGAGCGGAGGGCGGATCCCGTGTATACACAGACGAGGAGAAAATTGTCCAAGATCGGGTTACGTTCTAAATTCGGTCATTTCGGTGTTTACAAAGGATATAGAGACAGAGAGTAGGGTAGGATGGAACGATTTTTGATGATTGCGAGAAAAATGAGCCCTTGGTCGGTGGTAATCAAAGTGGAGCGTCAAATAAGATCAATTATTTCATTGGTAGACTCAAAACTTAGATTGTTGACGCATAAGAAACTTTACAAGATTATTTTTTGTACCCATCTAAATATACACATGTAAAATGTAACAATTCTTCAGAAATTTAATGTGTTTTTACAAAATACTTCTAATGGAATTGGTTCTTGATAAGTACTCAATGTCTCATCATCTTTTAAGTTGTTGTCTTCGTTTTATTATAACAAAAGTTTATCCAAAAATTAGGTATAGCAGCAATAAATTAATTGAAAATGTATATTTAAAGTTTAAAAGTATTTTATAAAATTTGTTTTAATAAAAATAAATGATGATCAGGAATCGAATTTAAGTGATTAAGAGTCGGTGCTGTGGCATTGTTAACGCTGCTACTCGTAAAAATTTTAAATTAAAAACTTATTTGTCACACCGTCGTATGACATCCGGCTAATAGAACCATCTTCGGGTATGGTTGAAATTTTTCCCGATACATATTCTATACTGACGCAACTTGTGGTTTCAAAAAGCCACGATATGAGTCACAAAGTGCTACTGTCTGCATGCTAAGCGCTCACACGGCATACGCGGCTATGCTAATGTATTCCCGGTAATACCATGTTACCCGCATTGGCATCAGCATTCTAACGGGAATATAAATGATTAAGTTATTTAAAAGTCGAACGTGACAAATGACGTTGATTAATCAAGGGGCATAACATGATAGAATACGTTTACAATGCTGTAGCATATTGCACCAATTGTATTAACATTATGCATTCTCAAGAAGATTTCAATTTACTGCGAGAATTATCTGAACTTTCCTTATGTCAGCAAGTAGAATATTATTTAAGCATGTTCTTTTTTCAAATTTTCTTCAATTTCTTCAGAATTTTCTTCAATTTTATCAAAATTTTCAATTGTATCTGAATTGGTTCGATTTATACAAATTCTTTTGAAAACAGTTGCGACATACTGCTGAGAGACTCCACTGGCTGCCGAGCGATCAGCACTATAGCGCGCCAAATTCAAAATATTTCGGTATAGGTCTTTTTTCGAACCACTTAACAAAAACGAATCAGTGATTATCTCGAGTGATTAACGAGTTGAGAACAGACTTACTGCTGCACTTATATGAGTAGCATATTCGGTGTAATATCTAAGCTGCATATTAAGAAGAAAAAAGATAAAATATTCGGACTAACTACGTAAAATAATATTCTACATTAATAATTCCTCCAAAAAATGTTATCGAAACTATTTACATATTTTCCCCATTTCCAGCCAGAATTCTTCAACACAAAGATCTCAATCTCCTTAACGCGCATGCTAAAACTAGTAGGCGTCACACTTCGAAGTCATATAAGGTACTTAGCGCGATACATCACCCGATGCGCGCACACACCTCGCCATACGTTCGACGCTCGAATCTTCTCGTCGGCACGACGACAATGGACATCGGCTTTCCTTTGGGTATAGGTTAAGAGGCGAGGTATATATGTATGCGCGACGCCCTCGCCACAGCTGCAGCGGGGAAAACGCGCTTTACTTGTTCGGCGCGGTCGGCGGGGAGAAAGATTGATTTCGTTCGGGCATGTTTTGGGTTCGGAGCTGCAGCGGTAAACGAGCCGCTGCTGTTTTCCGGCGTGCCCGTGCAGCGGGTCTAATGAGGCACACCTGACGCTTCTTCGAGGAAATCTGGCGCTCGTTATAGGCTTTTTGACAAACACGCGGCGCTTTTTTAGAGTCCCCTGGACGGTCACGAGGCGCGTAGATGGAGAGATTTGTTTGCATGTTTCAATGAATTTAAATAAAAAAGCGGCTAAGAAAATATTGATTGTTTTCTTTATGATGCCGCGGGAACGTATTTGAAAGAAATGTGTTTGTGAATGGCGTGTCAAATTTTTGTTTATTTGTTGATTTATTTGCTTTATAAGATTAGTAAATATATTTTTTTATCACTTATGTTACATGTATAATCATTTATTTGTCAAATTTTTTTTAACAATCTTCTGCGCAAGATTTAATAGAGAAAAATTGATTTTACGGAAATCAATTGTTACTTTGCTAGTTTTGCTAATAATACGCAATATGATTAATTACAATATTTGTAAATGAAGCATATTTTACGCACGACATAAATTTATTTATTAAACAAAAAGTTATTTTAAAAAGGCAAAGTCTGTCTTAAGTCTTATTTTACTTCTTAAATCAATTACTCGATCGAAGTAAAGCGTAGTAGTTGTTTCTGTTGTTCAAATGAATACAGTAGATTTTTTATTAAAGAGTGTATGAAACACTAAATACGTAACATTTTTATCCGTTTAACAAGTTTACGAGAAACTTGCAGGATAAATACGAAAATTGTTTGAATTTTCAATGCTAATTACACTTACATATTTTATGAATTAACAGTATAATCCAATGCTGGGAGGGGTATTTGCCCGCGAAATAGTTGTTTCTGTTGTTCTAATAAATATAGTAGATTTTTTTGTCAAAGATTGTATGAGACACTCTAAATACCTCGTCTACAATTTGCTGTTAGAAGCAATCATCTAAATTTTATCGAAGATAGACGTTCAAATCATTTTTAAGAAACGAATGTTCGTATTAACATCATAGAAACATTCCAATAATTAGTTATAAAAGAATTTTTCTTTAAGGGGAAAAAGGTAGTTGAGGAGTGACAGAACGAAACCGGATAATTCTACTTGTTTAAATGAGATTTGAGTAAATAGAAAAAAAACTATGAGCAGTTGTTTTTGAATAAATAAAACAATGTTGATGTACGTTTTGTTTAATTTATTAATACTCAAGACTTACGAAAAGTTATATCCTTCTTTTAATGAATTATCTAATTGTAATTCGCTACAATGGAATAATCCGGCTTTTAATGATCAAAACTGGATTTATCCGTTCAATGTATTTCCACTCAACGTGAAACTTTCGTTACCTCTCGCACGCAAGCCCCATATTTTCCACACCAAAAACAAGATCACAGCGGAAATATAAATTCCATTTACTCGAAATAAAATAAAACGAAAGCATCGCTCAGAAAACCATGTCCCCCCTCCCCCGAATCCATTCGTCGCGCATACATAACGGAGCCAGCAATAGCGAACGCGCGCGCGCACGGGGGCCCACACGTCGTTTAGCCTGTTCGGGGGTTGACAATGATTAGCATAAAAGTGCGCCGTGTTTGTTCAGGCAGCGCGCTCATAAAGCGGCGCGAGGATTTTTTCAAAGGGTGGAGGAGAAAAATCGCGTCGCTCCGCGGGAAGGAGAAGCCGCTTCCTGCGTTTACGCGTATACGTATACACGCTGCGGGTATATCCCAGTGCACAAGCGCAGGCAGTCGAACCCCCGGAAGTCAGGAATCTAGTTTCGCATCGCTTGACTGAGGGGGTTATACACATATAACAGCTTTAGCCGGGCGTAGAACAACAAAGGCGCTTTGCTCGTTCACGACGATGGCCTGCACGCGGACTATATAGGGCTACCGTGCGTCCCCAAAGACGTTATTTAATGCTTAAACACACACGCACCGCGTATTATGTTCGTCGTCGTGGCGCGTCGCGCGCGTAGGTATCCTATATATAGTGCACCTTTTTTTTCTCGTCCACTGCGGGAATGGCTTGTGTGTATACTAATGGCTGCGCGTGTGTATGTGTGTATGTACGAGAGGCAGGAAGATTTAAGGAGGTCTGTCAGTTACGCGCTACGTGCGCAGTGAGTTTCGGGTTTATAAATGTACGGGCAGCGTGAAAAATTTATTTTGACTATGATGATTGATTCGGCTTTCAGCGTAGAGATGATTATGATGAAGCTCGGGAAGGGTGTGAGCTTGATGCGGGCCAGAGGGTTATATTGACTTGATGTTTGTAAATAGTTTAGATTTCGCTTGCTCATAGAGGAAGCTTTGTATTTTTACTGTATTCCCATGGTGTTGTATACGTTGCATTGAGATGAGACGGTAATATTGTGGTAGAAAATCAATCGAGTGAGTAGTTTTATTGCTACACAAATGCAATTGGGAATTTATAGACTTAAAAGGCTCTCGAACGTCGATAGATGACCGCCTTTCTGGCCTCACTAGTCTCCAAAAATATTGAGTTGCTCTCTAAGCTCTATAATAGAACAATTATTTTTTCCACTCTTTAAAAGGCAAAAAAGAAGCAAAAAGTTACATTTCTAAATGGAACACTCGCTTACTCCATTAGAGAAATTGAAATTTATATAGAATTAAAATTATAATACGTTTGGTAAACAACACTTTTGGTTTTACAATTTCGATTCGTAAATTTGATTTTATCTTTTATAAAAACAAAAGTTGTCCGGAATTTCTACAACTATGAATTAGCAATGTATTAAGAATAATTATACTTCCTAAAATTTGAAGCAACAACAATCTCCATATAAAGTAAGAACTGCCGTGTCCCAGTAAATCACTGGCCAAACCGTCGTCATTTGAAACCGCGTGCAAATGTATAATGCCTCCCCCCCTAAAAGAATAAAACTGCCCGAAATTCAGTCTCTGGTATAGCATACTATACCTCGAAAGCGAGCGACGCAAATTACAAAGTAAACACTCGCTCGGCGGCGGCCAAAAAAATTTACAACCCACCGCGCGGCCGACTATCCTAAGCCTTACTTATACCCGCTCGTGGCGAAGGCGCGCCCCGCAAAAGCGCGAGCGAAACGTTTCACATCCGAGGCTTCTGCCACTGCACACATTGCCCACCCCCTCGTAAACAAATCCGACTTTTTACCGCGCGCGCGAAAACGAGCCGAAAGAGGAAGAAGAAAAAAAGGCAGAGCCCTCGTGCAGAAACTCGCTACTAAGTACGCGAGGGCGCCATAAACGTTTATTTCTGGTGCATCGCGCGCGCGCGGCCTCATTAGCGTTGCTCTCTCGAACTCAGTGCAAAGCCAACGGTGGGTATATATAAAAGAGGAAAAAAAAGGAAAAAGCAGGGGCGGGGAAAAAGCGGCAAAGGGATAGAGAGTCAGTCAGTCAGTCAGTCAGTCAGTCGGATTACTACGAAATGCGGGAAAAAAGAAGAAGGAGGAGGAGAATTAGGGATAAAGAGAGCGAGCTGTTAGTCCTTTATAGGTATACGGGAGAGTGGGGAAACGCGAGATACCGAAAGCGTTTGGGAACTTTTTACTGTATGTCTATAATGTAAAAAAGAATTGAGCATATACCGTACGTTTGAGCAGCTATCGGGGTAGAAGTTGTTTCGCTCTTTTTTTAGGGTGACTGCACCAAAATGTTGAATTAAACCCTTTTTTGTAATCTTAAAATATTACAACTTGTTTCCTCTGATCTTAAAATCTTGAATAATCTATTTTTTAATTAGTTAAATATTTGATAACCTTTTATTTAAACGTTTATTCATTAGTCCTCGCATACTATATCTTTTCGTACTTATTTGCGTGTAAATTCAAAGGTTTTGGTATATTTAAATAAAAACTAAATCTACATAATATTCCAGCATTTGTATTGTTACCTTACATCAAAGGTAGTCTATTTGATCAATATAATGTTCTTTAATAAAATTTTTATCGTGCAAAATGGAACATCGTACAAGTGAAAAAAATTCCATTTTATATGATTAAATATTTGCAAATAATCGAACAACAGTCACATATAAATTAATACCAATCGTATGTAAATACTTGTCAAGTAGTACAATATTAGCGTTCCGTGATGTAGAGCTGAATTTTATTGCGATACAACGTAGTAAATATCGGTATTCCATTTTGCTCCACAGTTTTGATAAATTGACAAAAAGGACTTTGTATAAAAATAGTTTCAAAATCTAAATTAAAATGCATTAAGGTAGTATTCTGATATATGTATAAAATAAATTAGACGACTATATCGTATTACAATATTATAGTAAAATAGAGCATTTTTTAAGTGTAGAATGGAGTTGTTGCCATTGTCTCGCAAAATCTTAAAATTTTGGTTGCTTTATATGAATTCTATAAAAAAATATCGTGTAATCACAAAATACTAGGGAGCCTTCAAATAAATCTGCGAATCTTACTATTTAAAAAAAATGAACTAGAAGAAGAAACTTAGTATATTAAATTATACGCTATGCACAAAACCACCCATAAATTCGAACAAGTATAACAATTAACTTTAATTCATTAAAAATTATAAATCATTCAAGGCTCAAATAAATGAATTAACCTTGAAATTAAACATTGGCAAAAAACACGAATGTGAAACATTTAAACAGCCCCATGCATTTTTAAATAGTTCATAAATCTTAAATTTATGCGATGATTCCGTATGAAAGATCGCAAATAAAAATTACATTTCCATTTTCATACACTTTCCGATCTGAAAATCGATTAAAAATGATGGGGTATCGCTTAATGTACCCGAGCAATATACACTCACGTAGCTGTGTGCAGAAAACATTTAACTAGTTGGAAGATTTGCTAATAATCAAACCATCTTAAGCGTCAAGCAGACCATTTTGCCCCGTACTCTCCCGCGTGTGCAATCGATCAACAGCCGCGGAAAAGTTTCATCGCGTGCCCCTTGCGCGCTACATAACGCGTGCAGCTGGCACATGTAGATCGTCATAATCCCGCAGCGCTGTAATTTACGATTTTGAGTGGACTTGTCAGCAGCGATCGGCCGCGATCGCCACATGGCGAAGTATCACAAGTCGAAAGCCGCAGCGGCGGCGCGTTCCTGCACCTCATTCAAAGTATAAAGCGCCAACGAGTGTGTATATTGGACCTTTAGGAGGAATAGGGAAAGCGGCCCCTTGAAGGGGAAAAATGTGGGCGCTGCGCTGTGCTCTCGTTTCTCTCTCGCTCTCTCTTCCTTTTTTTCTTCTCTAAAGGCCAAAACTATCAGAGGGGTGGAGCAGTCGACTCGACTCCAGGCGGCGGCGCGTCCGTTTCTCTCTCTTACTTTTTTTTTTTTTGAGGGGGGTTCTCTCGGCTCTCGTTTCTTTAAGGAGCTCTGATGGCGCTTTTTAGCTCGTTGCTTTGCTGCGCGTTGTGTGCGTGGTCGTTGGCAAAGCACAAGTCGCGGGCCGAGTGATTCATTTGTGCATGCGTTTGACGATTCGTCGCGCGGTGGAGTCTGTTGTTTCTTTTAGGGTAATGAGGTCCGCGATGGAGAAACGCGCGCAGTGAATGTCGCGAAAAATGAATTATATCGCAGTTCTTTGAAGATGTATCTTGAAATAGGTCGCATGCCTGAAATATTATAAATGTTGTTATTGTATTTGGAATAATAACTAATTCGTTATAATAGAACACGTAGATGAATAACGTTATTTTCGATATTTTGTATACTGCCGCAAGAAAGAAGAAAGTCTTTATTCCTTCATAATCTTTGACATTTCATATGATGATAAGCATGAAAAACCCAATAGTTTTATTAATTATTAAAATTTTATTTCATTTTATTGAATTGCAATTAATTGGATAGAAAACGAGTTAGATACAGACAATATTTTTAACAAACAAATAGACTGCAAAGTTAATTTATTTTTAAAATCTCAAAAGTCGTATTAATGTATTTTATGTTTTTTTTTGTATCTATCAAAGATTCTTACGACATTTTTGCTTATCAAAGCGTTGATAAGGATCCTTCTCATTGCTGTAAATGTTATCTTTTTTACACAAAATATTAAAATTAGATGGTTTATACAATACAAAAGAATCAAAATAATGTAACATATTGTTTTTAAATTTTTACGTTATAGACTTTCTTGCTTCCAAAGGCAATACAAATGCGTCATAGTATTGTAATTAATATTTCAAAATTCACGTTTATTGAAAAATGTGATTCCCGCCAAGAAAACATTAACAGAAAAGAAAGCGTTTCCTCAACAAAAAAGTAACGAGTAATTTTAAATATAGTCACAGATGTATGTTGAGTAATGACCCAAATGCCAAAGCCACTCAAGAAGGTAAAGTGAATTATTCACTTTAATGTGTTGGAGTATCTTCTTTCTTCATTTACGCGCTAGGAGCGAAAAGTGGCACTCTCGATCGAACAAATTGGTTGTCACCCTTTCCAACTTTAAAATGTTTAGAGAGTGAACTATATTTATTCGTGTCTTTGACACTTGAGATATTTGTCAATCGGAAGTTTTCTCTATATTATGGCTCTCGAGTGACTTTTAATGACACTATTAAGTGGAATGAAGTGTGAAAATTTTCAACATATTTAAACCAGTACCGAATCTAAAAATAAAAGCATAACTTTGTTGTTACCGCCGAGGCTAATATATAATTTTCAGTAATAAAAGAAATTAAAAAAGTTCAAGAGAATTTTTGTTATACTTTTACCGTATAAAACGAGGACAAAACAAAATATAATATGTATAATATAAGATAAAATAGAACGAAGGTAAAACAGAAGATCAAACTGAATTTTCATAAATTCATGGTCCATAAATGGGTCATTTCACCATTAAAGTGTTAATTGTAAATTATGCAATCGGAATTTTATGTTTGAAGAAAATTTGTATCTTATATAATTTGTAAAACCAAAAAAAAGTCAATATATTTATTCATTTCTGGTTGTATTTATCAGTACTCAATCCTAAATATCCCTATAAAAATTGTACCATCAAAAATGATAAATCATCTAACACACAATGATTTTTCGTGTTTGATCTCTTCTTTCACTTGTATACATTAGGGTGGTTAAAAATTTCCCGAATCTTAAATTTTCTTCTTGTAACCCCTTCAAAATGTTGTAATTGGCTTAAAAATGAGATATTTTGTCCGCTGGTTGTCTGAAGTTAACATTAAGAGGTCTCTACCACCGCAAACAGGTTTTAACATTTGCTTTTAAGCCCTTTTATTACATTAGATGAAGTAAAAATAATTGTATGTTAATTTATCCAGCTACCAATTTTTTTACGTTTATTATAAGTTTATTAACAACTTCACAGCATTAGGCAAGAAAATTTGTTTAATAAACTTATAATAAACGTAAAAAGCAATTTGTTGCTGGATAAATTAACATAAAAAATGTGCTTAAAATCAAATGTTAAAACCTGTTTGCGGTGGTACCTCTTAATGGTAACTTGAGGCAACCGACGAACAAAATATCTGATTTTTATTTTAAGAAAATTTAAGGTTCGGGAAATTTTGGACCACCCGAATATACATAGATACATTACTGTTAACTAAATATATATCGGAATGATTTTTTTTAATAATAGACAACAAATTCAGAAAAAAATTCGACAATATTTGTAACATACAAGTGAAATTTCTGCATCAGTAGTAACTCAAAAGTTATTTTTCTTTGCTACGAAAAAAACAAAATATAATATTTATATAACTTTAGAAAATAGATTTTATATGTATTTTTTCATCATAAATATTACATATACATTGAAAAAAATCACACATTTAACTGGAGCATAATGCGGAAGTAAAAAGGTTAAATAACAACAAACTATCACTAAAGCCCTTCACACTTAAAATATCTCCAAAGATCTCCTAAAGCATATACTTTTCCCACGTGGCCCTCAAAGTCCTTCCAAATCAATCCAAGCACATAACGGAGTAAAAGCCCGCAGCGAGCAGCACGCCCATCGGCAATTTTCAGCGGCAAAATTACGCGCGTCATTCGGAGCATATTGTAAATTGTCGATCCTCCCGCGAGAAGGCACGCACACCGTCGCATACCTGAAGCCTCTCGACGCTTAAAAGCCTGGCGGGGCCGGGGCAGGCCGCTTCGACAGCCGAAAACCCGTAATCGCTCTCGCAAACGAGGTGTGCGTATATACGAGGCTCGTCCGCGTGTGTGCGAACAGCTGAAATGGGCGGCGGCTGCGGGCGGAGCAGCAGTCGCGGAGATGAACGAGGAAGACAGACGGAGCCAGGGAAAACAAGATCGCGAGATAGCGGAACTTTGAGACCGGCGCTTCTTTTTGTTTATTTACGACGCGTTTTGCGTTTCTTTTTTTTCTTTTCCTTTTTTTTTATTATTAATGATTCTATTATGGCAGAGGTAGACATATATATGCCGCTGCCGCGTGCTCGTAATTTATATGCGGGGCGGATAGAGGCGTGCGTGTGTTGTAGCGACGGTGCACCGGCTTTTGCATTTTGATTATTTTTTTAGGCTTGTGATTGCATGCATAGGAGTTAACGAGCTTCGTTTCGCGGCTTCTTTATTTGAGCGTTATTTCATATTTCGAGTTTTCGGTTAGAGTCGTTATTCGAGTGGTAAAAATGATTTTGATTTAGGGGAAATGTAATTTTTTCTAAGGCGAGTCTGTCCAACATGGCCCGTATATCTAATATGGACTGCCGTCGATAATCCCAGATATTATGCAGCTGCGATAGATGGCTTGCGAGTTATGTACATTATATAATTAGAAGGTGTTTGATGCGGAACTGATCTTGCGGAAGCGAATAGGGGCAAACCGGATGTAGAGTTTATCTCGGGAACGCTAAACTGAATTTGTCACTATAAATTTAAGCAAGTAATTGTCTATACTGTAATAAATGGAGGCGTTGGGCTGAGTCAGTACTGTCCTCGTTGTTACTGTGTTTCGACAGACTTTCAGTATCACAGTTTATTTTATCGCCTGGCTATTTGTCAATTTATTGCAACGGGTAATATGATTACACCGGCTTACACAGCCTATCTATTTAATATGTTTCATATACTCGTAGTAGACAAAATACATATTTTGCATCTACTGATCACCCTAGAATCCTTCTAAGCCTCTATGATTATAAATAAGTCTCTAGCTGTTACAAAACAATCATACTTTTGTTAAATTTGTGAAAAAATATATAGGGGAAACTGGGGTAAAGTGAACACACGGGTAAAGTGAATCATGCTTATTATTTCTTCAATAAATTATTATTTATGCCTAATTTTAATTGTAGTGAAAGATAATTATGCAAGGATGAGAAACTTGCAGGATAAATACGAAAATTGTTTGAATTTTCAATGATAATTACATTTACATATTTTATGAATTAACAGTGTACTCCAATGCTGGGAGGGGTATTTGCCCGCGGAGTAGTTGTTTCTGTTGTTCTAATAAATATAGTAGATTTTTTGTTAAAGAGTGTATATTAGACACTCTAAAAATCTCGTCTACAATTTGCTGTTAGAAGCATCATCTAGATAATAAAAAAGTTTCACTACATAACAATCAATATTCTACGAAAGAAAAATAATAGTAATTTTCGATCTTAAAAGAAAGTTGGTTTGTCTAATTCATTATAAGGATTATAGATGTTTATAATCAGTTTTATTGCTAGATTTTTTTTCTAATTACTTCAAATACGTTTTACTTACTATTACCAAGAATGCAGAGCTTTAAATGTTTTTCTGTTTTTAAACAAGCATTTTTAAGAATTGACGTTTCGGGGTAAAGTGCATCGGGGTAAAGGGTCCGGAAAAAAGATGCGATTGCACTAATTTATACGCGGCCAGATGGAAAATTTAACAAAGTATTGATCAAGGTGAGTGTCAGTATAGTATTCAAAGCCTTTGTTGCCACGCATTTCGTATTTATGCCAAAATGGGCCAACACAACTTCTATATTTAACTGTTCCGCATTTTACAGTATTTGAAAGGTTTTAATATGTCATTTAAGTTTTATTTTTATCTAAATTAACGGTTTTATCTATTCCTGTACAAAAACTAGTCAAATATTTTCAAAATATTTAATTCTATCCTCTAGTTCATTTTACTCTGCACTGAAAGGCCTGGGTAAAGTGAACCGGTATTTTTCAAAAATAGCTAAATAATATTAAACTTAATAAATGAATTTTTGTTAAGTTGCTAGTATGATTATTAATGTAAGAACTTTCTTGTGCAACTTACAAAGTAATGTTTTAAGTCTGAAAAATACATTATTTTCGACTTTTACAGTTACTACGTTCACTTTACCCTGGTTTCCCCTATGTATTAATGCGTTGAATTATAAGTTATGTATATTTATGAAAAACGCGTAGATTTTACCTAAATCGGTGATTTGTTCCAAAAGTCTGACCTTAATAAATAAATAAAGTATATTAACTTTTAACATTTTCCTATTCTATAACATGATTTCCAACACTTTTCGACACTATATTTGGTTGTTTGAGGAGGACAATGACAGAAACAACCGATCCAAATAAAATTTTTTCATTACTTGGTAGAGTCTCAAAGCTTATTTGAGAAGCAGAATGACAGAAACAACCGATCTAAATAAAATTTTTTCATTACTTGGTAGAGTCTCAAAGCTTAGTCGGGTCATATTGAGTAGACTCACCTTCTTTTACGAAAGAATAAAGACACGAAGCTTCCTCTATGCAGAAGCAATAACAGATCGTACAACTGTCATCCTCTAAGTAGCAATAACAATGCTCATCTCACATTCATTTGGAAAATTATTGTAAAATAATATTGGCGACGAATATAATGATGTTCAATTGATAATAAATAAACGAAAAACATTCAGTTAGAGCGTTCAAAAATAAAAAAAAATAGGGCTACATCTCCGGGACAACTTTTTTCTTGTTCTTTAGGGCATGCAGAACACGGCAAAAATAGTGTTCCCACGAATTTGGTCTCGGCCCACTGTCTTTTCGGCTACCCAAATTCTCTTACGGGAATTTAACATGGGGAAAATTAACAAAAAGTATTAGACTATTGCCATTGTTCAACGTCATGTAGTCAATGTGTACGGGGCACGACGAAGAAAACATATCGATAAAATAAAAGTACAAGAAAAGAGCTTCAATTTAAAAAAAAGTTGTTCAAAGTGGATACTTATGTAAAAAGTTATCTATGTCTAAAAATAGCAAAAAATCATAGAAATTACAATTCTTTTACAAAATCAAGTAATTTTTCCGATTTTTCAAATGCTTATAACTTTCCACCCGATCGGTCGCTTTTAACGATTTCTTTTTAATTTGCAAGTTAAAACTATGATCGAATTATTAATATCTCCTCTTGTGAATCCTGCATTGTGTCGGAAAAATAGTATACGGGAAATCACACTGCGCGTGCAAGCAAACGAAAAGAGATTTGAACAGCGAGGACCTAATCCTTGAGAAAGTAAAACATCGCAGCGCGCGATGCAGCTGCAGCGTGATTGCCATGCCTGTTTCATTTATGTCTCTCTTACTCCTCGCAAATCTCTCATGTCATATTATGGCATTTTATTGTGCATGGATGCACGCGTGTATACATGCGAAAAAGCGCTGGTTGCATAAGATAGTAATAGCAGCGTAATCTTTTCGAAAGACAAAATGACGCCAAGGTAGAAAACTACAAGTGAAAGAAAGTAAGGTAAAGTAAGGTCTTTTTAATTACTTGAATTCTAGTAGATTCTAAAACCTTAGGTAGGCCATATTTCAGACTTACTTTATTTTCAATTGAAAATCATTTAGCCAAAATGCAATTAAATCGATGAATCAGGGTTTGTTTGCAATAAATATTTTTAAATAATTATTTGCTTCAGGATTAAATCATATTATACTTTGTATATATGATGAAATTATTCATCAGTGTATGTGCGTGTGTGCGCGCGTGCGTGCATACGTGAATATATGACGGGGACTGGTACTTTCATAATAATTACGCTTTATGTGTGCACGTATGTATGTACGTATGTATGTATTTGCGTGCATGTGTGTGTACGTGTCTTGTGTTTATGTATACATGTGTCACTCATCTGGGCTCAAACACCAGTGGATATAGTCTAATCAATCTGTGTGCAAAAACATAATTTTCAGTTAACATTTAAACGTAAAGTATTTGTAATGCTTATGAACTTCTCAGTAAAATTTGCCTTATAATATATAACCTATTTTGTCAAATACATGAACAGATATTGACCTATGCATAATATTATAATATTATAATAAACTATATGACATGACTGATGCCTCTTTGAGAACGCTGAGTGCCAAATCAGTTGACAGCGTTTTTATTAGCTACACGGAAAGAAAAGATCCGCCACGTTGGCTAGGCTACTCCGGCTATTTAAGCAGGAGTAACGCAGCGCGGAGGATTGAAGAAGGTGGTGTATAAAGCGGTACTAGCGATGCGCATTCCTCGCAAACTTTTAATGAATCTCAAGGGTTATTTGCATGATTTTCTCGACAAAGCGATTGATTAGATATTAGGTTATATAAATTTGACAAATTTTTATAATACAAAAGAACTAGAGCATAATATTCTAACCTATAAAGTAGTGATTTTAATTAAATATAAATAAATGAAAATTAATTTTATTTCTTAAATCAATGTATATATCGCAACTTTAGAACCATTAAAATAATGTATTAATACATTTGAAGACTTTAGGATTCTATAACTTATTATTGAACAAACAGTCTGCAACAGTATATAAAAATATTATTAAATACCTATGTTTAATACAAATTTTAAAAACCACGATTTAAATACATTAAGAATAAATTTTTAAAAGACTATATATTACCTTTTAGCAAGTAAAATAAGCGAGTTTAAGAGAATATAAATAAAATGTAAAAAAAATTATCATGAACAATTTTATTTTCATACAAAGTCAATGTACATAGTTAAACATTACAAATTATATGGGGAATTTATGTAATTTATAATAATTTATAAATGCATATATGGGAAAGTGAGCGAAAATGCGTTAAATGAGGGAGGGGGAAGGCTAAAATTGACAAAAATAACGTTACTTACACATGCCGGGGACCCCGCGTAACGGCGCGAAAATTAAAACACAGCTATTCTAAGCTGCGCGAAAGAGCCTAGTATTAGGCGTATAACAAAATTACCCTGAAGAGTGATAAAAATTGTCATAATTCAAAATACAATTAACTCTATTTCACGGCAAAACTAATGATGAATAACGTTAATTTTTACCGTTCATCTGGGTGACTTCCCGTCGAATCAGAATGTCCCAACATTTCCTATAATTCACTGTAATTTTTATCAGAAACTTCTCCCTGTACATACACACTTCAAACAGTTTTACCCTTACGACAATCGCCCCAAAGTATAAATCAATTTCAAACACACATCAAACCAAATCCAAGCCACCACATCCGCGATCCACCTCGTACATAAAATCCGCCAGCCTCCCAAGAAACCATACCCTCATAATACTTCCCTCAAGTCAGTCAAGTGTGCGGCCGTACTTCAACGCCGATAAACCTCCACGTCGTCGCCACAGCCGCGCTTCATAAATAAACAAAGAAAGCCACCGTGCACGCCGGTCTATTCGAACGAATCGCGGGCGCGCGTATACGTCCGGGCGCATTACACCTACACACGCTATCCCTTGTATCGCGCGCTCATGTGGCATTATTATATGTACCCATATATACACGCGGTCGCGGCGCGTCACACGTGCTGCCACACGCACGTATACGACGCACACTTAGATGCGAGTGCAGCGGCAACTGCACGCATATATAGGGAGTTAATAAGCGGCGCCGCTGTCGTTCGCGAGCCACTGATTCGGAACGTCTCGCGGGCAGCAGCAGCAGCATGCCATGCCCCGGGGAATTTATCGTCTCGCTGGCCACGAATTTGCTGACAGGGTCGGTGTGCCCCCCTTATATATACGTACTTCCTCCCTGGATACTCGAGTCGTGTGTGTATGTACGACTGCATGGCGGCACACGAGAAATCGACTGACTGACTGACTGACTGACTGCAGCGAGGCTATTCGACAGTATGCAATTAGTCCTTCGTTCGCTCGCTCTCCTCGCTGTATAAGGTGAATTACGAAGACTCGACTTTTTTCCTCTCCGCGAGCTTGTTTGTTTGTTTTTTGTTTCTCGGGTGGTGGTTTTGACTTGCGCGCGTGTATCTGTGTGCGCGAGTGTGAATGTGCGCGCGTTTTTGTCGGAAATATAATTTCCGATGCAAGGTGGCAATTAAACGGAAGGGTATTTCGATGTTTACTTTAACTGCTGCGGCACGGCTCGACTTTGCATATGCCTATCCTGTTATTAGCGACGCGCTGCAAAGAGCGACGAGTGACGACGATGCCTATATATGCGAGGATGATTGATTGAAATAGCCGGGAGCGCGAAGGGCAGCAAATTGTGAATGTACCGTTTTGTTCGACGATGAAGCTGAATAATTTTTGAGAAATGCTATACTTTCTTATTTTTGTGATTTCATCTCTTTTTTTAATGAATAATCGCATATAGATAGGTTTACTCATTTACTCATTTACTCATTTACCTAAGAGTAGAAGGGTTATATATCTTCGAGTTTTATCAAGCTAAAACCAGGTAGCTGATGCTTACAAATTGTATAAACTATAAGAAATAAATTTGTGCCTTGTGTTACATAAAAACTTGCATTAGAAAGTTAATATTTACACTTGTAAATTTAGTATATGGGCACTGATTATAGCTGAAATGGTCATTACCGTAACTAAATGAGCAACAGGTTTCGGTAATGATATTTCAGTTATATTTAGTACTTACATATATAGTTATCAATAAACTGTTAATGACTGCAAGTCTTTTCAATAAAAGTAATGAAATAATTATTTTTAACAGCTTAAAATCTATATATATATATATATATATAGCGATAAATATTGTAAACTTCCATCTCTACTATTTTGGATATTGTTATTTTAAATTTATATGTACTTCAACAATTAACATTTTTGTTACTTTCAGTATTAATGGAAAAATGGAGTATAATAATTTAATTTATTACTTATTCAAATGGAATAATTATGTTTTCAGCTGCAGTTCGGTATTTTTAAAATTGAAATATAATATAATTTAAAACAGTTATTAATTTACAATTTTTTATTATTTTTAATTGTATATTAAAGAAATTAGCTATCATAAATAAATTTCAAGTAATTATTACAGCAGTACGTCAATTATCTCGACAGGGAAGATCACGAGCAAAATATATTTTTTTTTATAAATTTATTTCATTCATTATATTAAAGATTATTTTGTATAATATATGTGGCTTCGAGGTATAACTACTTCAGTTCGTTTTTACGAAAATTGTGATTTTCTTGAAATTTGTACGTTTGATTGACCTTCTTTCCCGTAATTCTTGCAGAAATTAATAAAACATAATTAATTATCGATACCAGCTATGTGCATAATTACTTAAGTCCACTTTTTTGGTTTTGTTCACGGTATAACAAATTAAGTCCACTTTTTGTAGTTCGTTCGAGGCATAAAGACTCAGTCTACTTTTTTGTGGCTTGTTTTCGGCATAACGACTTAAATTACAATATCGAAAGTATACTAAACATAACAACTTAAAACAGTTAAGCCTTATATCTTTTTACTTTTATATGGAAAATCAAAATTTATTATGTTCTTAAATAGTGAATTAAGGCATAACAACTTAATTACATTGTTATGCTATCTTGCAAACGAACGAAAAAGAAATTCTTATATTCAAATGTATGATCATGTTTGTTATATTTGATGCCCAACTAGATGCGCAGACTGCTAAGCTTTATATTAGGTACTGTAGATTTTGGTACAGTGAATTATACATAACAATTCTAATTTCTTGAAAACACGAAAAATGCACTTAAGTCGTTAAGCCGCGAAGTCACAGATATGTATTCTTACATCTAATTCTCGCAACTGTCTAATTAATATTGAATAATAAATCTTAGGTGCGAGTATTATAAATCAATAATATAAATATAAATAGAAAGTTCCATTTATATTTTAAAGAACAAAAAATATTTGTTGAACCTAGATTCTTCCTTCAAAATACGCCCATTTCTCTAATTTACACACGTATTTTGCAATGAACTTGGTGTGTATCATTAGGTACTAAAAACATAAACGCGTCCTTCCCGTCTCGAGAGTGTTAATATACGCAATACAAAAAACATAGAATTACCGCGAGTAAAAAATGCTCATCAAAAATTAAGTATTACGCACATCGACGTGCACGTTATACCTATACATATAGCTAAGTGCGAGCAAAGCAATATAAAAAGAACCCACGCGGAGACCGAGCGATGATGAGCGAAATATATACAAGCAATACCTACACGCATAAACAAAAAATCTCTAGTAAAAAAATGATCGACCGTTACTTCGTGTTTGCCTAACTATACTCGAACCAGAGACTGCTCGAGCGCTTTAGAAACCTCGCACACGCTAATTACGGGCTACGCTTGTCAAAGCGCAGGCTCTTCTAAAAAGTACCTTGACGCAGTTGAAGCACAGTCGAGTAATTAGTAGTATAGTAGTCGTATTATTTGAGACACAAGTAACTTTAAATTTTAAAACTAAAACTGTAATATATCAGCAATTAACGTACAGAACATTGTAAAATTGCTATATAATCCATTTCTTTTTTAAATACACGCTAGAATAAAATTTTTATCCTTTGGTGATTATTACTTTCAAAAATCTGTATAAACGGTATATAATTAACTTAATTGCGCAAAACTTGCAGATAAAACCAAATAATACAGAACATTTATAAACCCTTTGTGTGTAACATATATATGCATAATACGCATATTATATTGTAAAATTAAAATTCTAAAAAAGATTTATTCCTTAATTAGACCTTTAAAGTCAGTTTTGAAAAATAAGGCTGAAACATTAAAAATCAGCGTTTTCCCTTATTTGCACGATAACTTTAAAATTTGTAATTAAAACAATATATACCTAATTCACCTGATAACGGTTGTCATATAGCGATTGAAGTTGGAAATGTAAAATTTTTAATTCATATTGTATACGCCTGTTCCTACTGCACGATGCTCCCTATACCTAGTATTTTTAACAGTTTTCATTTTTTAGGAATTTACTGTTACTGTAAGAGACTAATATATAGTTATAATATAGGGTACAGGCACTAGTAGTCGGTCATCTAAGGAGAAACTTGTATTCAAGCTATTGCAAAAAATTCAGTAAAATCTTTGTTTATAAATTAGCAGTTCTATTACACTTTAAATGTATTCTAGTTTTTGATAAAATGTTTATTTTTGCTTAAAATGTTTACAGGATTATTATAATATCTGTTTTAATAAAATATGACGAAAGCGCTAGTAGTCGGCCATCGGAATCTAGTATTCTAAAAACGTTGTTTATTCTTTTTAATAGTTCTATGATTTAAGTTTAGCTATAGAAGATTGAATAAATATTAAATGAATGAAATGAAATATTAATTAATCGTTATGATCATTACAATTAAAAGTGGCTTTGGACATGTGAAATCGACCAGGCCCGGCCAACAAATTAATTCGTCAAAAATTAAAAAAATTCCAGTAGTCGGTCACCTATAAGCACATATCGATAAAGATATATCGAAAAAAATTATTATTTAATGGTTCTTAAACTGTTTTAACGTCAGAATTAAATGTTTAAATGGCATAGATCATTAAAAAATTATTAATCTAGCGATATTTTGTCTACGGGTTTATTTTTTAAAAGAAAATAGCCAAAGTGGCCGACTACTAGGGGTGACCGACTACTAGTGCCTTTACCCTATATTAAATGTATAATTCGTGAAAGTGAAAAATAAAGTTACATTATTTGCGATAATCAAGAAGAATTCGAATCTTTGAGATGGCTGTAATTAAATATCATATTTGGCGAGTTTACGGAGACGATATCGGCCACAGCTGATTGATTGGGAACTGAAAAAGGCTTAGTTAAGACTTTAAAATCTTCTCTTGGCAAAATTATCCGCATATATATATATATATATATATATATATATATATATATATATATATATATATATATATATATATATATATATATATATTATAAGTAAGTTTTCAATTTGTTATTAGGCGTCTAAGGCAGGGTCTATCTATACAGTCTTACTAACTAGTCCAGTTGACAGACCTGGGGTGCATAGGATATTTGTTAAGTTTATATTTACTCCATTCCCGTCCGTTACACTATCTTTTGTGAATATTAGGGGAGCGTACCCCAGTATGACCACCCATAGCTATTTTAGCTGTAACTTTTGTGTACCAAGGTAAAGATGAAAATTTCAAAATGGAATTAATTGTACGAATGGACCTTTTTGCTGTAGTAAATAAGTTGTAGCCAAAGTTAATAATCTGAATTAAGTATTAATTAATAACGAAAGCTGAAGTTTTTGAGTTTTTGAAACAGTGTCTCCCAGTATGACCACCTAACAGTTTATATCAGAGTATTTTTGCTCTAAATGCTGAAAAATTATGCTTCAAAGATAGGTAAAAGTTATGAAATAGTATGTTTTTAAAATCTATTTTAATTTAAATTATATCATGTATTGTAAAATAATTAATAATTAGTAACCCTCGGGAAATAACTTTTGACACGGAAATTAAACGCGGCTTTTTCGTTATTCTCGCGAGAATCTTCGGGGTTGTGATTTAAAAATAAGAACCTCGGATAATATTTAATAGAACTATAACATGCATCTAATCCAGCATATAAAGTACTGTCATCTAGCGGTATGAGCCCAGTAGCCATACGTCGTCATACTGGGAGGGGAGGCAGACTGGGAGACTTTCCCCTATGGGATTTCGAAATTTTTCTTTTCTAATTTTCAAGATCAATGACCTACCCTAAAATTTTGCGTATTAATAGTAAACTATACTAGGTCAGTTTGTACGAATTCCAATGCATGCTCCGTTCTATCGTTTCATGCTACTGGAACTACCCGGATCGAGTAGAGACTGGGACACCAATCTCACACTGACCTAAAGCTGCGTCTGCGATGCGTACAACAGGTAGCGCCAAGTGCCGCGTAGTGAGTACAAACACACACACACACACACACACACACACACACACACACACACACACACACACACACACACACCGATTTGAAGAAGAAGCGCACAGAAAAAACCGTCGCACGCGTAAGTGCAGCAGGCGCCAACAGCAGCGGCAACAGCTGACAGATTGCGGGCCGCTCCAGTCACATCGCGCAACACATAATAATAAGGCTCGCGCCTTGCGCACACCGCGAGACATCATCACGGCACTTTTCCGGAGCGAGCAGCGCACGCGAGAGTGGCGTGTCCGCCTCCTCCTTAATGAGCCTCTACTCCTGAAAATAGCGTTTTGTCTCCGTATCGACGAGGAAATCAGCTCTCGCCGATCTACTTTTTTCTCTGCACTCCGAGCAGCTCCGTGGGCCTCCGAGTGAAAAAAAGGCAGAAAAATGTTAGGAGGAGAGGAATGCGTGCCGTTGCGCGAGGGTCAAGTGCTCGGCCGCGGAGACTAATCAATGATTACGGCGCATAAAGAGCCGACGGCCAAAGCAGCGGGCGCTTCCCTCTGTATGCGCGCTCGCGTATGTTACAAGCATACGGAGAGCAGTGGAAAAATGCGAGCGCGTAGCGCCCTGTAATTAGAAACATCCAAGCGAGGTAGACGAGGCAAAGGAGAAAAAGGAGGAGGAGGAGGCGGGCAAGTCGGAGCCACGTTGGCTCGAGGGAGGAATGACAGCGGTTTAAAAGGAAAGTAAGCGCCGAGGCGGGGCATCTTCTTTTTCCGTCTCTCTGTGTATCTCTCTCTCTCTCTCTCTCTCTCGTTTTCATCTTTTTTAACGCACGCATCCTTCTATTTCTAACGCCTGCGCACGCCCGTGCGCGATGTATATAGGTGTAGACTGGGGTAACGTGAGCTTTTTCAGTTTTTAAAATTTTTCGTGATTTTGAAAATCTATTGCCGGCACCATTTGACGGTATATATATTGATAATCTCCAAATATGTGATAGAGAAAATTATTAATTAGTATATGCCTGTTTTTATAATTGTTACTGAGATAAAAAATATAGTATATTGTGTACCAAGGGTGTAAGGTGAAAAAAGTCACTTTTTCGCCCGTTGATCGGAAAACGGTCTTTTTAGTTCCGCTTTTTAGGTACGAAAATAGATCACGTTTGCTAAGAGAACTTTGCTTCGCTATTTCCTATAATATATTCGTATAATACAACGGCTTGAAATTTCTGTGAATGATAATTAATACATTGAATTCTATTGTTAAAAGTACATTCTTTTTAAAAATCTATTTATGATAAAGAAATCGTATTTTAAATCACAGATAAAATTTTAAAAATACTCACTCAACCCTCCGTATAAAAAGTTTAAAGGTTTAGATTTTTTTGGACTCAAATACATTACTTAATTTTCGTACTGATAACTTTTTTATTGAAACTGCATGTAGGTAAAACTCATTCAGTTAAATATGCAACATTCATAAATTTGACACTAATTAGATTTCTTCTGGTTAGAAAGAATGATAAACGTTCTCAATTCTTTTATAAAATTATTTTCACTATTTTTGTTTTATGAGATAATTGATTTGCCCCAGTTTTCTTTCCTGTTTCGCGGGTATCTTTACTAAAAAATTCACCTCCGGTTAATAATAATTCTTATGCTATCGACTTACATATTAGCATCTCACCCAAATTCAATCACCATATCTTAAATAAAGCAACAAACCATCCGAATTCATGAAAAACCGTAGTCTTTTAAAATCAAAACCCGTTTCGAGGTCCACTTTGCCCCTGCCTCCCCTGTACATTTTTGTTTCTCTCTGTACCCCACGTAGAAGCAGCGCAGAAGAAGACGAGGCGGAGGCGGAGAATGTGTGTAAACGCGGCATCTGGTTGAGGGCTTGGCCCCAAAATTTCTTGGAGCGCACCATGTGTTGCGCGCCCGCACTGGCTTTACTAGAGGAGAGAGCGAGAGAGATAAAGAGATAGATACGACAAGAGCTACAGACTAGACAAGGGTAAAGGGAGACCGCACGACGAGGAGAGTTTTGTGTGTGTATGTGTGTAGTTTTTTATGGGTGGGGTATACGGGAAGGTGGTGGAAAGGGAAGAGAAAACTGCGTTAACGAGGACCGCAAGGTCTCGAGAGCAATACACGGCGGTGGATTGCCTAGCAGTTGTTTGACTCCTTGGCGTTATTGTAGACTTTTTCCGAACTCGTTGAGAGATTCTCGCTCGAGTCTTATCAGCTCCGTCTGCAGAGATCCTCGACTACTGCGTGTGATTTTTTTTATTGTTATGTTCGGCGTCGTAAAAAAACTATTTTCTTAGCGATTCTTTTGTGTTTTAATTGACCATTCTCATAAAAGTATTGTTATATGGGATTTAAATTAGAAATAGTAGTTCATTATGAAATTACAATGTTCTGATTTTAGTTTTTAATATTATAAATATCAACCCTTTTTCGAGACTTTTTAAAGGGACACAATTTTAATTTGACAATCAATCTGAACACAAAATGCTTCTTGAGCTTTGGTTTTTGTCGCAGGATTAAGAAATCATAAGTAATAGACGTTGGTTGATCAATTATTTGTAAGTCATAGAGAGGTCTTTTAATTAAAATTATAATAACTATTCTTGCATAAAAATGAAAATTTGTATAAAGTATACAACATGTAAGAAACATTTAGGTACGTGTATTTCTTTTTATACAATAAGAAGTTGTTTTGAATTTTAATTCGGAAACCGCTGTGTAACTTTCAAAGAACATTTTGTATTTTTATTGTTGTTAGTAACAATATTAAGAATAATTAGAACAAATAATCAAAATTAATTAACATTGTGAAAAATATATATTACTGTATAGTATATTTTCCTAATAATTTTATTTTAAAGAATTAATTTTAGAAGTAATATTCTAAAATTTGACGACTAATCTCTGAAAAACGTAATGCAATTTAAACTTACCTCGATTATTTAGCAAATTAAATGTATCCTCAGCAATAAACTTTTATTATTCGCAAATTGATGGAGTTAAACCTGTCATAATTTAGTTCATCATGCTTTTTAATATGGCTTTGAATCCAAAATAACAGTGTGGTATTTGAGAGTTGATAACCGTTTCCCTGTATCTGAACAAAAATAATTGCATCTGCATGCCAGGCCAAAACTATTTTCGTGTCAGGGATTTACAAAGAAACGGTAAAAGAAACTCAAAGTCGCGCGGCGGAGAGGAAGTGCATCAGCAGAAGATCCCGGTATAGTAACATACGAGATCCGTCGCGTGGGAATAATAATGGTTATTGACCCGTCGCCCGGCGCACATAAGCTCTCGCTCGCTAGCTAGCGCGCGCGTAATTTAACTTTCTAATGCTGAAGCTCCGTATTTATTACGCGATATTTTTCACGGGCTTCCTTAAGTATTTTTTTCTCGCGTTGATTTATCAGCGGACGCGCGCAGCGTGCCTTCGAAGGCCACCACGCAGGATGAATTTGTAATGTGGAAAAGCGAGAGTATAATATATAATAACGAGCATGTACAGTCGTACAGCTTCTTTTTTTTTTCTTTTTTCCTAGGCTCGATTTATATTGGAATGGTTTATCGGTTAATTCTTTTTGTTGAGTTTTTTTTTGTTTCTGTAGCGTTTGTTGGTTTCTTGTAACGTTTAATATTGAAGGTTTGGGAGGTCAGTCGTTATAAATTACGAGAACTAATTAGATATTGGATTATCGGTTGGGTTTTGCGTGTACATATGGTTCGGTTGATTTTAAAATATTATTAAAATATTGCAGACATTCCATTTTTTTCGCTTCTAATAAGTTACTCGCCGTTTTTCTCTTTTTCGCCAATAATAATATGCGAAGTATAAAACTAGGTATATTTTTTGTATGAAAAATCTTATTAGGAACTATGTAATTATCAACCAAAATAATGATTAACGTTGAAATGTTAAGTTATAGTAGATCCTATTTCATGAGAATTGATATTTTAAGACAAATTTTTCGGAGTCATAATATTTACGAAATTACATCGATATTTCATTATCTGACCAAGTAGTAAAATTGCTTACAGCTTTTCCCGTAATTAAAACCTAAAAGAGAAAAGAAAAATCTCTATATCAATAAAGATTTTCTACTGCTTAGAGAAAACTTGATTAATCGGTTTTAATTAATCACATTCTCAAACCAAAAATACTCGAGACACTCAAATGGTTCTTTCCTCATGCTTAAAACGTACAAAAAAGAGGCCAGGATATCGAGTAAGTATACATTATACTTATATAAGTCTATAAGTATGCATCTAAACACAATTCCACTGCTCTCAAAAAGTGATCTTTTTATACGCCAAGAGGAATCGTTTGTTCGTAAAGGGAATTTGAGTTTAACCCCCTCAAGGAATTTAATATTATATTGTAAAAAATAAATCCTTAAACTACAATTCAACCTTTTGTAGCTGCATAATAATGGAATCCAAGTTGGAATTAAAAGGAGCATTTAGGCGAACCTCTGCCTATTTTTGCGATTTTCATAAATTTATAATTATACTATATATTATTTTCTTTTAAAACAAAAGAATTGCCTTCTACTAGACAGTTACAAGCAATTTGGTCACAGATTAAGGAAAAAATAAAAGGACTACTATATTTTAATTATAGCTAGTATTTACTATATAAAGACAATAAAATTTTACAGTACATGCATAATAAATTTTACTGTAATATTTAATTTAATAACAAACTTCTACTAAAAACTATCTACATTTTTTGGGTTTCGGCAGTCTGCAACCAAATTACTATATACTTCTTGGGAAAAATTCGGAAGTCATTTCCTCCTAAAATTTACTGTACAATCTCTCTCCGTCCATAAAAAGTGACGCGTAAATACCTCGCGTCGCTATTTTTACGAGGACTTCTCCCTCGCGGCTCTGCGCGCAAATCTGCCCTTGCGCCTATATACACGCGCGCACTATATCCGCAATTGGCTAATTACGCGGGGGGCGGTGCGCGCGGCATCGGGGCAGCGCCGAATAATTCAGCTGGACTAATTGCCATCGGGAGGGAGGCGTGCGCGCATATCCTCCTCTCTCCTTTAATGAGCAATGAAAAGTCATCGGGCCGCGCGGCATTGAAAGCCGCGCCAGCGTCGACAACACGAACAAAGGAGGGATTGATCAAATAGGAGAGAAGAATCGGTCGTTACGGTAATTTATATTATACCGAGCGAGCGAGCGAGCGCTATAGGCTACTGCGGCAAGCAGCCACAGCGCGAGGGCTACTGATTTATGCAACGCTCTCTCTCTCGCGCGCGCGCTCGCACACGTACACTCGGCAAACACGCTCACACGCAAATCAATGCACTGCACACGCTGCACTGCACGCGCACGCATAAATCTATATAGGATTTATTTGAGTATGTGTGGAATAGATGGATACGCGTTTGTCGACTTATATACAAATGAGCAAATTTGAAGAAAATTTCTTTTTTGTACGAGAACATGAACAAATAAGTGAGGGTTTGTACGGTGTACATCTGTGAGACCAGGTTTTTTCGATACTTTTAGTTACTTTACGTTTTTTTGTACTATATCAAGCATGGAAAAAAATAGTGAACAAAATCTATCTAGGTATGGGCAAGCTTATTTTACGGCCAAATTACCATTTTGGAATTATTGATTAAAACTGGTGATTATTGATATAGTAATTTGGCTTCTAAGGGTGAAAAAAAATTTTATGTAGAAGAACATAATATGAATACAGCTGTAATTTTAAATTTATTTCGAATAAGAATATTATTTACTATAATTTTTATGTGGATCACTCAACTTTAATATCGCTCTAAAGCGTTGCTATGATCAATTTCATGTTTTTCTTTTGTAAAATGATATTTAAATTTAACCCCTTGAGTGCTGGAAATAGATTATAAAAGCATGCTGTGTTTAATCCTGATTATATTATTCGTTCCCAGCTAAAAATACAACAGGAAAACGATGTATTTTGGGAAGTTCTAAAACTTTTGTTGTAGATATTTTGATTGAAAATCTAATCTGTTGAAGTTACCCGTGATATAAAATACTAAAAAGCCTACAATTGCAAAGATTCTTTGCCATCGGGGTCTCAAGGGGTTAAAAAGATAAATTTTCTTTTAAGTAGACAATACAGAAGCACGTTTTCAGTTTAGTTTTCATTAATCTAGTTTCACTTTGATTGCTATTGAATCTTTATTATCCTAACTAAATTGTTTATTAATATTTACATTATTATTATGCAAAACATTTCATTTTTAAGCTAATGTTAATCGGCGAATAGGTGTAGGAAGAGTGTCATTCTATAAGTCTAGCGTTATCCACAAATAATCGCCACCCATACATTTACCTAAGTATATGCACAATCTAATCGGTGTAATTTTTAAATTATTAATTATAGCTTCAATCTAAACAATTTCTAAACAGAATAAATAAATCAAAGAGTCAATTCAATCTAAACAATTCCTAAACAGAATAAATAAATCAAAGAGTCAATTCATAAAAACTTGCTACCTTCTACAAATATTTCATCAAAATAAACCAAAAATTCCGGCATTTTGTAAAATTGGTTTTTGCGCGCGAGTAAATCGAAGAGTCTTGCTCACCGTACATTTTGAGGTGCCTATTGCTGTCTCGACATGCGCTTAGTGCATACAGTCACTGACAAAAGGTCATTTGTTTTCGCGTAATTTTCTGATTTGACCATGACCAAAAATGATTTTGCATTTTTTAAACAAATGTTTGATAAGATACAATAGCCCTCGTACAAATCAATCTCATTCATTGCCATTAATCAGGCATTAATAGATATAAATGACCATAAATGATCGATTACTGGATTAGAATCAGATTGGCTTCTACAAGGGAGCCCCTGACATACATCATGACATCATACGCTTCAAAAATAAATCTGGGACTCGAGACTGGGTAGGATAATTTACTTAAAAATGTAAATTTTCTATTACTTAGTTTATCTTATTGATATATTATTTCCTTTATAATGAAACAGTTTTTCTTATTGACACCAAAATTAATTCTTCTAGATGTAATTTATGAACAATAGAAGATGGAGACGGAAAAAGCATGTATTGCGAGAAATCATCGAATTAAAAAATTGAAATTTCTTGAATTTTTATGCATTTTTTGTCATTATATTCAATTTTTCATAATTTTAAAACATACTAATATTTGTATACGTAACAAAGCTTGAATTAAAGCTCTTTACATCTACATTTACAGCTAGGGTTAATTTTTAGATACTATAGAAAGTACCTTACAAAGCCTCATCAAGATTAGTAATCCAGAACCTGAGTGCTATTCTTATTAGCTAATTTTTATTTTCAATTTTATATATGCGTAAAATTTTTATCAATGGGTACCAAAAGTTTTTGGCATTTATTAGGAATAGCTCTAGAAGCACCGTTGTAGATGGGAAAAAAACCTTTTTTCATATATAAAAATCCGTTTTATTGTAATATCATAATTAAAAAAAATGATTTTTTATACAATCACAACGTTTTGAGTGTCTCGTATATTCTTCATCAGGTTCGATTAAAAACTCTATAATATATTCTTAAATTATATTTCTTCACCACAACATAGTCTTTATAAAGTTCTTAAATAATGTTTCTTAACAACGATATACTTATCAAGGTACCCTCCTGAGATCCTTGATAGTATTCGCGGAACATGCATTTTCCCACCACAAACACTATTAGTACAAAAACATAGCACAAAGCACTAAAAACTATCAAAGCACTGATACAAATATCTTTCCATGGAGTAAGGAATTTTATAATTTAAATGTTTATATTAAAACTAGTAAGTAAAATAATAAATGGTAAACAAAACATGCATTTATAGTAAAAAGAATATTTCAGGTAGTATACCTGGTAGAAAATTATTTAGTTTTATTGAGGCTCTCAAGTATTTCCCATGGAAAACTAGATAGATCTGCATAATTTTCGATTATATACCACAAGACATATTAGTATCTTTTTCTAAATGAATTATCGTGCTCTAGTCTACTTGTGAGTTATTTAAAAATGTATATACATCGATTATTAATAAATAGAACATACTCATACACCTACAAACATGCACACACACGCACACACGCACGTACGCACACACACACATATATATATATATATATATATATATATATATATATATATATATATATATATATATATATATATATATATATAAATAAGACTCGCAACGTGGTTTCATGCTCGTAAAAAGTATCAGCTAACGATTTAACGGCCTGCACGTAGGTGCACCCGCGTAGATTATCCTGGCGCTCTGAACGAGTAACCATTGTACGCCTCTGTATATTTACACTGAGCCGTGCGAGAGTATAGAGATCCGATAAAATCCAATGCAAGCTCGCGCGCGGTCGCGAGATTCGCCTAAATGGCCTGCTTGCACTATACCACTACAAATACGCACATTGACACGCGAGTACGCGCCAACACTGTTTTATATACTATATAGGTATATATAGTTGCGATCGCGAGCGGACGAGGATTAGGGAATTAGCGTAGATACCGCCAAGTGCGTATTACATACAGTGCACAGTTTGCGCGGGTATGCAGATACATACATGCCTATATAATGTACCCGAGGGGCAAAACAAGTGGCAGGGGCGTTAAAAGGGCGACAGGAGTGCTGCGAGAGAGAGAGAGAGAGAGAGAGAGAGAGAGAGAGAGAGAGAGAGAGAGAGAGACAAGAGTATTAATGCGTGGGGGTATTCGTGGCTCGAGAAATGATTTAGTATAAGGGCAGTAAATCCGTGATAGGATGTCATGCGCTCGTCGAATGAATGTATCCGGGCGGTGTGGCCAGTGCAGTGTGTAGTAACGTGCAGCAGCAGCATCGAGTGGCATCTGAACGCACCGAGGCTGTATTATATACAGGTTTGTAAGTGAGACCGGATTATCGGAGTGAGCGTGGAAAAATTCTGTGGGGTCCTACGATTCGTATACAGTTTCAGAAATTTAAGTGGGTCAAAGGGAAATGAAATTCAATGATATTTGTGTAAGAAAAGGAAGATTTGTGGGATATTTTATATTTTGACTTAATTCATTCTTTATGACATTTTGATAATACTTTAAGTAATCTAGACTCTAGACGAGATGACAGTTATTAAGTAGGGAAATGCTACGTTTATCCAAATTCTATATTTAGCCTATTCGTATAAATCTGTTGTTATACATTCCATTTTTATGCATAATTATGCTAACTCAAGAAGATAGAGTAAATTATGTAATATAGTAACAATTTTACACTTTCTTCAAATTTTCAGTGTATTTTTTTGTTCATTATTAGAAATGTAAAAAAACCGCTGCTAACTGCTTTAGCAGAATGCTATCTCAAAGAGATTAGATACATAATTATTTATTGAATATTTACTCTGAAAAAATTAATAAATTGGACATTATATGTACATATATAAAACGTATCTAAAGTATGAAATAAAGAAAATCAATTTTTACAAATTTAAAATCGCATTTCATTAACAAAAAGACTTTAGAGAAATCATCTAAAATTTTTTGAACGATTTGCCATCATCGATTTCCGACGTATAACCGATTAAACTAAATATGATTTTTTTCGTCTATAACAAAAGAAGGGACAGAGTCTATTCAAAATTTTCAGTTGTAAAAGATAGGTAATTGTATGCTCTTTTTAATGCAGTTACACTAAATTGATCATAATATTTTTAACATACCAAAAAAAAAACTCGAAATGAGACCTATTTGGTAAAAAAAATGATCGTGTCATACTCGAGATATAAGCGACAAATGAAAATGTCAAAAAATTCATAACGTCTCAAAATATAAAGGTCGTTATGGTCTGGGCAAATAACTTAACCGAGAGATAGTAAAAAGCTAACCTGTTGGAAAGTTTCAAATCAAATGCTGCCTTTTTGCTCCAGATATCGTAGGTGACAAGAACTCGATTTCTTTCACAAATAGATTTTTTTCTATTCAAAAGAAAAGGATAGTGCCTCCAAAAATTTACTAAGTATTCCTCTTCACATTCCTAATCAACTCAATTTTTAAAAAGAAAATTTCGTTCTTATATTACACAGATATAACCGTTTGAAAAAATGACGATTTCGTGTATATCAAAACCAGAGACACAGTTTATTGAAAATTTCGGGTCGGAGAAGATAGATAATTTAAGGTTTTTAATTAAAGGCTTTTTTAAGGTATCAAAAAACCCGAAAAACTAAAACTCAAAAATCGAATAACCACTAAAAAAGAATTCTTTTTTGTCCTCCATCCTTATAAAAAAACAAAAAATATGAGCCCCGAAACATTAAATTTTACCGTATATTATTCAAAGTAATGCCACTCCACATTCATGCATACACACACACATATACACACACACACACACACACACACACACATACACACACATACACACGAACGCGAGCACGCACGCACGCACACACACACGTGCATCCACACACATTTTCTAAAAATAGTGTATTTTGATTTCTAATGTTTCAAAACATATTTCTAACATGATATTAGTAATACATTCTTTTTAACATCACAAAGCTTCTTCTGCGAGGAAGCAGGAATTAATTATTTTTTTTTAGAGAATAGGTTTTGATCTTTTAATTAAATAATTATAACCAATAATTTATAAAAAAAATATTAACAAAATATTTGGTGACGATAAAATTTTTAAATGTAAAAATAAAACTTTAAATGTTTTTCCGCAAACCTATTTGTACAGCTTGAAAATGTTTCGTGCGACTCAAATTTCATCCGAGTAAAACTTTTAGAGAACATATAAAATAAAATTTACAAACAAAATTCATTTCAAATGTATATGTGTAGGTATACACGTACAAAGTTTGACTTGATATTATAGAAGAACTTTAAAACAGTAGCAATTTTGATGCACTTATCTGACTTCTTGTAATTCGGACTCTATAAAAAAATGTATATAAAAAAGAATCAAATTATACAGGAATACATGTTTTTAGAGCTATGTATGCAAAAAACAGAACAATGAATTTAGCTTCTAACTTTAAAATATATTTATAATATTATTAGTATCAAATATTAGTACATTACTTAGCAGTAACATTTATATTAGATTTTACTATAGAGTTTTACATTAGATTTTTAATTTTGATTTTCTATTAACTTCAACTCGATAAGGACTGCATTGATAGAACTTAATATAATCGTATTCCTCGTACACCTCACTTACCCCAGCTTCGCGTACTATATTTTCTTATCCAACTCTCCGACCGTCCGATAACAAAGCGCATTATACCTAAATTATACAGCAAAAAAATTGAATATTCAAGCCCCGAGTATACTAAATCTTCAGTCTCAAAGCACCCACACGTACATGCATACGCGGCGCGTATGCGTAATAGCCGCGGCGTAGCGAGACGCGCGGGTTAACGTATAGCCCGGGGGGGGGGGGGGCGTAATATCGCAGATGGACACACGTATATATAAGCGGTGTGTATAACGTGGCGGGCGTGCGGTCGTTCCGGTACGTTAGCGGGCAGTGAGCGCGCTCGGGCGAGTGAGCACCGCGCTATATACTCGGACTTGCGCTCGCTTTGGCCGCCCCCGCGCGTATTACGCCACCTCATGCGAGAAAATTGGCCAAAAATCACAGTTCGCCACTCGAGGGCGGTATTATGGCCGAGGAGCCGGCGCTTTACTTCTCGTTTAACCGGCGCGAGGGATATTTTACAAAGGATTCAGCGAGCTAATGTAAACGCCGAAAAGCGCTCGAGTGCGGGGGCGATTTTTCGGGATGTTGGATGGGCCGTAGTTTTTGTTAAGGCTGAGATCACAGAACGTGGAATTACAGTCTGAAACGTTGAAGTTTTAGCAAATGTAGCTTTCTAAATTCTTCTAAGTCTTCTTTGCATTTATGAATAATGCGCTAGTTTTGCCCTGGATTGTAAAACACTTTCAGTTGAAAATTGATTTAAATTTTTCATAATAAATGTGGTTTGATAAATAATTCATGAAGTAACACTTTTTCTAGTGGAAGAAAATTTTCGTTACGTCATCTGACTTTAGCTCCCTGTATTTTTCCCCCATTTACTGTTAGGACGCTAAGTATGCTTAGTCAGGTACTAATCAGCTGTTGGGTTTAACGTCGGAACTTTTAAAAAGCTTTTCGTTATAACTATAGCTGTCAACAAACGATCCTTTTTTACACTGCTTATTTTTATTTTTGGAACAATTATGTTATTAAAATTTTTTGTTAGCAAGGTTGTTTCATAAATAAATTATATAGTTAGTTTGGTTATTCATAGAATGCATCATATCGTGGCAATTTATTATATTTTAACAAATATTCTATTATTATTTTTTAAATTAAAAATAATTCTTATATTATAAAGATAATATATAACTTAGTACACGGTGTATTCTCGTTGTTTACAAATGAATAAATCAATGTTCAAGTCTGTTCAGGAGTAAGCATAACTTTTTCAATTTTGTTCGTCTCATTTTTCACCTTTCATTTCATCTACACGTTATAACTGTAAATACCCCACAGAAGAACTCCCGACAAGCGAAATTTCTCACATATTCCGCCGGGTAACGAAATACACCGAAAATGCCGCTCATTTTTTGTCTCGCCTATACGAGATAAGCAGCCGCGGCATACAGAGCATCACTACCGAAACGAACTACGAGAAAAAAAAATCGGTGAAAGCGATACGCACCGATGTCAGACTGCTCCTCGCCGTAGATTAAGAGTATCAGAATTAATACGCAAGATTAGTCCGGCCTAAGATAATCCCCCTCCTTAAGACAAATAGCCCTACGCACGTATCGAATGCAACGTGCGCGAGCGCGCGCGCGAGGCCTTCTTTTTTTTTCTCTCTCACACTCCAACGGAAAAGCGCTTAGTATAGCAGTGCAGCTCTCATCTCATCTTCTCGGTATACCACCTGAGAACTACACTGCAGCACATACACGCGCATTCTAACGAAGAAGAAGGAAACGAAGAAGAGTAAAAAATGTGTTGGAGCTGGTTCTTGCTCGCACCATCGTCTATGGGGAGACTGGGGCAAGATGAGAACGTAGGGGAAAATCGGTATCCCTTATATTTTTATATTCTTTTACTTGTTTTCTATACATTTTTAACACTTAATTAGTAATTTGTGTAAATAAGTTATTTATTCAAAAAATTATGAGCGCTTGTGATGCTAAAGTAAAGATAATGGCATTTCTTTTCGGATGTAGTAATCACGATTTATGTAACCTTGCTTAAGAATAATAATGAAATATATATTTATGTATCAAAGTTTCACGAAATCTAACAGATTCAAATATCAAAAAGAAAGTTATCGAAATTCAAATTATATTGATTTATCGAGATTTTTTAATAAATAAATAAATAAATAAATAGCGTTACGAAGCAGCTTTAGCAGTTATTTACAAAACCTGCAAATACATTTTGTTTTAGCTTCGTATATGCGTACATTTTACAGATTTCGGTGTTGTTTTTCAATTATTGATACAAAAATAAAGTTAATAATAAAATTTGAGAATAGTATTGGAGTTTATTTATTCTTTCCTGTTGTTAATTCGTATCATACGAAACCTAAAGTAAAGCTTTAGCATTATGTAAATATAAAGAGCATAATTATGTATAACCTTGTTTTAAAATAAGAATTTTTAATTTCAGTTGATACGAAAAAAAGTTTTTTCTGTGCAAAGGGAAAGAGTCCTTTGGGACTATGGGTGCACTGAAACGGGTCTCAACGGGCATATATTATAATACGTAGTGAAGGTAATTTCAAAAAAATCTGAATTTTCTTTACAAATTGCTTAAGTTTCAATTTCATAATCATAATTAGTATAAGATTTGAGTATGTATCATTATTTATAATTTATTTTAAGTTTAAATGTGCCAATTTAGCGCTAAAGCCATATCTATTTAATGATTTAATCTCGGCGTACGGGGCTCAATGAGCACAATGGACTTTTTACGTTAAAAGCAAGTGCATTTTGTAATTGATTATAGTTCAAGAACATGCCTACGGAAAAAGGAGAAAATGTAAAATTTGAACGTTTCGCAAAAAAGGAATTTTTTTTTCTACAGTCAGTGATAAAGCGAACATACAGAAGAATGAGCAAAAGTGTCAAACTCAAAATTTAAAAACTTGACATTCTTGCTTTTACTCGTAAACCTTGAAATATATATACTAATTCCATTATATACTTTAAACTATAGTTTATTAAAATACATTTGATATTATAGAATTCTCTTATAGTGATTAGGTTTAGAACTGAGATCGTGTAGTAAATGAAAATATGTTATCCGAATTAAAAAATAAATAATTTACGATTATTATTGAAGTTGTAATTAGTAGTTACTGATTGCAACTTGCAACCAAGGACGTCAAGGCACGTCGACAACATTTTTTTAGTAGTCAGTCAATCTTGTTACTTACGAGGAGTATAAAAAATATTCCCAATCAGTTTGTCTACTAATTTCTTTATCGCTAACGAAAGATATTGGTATCTCATAGAACTCCTTCAAAAGATAAGTCTGTGCCTTTAAAAGTTCTCAAGTGCGATCGATAGCTTAAAATATTCATAAAAAGTGGAAAAACAAGGATTTTCTATATTAAAAATGCCAAGACCGTAATTTGAATTTGTAAAAGATACTCGCATGCAGTTTATTATAATAAAAATGTATATAATAAGTATAATAGAGATCAGTATCAAATAGAACTTCTGTAAAGGATAACTATATGCCTATATTTTTGCACAAACCGAGTATACGATAGGTCAAAACATTTTCAATATTTATATGTTTGAGGAACGCTGAAAGGGGGGGGGGGGCGCGAAAAGGATGTCACTGCAACTGAATCAGTAAAAAATGTTCTTATTCATCAGTGAATAATTACTAATTTGTAGTGAAAAAAATCATATTCACTGTTGAATTGGGATGTCACATGAAAAAAATTCAAAACCATTAGGTCCGTCTGAAACAATGTTAAAAAATATTCTATACGTCTTTTTAGCGACTGCACGATTATTCACCAATATATATCAGGTTGAAAAGTCGTATGACATCACAATGGTATATGTTTTCCGTACCATCGTGACGTCATGCGACTTTTCAACCTACTGCATCTTGGTGAATAATCGTGCAATCGCAAAAAAAACACGTATCGAATATTTTTCGACATTCTTTCATACGGATCTACAGCTTTCGAAATTTCCTTTTCACGCACATCCCAATTATTGGAATTAACATACATTTTACTCTTTAATTTTCTCCAGAGAGTTCACACATACTCGTGAAGCATAAAAGTCAACTGTGCATCTCGCCCCGGTCTTCTCTACTACTACAACTAGCCCGAAAGCTCGAATTCTCCTTCCTGTCCCTGTTGTTTCTCGCTGTCGGTCTAATCGATCACGACGCGTGCGTCCTCCCGCCTATTTTCGGGAAATGCGCACGCTGCACCAGACTCCAAGTATAACACACACACGCACACACAAGAGTCTATATAGCGAACGAGAGGAGCAGCGCCTTCACGGGGATTAAGTGCAGCGCGGAAGAGGGTGGCGAGCTTTACACGGATTGACGCGGGGCGCGTGCGTAGAAGGAAAGCTGCGCCGAGAGTCGTTAACGCCGACTGACGCGTGAATCGTGCGGTCTTCTTCCCTTCGAGATCTAGCGCTGCTTCGAGTGCAAGGCTGCCGGATGCCTCGGGCACGTGGCCCGGCGATCGCTTGGAACATCAAACAAACAACATTTTTTCTTTTTAAGGGGATACATAACTAGTATGGTTTTGTAGGGTGGTTGTAAAATGTGATTGCTTATTTTTGTGTTGGATTGTTGGGAGGTGTATTTAAATGAAAGAAATTTTAGGAAGTTCATTATTGCGAACATTTTATGATTTGCTTGTCGCGTCATTCTATATGTTTGGTGAAATATGTCCGCGTGCATAGTGTAGTAGTAAGTAAACAAACGTAATGTTAGCCTCTTAAGCAATAGTGCGTTTAAATTACAAATGTTGTATAAAAATTAAGCTAGATTATTTTCATTTCATTCAAAATGTGCATATACAAGGTTTATGATTTGATCAAAGGAAAAACACGAAACGAATGAGATAATGAATTATTGATAATTATAAGTGAGTAATTTAAGCGAAATCAACGTAACTTATCATAATGCTTTAAAAATATTTTAATAGTTTAAAAGTAGTTATCGATCCAGGACGTATAAATTTTCCATATCAATTGATAAATTGATCAATACTAAGTAAAAAACTGCTACCAATTCATTGGCACTTAATTTACTCTAAGCTTATTAAATGTACCAATAAAAAATTATTTGAGTTTATGAACTTTATTCATTTAATACAAAAATATCATAAAAATGAAAAATCGCTATAAAACAAAAACGAATCGATAAATCTGCGATAAAATGCGTTTTTATTAATTTAGCATATGTACTTTTTATTTCAGAAACTTTATACTAAAGAATGGTCGACCTTTTGACTTTTACCCATATTTAAATATTATGTTTAAAATTTTTTTATATGCTTCATTAATTCACTTTGAATGTTCCCATTGTAAAAATCGAACATAGATCATATAAAATAATACTTATACTTATACATAATTAAAATATTTTTATTTAATTTTTAAGCATAAGAGAGATCATTCAATATTCAACATTTTTCAATAATACCCTTGTACCTTATGTATGCATAACACATCGAGGATTGAACATGACACCGAGAAGAGTGATTGCATATTTTATGCTATGGAATTATGGAATTATATGTTCATACTTCCACTTACAAATGAGATTTCAATGATAAATAATGTAAGTACGTAAAATATTTTTCTCCTATTTCTGGGTTTGAAAATATATATTAAGCCACCGACGACAGTGAAAGATACGTCCGTTTCAATCTTGTAAATAATTCATCATCCTCTCGCATTAGAATATTAATTACCACATCTCTGTGAAAATTGACATTTTCCACTTTCAAGTCCACCTCCGCTTCCTTTTGCAGTTAAAAATCCAGAATAATCGTTATTCACACGACGCCTCATCAACCATAAATGCACCATTTACATCCCTCCCCGGAGAGCGAGCCAAAGATCCATAAACCACAGGCCAAAGTGTAAAAAAAAGAGCCCCAGAAGAAGCAGAAAACGCAACACCTTCGACCGCACCATTAACACGCCACAAGAAAAAAAGGCCAGTAGCGCTTTACCCGGAACGAGGCGCGCCGCTCGCTGCGTTACATGCAGCGCGCAGCCGAAATTCGATCCATCGCGCGGGGAGAAAATTGATCGCTCCGAGTTTTCGGAACTGGAACTCATCCCCCCCAGCTGCTGCTGCACTCAACTTCTCGCGCCCACCCTCTGCGGCGGCGCCCTTCTCGCGGTTGTGTCCGCGCGGGAGAGAAATGCATCGCATGCATGCGTGCAACTCGCAGCAAGCGAGATGCATATCCGTTTGGCTTGTGCGTGAGTGCGTTGAGGAAGTGCACGCCGCGGTGCTGGCGAGGTTCAAGGTGCGCGCGCTAATGGATGATCGCGCATGATTTAGCAGCAAAATACGATATTTATTGATTTTTTATGTAATTTTAGGGCTTGGAGAAGTAGCAGATGCTTAAGTTCGATCGTTATGGAGGAATACGGGCGTTGAACGAGTATCCGAGGTTCGGGACTTGTGTGCAATCAGCGTTTAGGTGTATTTTTTGTTGGAGTTCGTTGGTGATTATGAAATAGTAATTCAAGCAAGATATACCTATATATACAGTTCCTTTGTAAGATTTCGGACAATAAACGCTTTAAGTATGTATTGCAGTTTAGAAAGATTTTCCTGATAGTAGTTTGGATCCTGCTTATTTATTTGATATCCTTGAACTGTCTTTATATATTTAATATTCTTCACGCTAATTTTAACGGTTATGCCATTATTCGGAAGATACGCGTAGAAGCAATATTGATTTTAAAAATATTCTCTTTAAATGCATTGGTAAAACGATACAAATATACAACTTATACCTACATTATATAGCCTAAAACTTTCAAGTACTAGTTTGGAAACTTATCCTAGATAAAAGTTGTTACTGAATTCTTTAGTAAATTGCTTTTTCAAACTGCATGAAAAATTAAACTCTAATTGATCAATTAAAAAAATGTTCTTTCCACTATCTTTGATCGTTAATAACGTTTGATATACCTCATTAATATTTTTTACAAAGCAAAGCTTAGATTAAAGCGTTTTTGTGCAATTTTATGCTCCTCTATGAAATTATTTTTCTGAGAATTTTTGCACCTTTATAGGAGGAGAGATATTAATACTTTTAATCAATAATTTCGTAATAGTAATTTGACCATAAAAAAGTTTGCCAGCGCATGAATTTTGCCGTTCTTTTTTCCGTGTTTGCTATAGTATAAAGTATGAAAAATACTTGGTAGCAATAATTAGGTGTGCCTTAACATTTCATTAAATTTTAATGTTTTGGAACAAAAATAACGAATTTTTCTGCGGACTTCCAATCTCAAAACCATCAAAATTCATCAAAATATCGGATTTCCAAATGTTCACCATTACCAAGCTTCCTCTCCGTCAAAACAAAGCAAATCAGAATGCATGAAAAATACTTGGTAGCAATAATTAGGTGTGCCCTAACATTTCATTAAATTTTAATGTTTTGGAACAAAAATAACGAATTTTTCTGCGGACTCCCAATTTCAAAACCATCAAAATTCATCAAAATATCGGATGTCCAAATGTTCACCATTACCAAGCTTCCTCTCCGTCAAAACAAAGCAAATCAGAATCCAGATCAAATTCGTAATTTTCAATAATTCCACGAACGCATCAATTTACACGCAATAAATAACTCGTTTCTCCCCCCTCCCTGGCAGCGAGTCATGAAAATACATAGAAAAGCCGCGAAAAAAAAAGAGTCCGCGCATTCCCTACAAATCATTCGCGTACCAGCGTACACACACACACACACACACCGACTCGCACAGCTATACAGCTACATTATATATACCTATATACCCACGGCGCATCGTTTAGCCGAGCGCGGCGTACGCGAAAGTGAACGCGAAATCTCGTGCGACTCGGCGCGGAGTGCAGCAGCGCCGAGCGCAAGCACTATATATACATACTGCGTATACACCGCGAAGGGATCAAGAACGAGAGGAAGAGAGATAGAAGGCGATATAGGCACTATGCCGCAGTGGGCCGCCGCCGAGCGCGCACGCGCGCATGCCTCGGCCCCGAGATTTATGGGCCGAAGAAGTTTAAGAGGCCCGATTTCACGAGGGAAGAATACCGAAGAAATGAAAGCGTTAATGAGGATAAAAACGGTGTAATAAGCGAGATTAAAGGAGAAAAAAAAAGGGACGACGGCTGCTGTTGCTGGACGGGAAACGGGAGGAGGGGAGGGAAGAGCTGTAGTTGTTGTGTAGAGGCAAGGCCGCGAGCGTGCAAAAAGCCGCGGAACGACCGACGGAAGGAATCGCGGCTTCCTTCTGTACCTTCTCCCTGTAATTCGCGTGAGACGGAATACAAATAGAAGGGATGTAGAAGGTATACGTGGTATGGGGTGACCGTGGAGAGAAAAACTGAACGTCAGGTTAGTTCGAACAGCGTGAATATTTTTATAAAGGGTGCGAAGGACTGATGCCGATAATACCACATATCAAAAACCGCTGCCAATTGATTCAACGCGGTACATTCGCAAAGTTGATATCTGTGGTGAAAAGGCAAAGCGACTTGTTGAGGTTTGAATTTTTAAGCTTTACTTTTTGTGTGAAAGTATACCACGCATATACTGTTAAAAATAAAAATCCAATCCGTATTTTATACAAAAGTTTTGTAAATCAAGCGTAAAACTGACTTTAAAACTACAAAAGAATCACACTAAATTTACATAAATTTTGTATAGGATACGAAAATTATTTTATAGTTTTCGAATCATATCTTATACACCTATAGCTTTTGAGTTATCCGATCGTATCTGCAAATCTAAAAGTGTTTCATAGAAAACAATTCGAAAAACTTTATTTAATCTTTTTTTAGATTTCGAAAATTTGCTATAAAACAAAGAATTGATCGATTTTTTTCAATTTCCTAGCACACATAGGGCATTGATAGAAAACATTTGTGCAAAATTTAAAAATGATATCCCAAAGATTTAAATAACTGATATGCCATAATCCATAGCTCACAAATAAACATACATAGACATTTTTAAGATTGTTATATAGAATTCTCAAGTCATAATACGTTTCTATTGGTCTGAATTAGCAATTGTTATTGTGAAACCTTACTCTTGGCATTTAACCACGTACCTAAGAAAACTTTTAAAAATTGTAAAAATTAAAATCCAAGGCAAAAAAGTGCTCATTTTCGACTTGGTCTATCCTAGTATCGTGCAGCATCGTTGCGTGGGCGGCAGAAGAAAGAAGGAAGTCGGAGAAAATGAAATTAGTGTGCCCGGAAAGCAAATAGAGAAAGAGAGAAAGCAATAGGGGGAGATAGATAAGGGTGGCGGAGGAGAGTGGGCGAAACGAAGACGAATGGCCGGCACACGAGCTTTAAACAAACAAATAAATAAATTCGAATCGGAATCTTGTGATTTTCCGAGGACGCGAGCGGCGGACTTTCCTTCGGATCGAGAGATGCGATGCGATGTTGTCGTTCGAGAGGCAGGAGGGGAAGAGCGCAGCGAGACTGCAAAGTGTTTAAGTGTTATTGTTGGAATTGTTGAGTAAACAAGTATAACGCGACGGGCTCATTATAGGGTACGAATCGTGACGGAAGCGCTGCTCGCGCCGCTCGACGCTTGTGATGGTTGTCGTCGTGGGGCTTTCGAATCGATGACGAGTCGGGAGAGAGAGAGAAAGGGAAAAATAGTTGCCAGTTGTATAATAGGATAGGTCGTTGAGTCAGCCTTGAAGATTTAATTTGTTGACCTTCTGAAAAGCTTTGATGTTTTCGCACAATACTGTTATTATGATTATTTTTATTATAATCAGTGCAGTAACTTTTTAGCGTGAAAATAGTATTTTGGTGTAGTAACGTTTCGAAAGAAAGAGAAATAATTATTTTATGCACGGAATTGTATGTATAAATAAGGTAGGTTTTTTTATAATTAAGGTAATATAGGGAATTATGAAAACCAGTAAATCGCGACCTCTTTTAGTAATTGTAACGTATGGAGAGGTCAAAGTGAATACAAGATTATAATATAACATAATTATAGGTATTTAACCAATTACAAATTCCTTTTGAAATTCAATATATTAATGTACTCATTTGTTTCAATGTAATTTTATAGCTTATAACGTCTATCTTAAAATTGAAATAAATAAATAATTAGCTAATATATTATTTATATTTATATAAACTAAAAATTATCTTTTGCATATCAAGAGTATTTTAGTGTTCTTTATAATTATAGATATAGATTGATTCTGCGGATAAATATATAAAACTTAAAAAAATTGTTCAAAATAACCTGCAATATTGATGCAAGATTCTTAGAATAAGGGTCTACCGTCTGACATAATACAAATATACACTCGACCACTTAATTGTATAGAGAAAGATCGTAAGTCTTATATTTACGATCTAATTTTCACAAGTATTTATAAATAACCGTGTAATTCCAGTTTCTAGTAGTTATTGTTAAACATATTAATTTTTATTATTAAGACAGAAAGAATACACCTAGTTATCTACTAATCTTTTTCAGTTAGAGAAAATTGTTTTAAAACCCGATTGCAACAGTTATCATCGATTTTCTCGGTTTGAAGGCCAATTGACTTAACTATATTTTTCCTTGGCATGGAATATGTGTTTTAAAACCATATCTCAGCAATACGACTGAAAAGTAGAAGAGAAAAAAGTAACGATTTCGCAGAATGAAAATAAAAACAATTAAAGTAATTATCTTAGTGACAATCGGACTGTGAACTTAATTTACGACGTTCGTTTTCTCGTACTGTACGTATGGAAGACTATCTGAGTCGTTTTCATTGAATATTACCCATTTCTCGTCAACTCCTATATTTCTATGCGGATATAATAAGTAGCTTTTTACGTGCGTATCTCAGTACTCACGGTATTTTTCATTAAAAAGGTGCTACCACCACTTCTGGCAACTCAGGGATAGACGTAACATATTTTTGAAATTAATTTTTAACCTATTTTTTACGAAACCATTTATTATTCTCGCGAATCATATTTTATAATATTTTTTTCTATAAAACATAATTTTCAATGTTCATGATTTTGATGAAATATTTTAAGTATTCGTTGAAATAAAATGAACAATGAATATTACTCTCATCACTTACCGTTTCAAATTACTTGTTAAATACTGATACCCGACTTTTGACATACCCTGACATACCCTGACATACCTTCTGATATAAAGTACTATTATCAAAATTTTAAAGTTATAATCAAATGGTTATTGTTAATTATCACGTTACACATAGTATTATTGATACGTTTATAGGTATGTATTTGCTAATAAATATTGTATATTATATAATTACTTACTGGTGTTACACCCATTACTGAGAGTAAGGTTGCATTAATTTTCATCTGAATATTATTTATTTAAATTATTATTTAAAACTTTAGCGAAGAAGCTATTTTCTTTACCAATAACGCGTTGTAAACTACTTTTTTGTGTAGATTTAAATGATATTTTAATCAAAGCAGATTCCAAATGCGCGTATTGCCAGTAATGGAGTTACTGCCAACAGTTGCGGTAATTTATACTCTATATATTCGTACAATTAGCAGAGAAAGTTAGGAGTTGTAGAAATTCCCTATCGCATGCGCATCTCATTGTATCTCAACTCTAATTAATCTTTCCACCTCGCATTTTGACAATACCCTTAGCCCCCTCAGGACTCTACACGAAATACGTAGCACTGATCTTCCGTTCTTCTCGTACCTACCTTCTTCTTTTTTCACGTTACACTCCCATTCGCTCGTCAAAGAAGCTGCGAGGAGGCCCGCGCTCGTTTATATTTTTACAGCATAATCCTGGCTACTTAGTCTTCCGTAATTTACCGACTTGTATAAGCCATGTCAAATTAGGATAAACCCGTTGTTGCGTCGGCCAATGAAAATGTTGCGCATTTGCGCCAAGCGCGCGCGAGCTCGCTCTGCCTCTTCGATGATTTATCGTTAGAGCCGCGGCCGTTGCCGTCGAAGATGCGCGCGCGCGCGCTCGGCTCGTTCCAAAGCGATTTGTATGCGCGCGTAATCGACTTTTTATTCACCTTGTATACGCACAGCGCAACTTTACATAAATCATAACCGAATTAGGAGGTTCACTTTTTATTGTGGAAAATTTTTTATTGAATGTTTATACGTCGGGGTACTGTGTTACGCGCGTCTGTTTGCGATGCGTGAACAAACAATTTGGATATGTAAGATATTACGATAACGAGGTCAGCATTGGGTTCGAGAGTCGGGAATTTTGCTGAAACTTGAGAAGGGAGTTTTATACTCAGAATAAAGAAAGTTGGAATTTTAGTTTTTCTGAGCTGAATTTAGTCTTAGATCCTAAATGTTCCATTGTATCCAGAAAGTAATTTACTATTTGTTACCCTCTAAACTTTTTGCAGTGAAAATCCTACTCCAGTAAAACTGTGTTTTCACAATTTTGGAGTAAACTTCGAACAAAAATTAATAAATAGAATGTATAAAGTATAATAATATGTATTCGTGACGTAAAACAAGTACATTTTTTAATTTGTTTCAAAGTTTTGCGTGATTGGAAATTATGAAAAAAAAAACTATTTAAAAAAGTTAATTGTTTGCTATATCTAATTTAAGCTCATTTTTCTGTAAAAATCAATCGTGTAGAAATTTGTAATCAAGTGAGATATTAACTTGTTTGATGTCAGAAATTAATGCTTTTACTTCCTACATTTTATCGATTATTTTTTTTCTGATATGCCTCATCTCTACTGGCAGTTCAATAGAGAGGCTATTGAAGTGAGCTTCACTACATATGAGTTTTTAATCGTCCGCATGCAGCCGAATTGATTTCTTTCTTGCTCTTCGTTGTTATTACTGACTTTCTAGGCTTATCTGTCTGCTTAAAACTGCTGGTGGTGAGATAACCGGATACTTTTTGTATATACATGAATACGAAAAATGATTTGCTATATTATAACAACGGCCAACTTCACAACGAACTTTAAGAAATTTTGTCCAGCTACACCAAAGCTCAGTTCAATAGCGTCTCTATTTAACTGCTAATGAAGGCGAGGCATTAGAAATTCTACGAGCAGTTACTTCTTAAGATATTTATTGTTATACCAACATTCATTTTTTTATGAAATTCTACTTTTTAATAAAGTTACTTTGAGTATGAAATTCACTCTTGATTTTTATAGCACAATCCAGGACAAGCTTCCACGATGATCTCTTTGCATAAAGTATATAGACTATGTGAATTTAGTTTTTATTATAATTAGAAAATGATCTATCAATTCCAAAATGTATTGAACAGAGTAAATATATTGAAAAACATTAAGGTGCTTATTTTCTAAAATTAATTGATTTGATTTTATTCTGAAATGTTAAGCAAAATTAATATTTACGTTGTTAAGTATTATCTTTTGAATTGCAGAGCCATTTACTGTCTATTTACTGACTTATATTCACTTAAAATTTCGTCTTTTTCGTACCATTAGTATAAAATAATGGCGTTTCTCTTAAAAAGATTACCAATGGGATACAAATTTGATCACTGCCACCAAACAGCATTCGACAAAATGTTAAAAATTACAACAAAAATAAATTGAGTAGTTTGTACAGAAGTATATAATTAATCCAAAACATTAAATTTAGCACGATACAAGAAATTTAGCATGAGTTGAGGTTAGAGTGAAAGTAATCTAATCAAATTAGTGCCTAAAATTAATTCTCTATCATCAGTAAGCAAAAGATTAATTACGTAAACTACGTACAAATTTAAAATAATTTAACAAATAACTTATTTAGATATACACAATGATTAAATTTCAATGTACAAAAAAAGCATTGTTATTTCGACTAGTGTAGTTGTGAAATAACTGAAAATAGTTATTAAAAAAAACTAAAGTTATATTTGTTATAATTTAAGTCTAGATCGTATTTATAAAATACACTGTATTCTTTATACAATCGATGGTATATTTGACATTCGCTTTTAAATTTTTCAGAAGATTTAGGCTATTCACGATAACATGACTAATAACTGATTCTATAATCTGCAAATTCTCTACTTTCCTTTAATAAACTTATCAGGTGATAGATAATTAATTCCTGGTTGGCTATTTAGTTCGGATATGTTTGATAGATTGTACGAACAAGCAAACTACGTATACGGAAACGTTAATGGATTATGACCATCATAATGGTCGAATGTGCATTCGAGAATCAAAAGCGATCAAGTATCAAATTGAATTCACCGTAGCATTGTTTCTATGAAGCTTATATAGATATATGCAACGAAAAATTAAGGCCAGACATCAAGACTACTTAATTGAAATTGCACTAAAAGCTTCGCATGTTTCATTAAACTAAACGTAAATAGCTAAACTGATCTTAATGTAATATAATTTTGATTTGTGAATATTGTCGTACATAATAGTGAATGAATTAAATACGTTTTGTTTATTCTTGAAAATGAACAATATTTATCATTTTTCAAATGCATAAAATAAAGGAAAATGGAAGTTATTTTATACAGAAATTAAAATTATTAGTGTCATATTTCAGTCGTTTCTCGAGCTTTCGCATGCTCCTTTAATAACATTTTACATAATTATTCGATATAACTGCAATATCATATTTCAATGCTCTGATGAATACCATTATATACTTTGATATAACTAGCCGTATTAGATTAGAGTAAATGGAGTACTATTTTTTAACAGGTATTTGGAATAATAGATTCAATTTCTACCAAATTAATAATTGAAGTTTAAAATAATATTCATAATACCCGAAGGCAACGAAATAAAACATTTAAATAAAAGTTGTCGATTTATAACCCTCAAAGCTTTCCCAAAAATGTGAAAATACAGTCACTGCAGGAGTGAGATTTACGCAGAATATGATTCTTATACTAGAATCCTTATCAGAATCCTTGCGACAAACATACAAATATTGTTTAATAAATTAAAGGTTATGCTACAATCATTCCTCTACAACCATACAGCTAGGCCCTCTGCGGATTCATTTAGATTTCTTACGGTCTGGCGAGTGCATCTATAACTTATATTATATTTCTGGCATACGCAAGTTATAAACTTTGCAGGCAACATATTATTTATATGGATATATACATTATAATAATATATTATAAAAATTATATAATATAAAAATGATATATTATAATATTCGATTTTAGTTTCATTTGTTGAATAAGCTTGTAATTTTTAACATTTTGACTGTATTTTAACAGTTCTTGAATTTGCTTTCTGGAATTAATAAATCGATACTGTAAGTTTTTGGAATTAACAGAAGATTACTTAAAAAAGTTTAAATTACAAATTCACTATTGATAAAAATGTTAAAAAATCATTTAATGCTTAAAATTTTCTAAACAAATAAATTAGCTCTTTGATTAAAATTCTGAAAACCCAAGTAGTGCTTTAAAGTTCTTTTCTTTTAAAATTATTACTCGATCCCTCCCTCAATACAATTTTTTCTTCACTTAATTCAGGATTCAAGGAATAGCTACACTTTAAAAAGGACATAAAACAATTTTCAATTATTTTATCAGTTTCACCTCCTTCCAGCTTACAATAACGTCACCACAAAAGTCATAAATTTTATACCAGCGAACACAAACTAAAGCTCAGCGTGCATACTTTTCTTACCTCCACCTCCTCATAATTAAATCACAGTGCACCGCTTGAAAAGAAAAACACAAAAAAACCAAAAGACAAAAAATCCGTTTGTTCAAAAGCCTCGAATCTCACGCGCAGCGAACTCATTACACACAAAGAGCGCTGCACGGTGCACACATGCCTCGAGGCTGCTCTCTCTCTCTCTCTCTCTCTCTCTCTCTCTCTCTCTCTCTCGCGCCTGGGCAAAAGTAATCGCGCGCGCGCGCCGATCGGCCCCCTTTTCTTGATACAACAACTGCACGACTTCGCGAAAACTGGCAGCGAAGCAATTAGCGCGCTCGAAACTCCCTGGCGGCGCAGCCTCTTGCCCCCCCCCCCCCCCTGCTCCATGGGCGCGCTGCAGCGGGCCGAGAAAAGTGGAGAAAGAAAATCCGAGCTTGAACGGGGCCACGAAAGGAAAACAGACCCGCGGCGTCGGTGGTGGATTTTCGCCCTGCTGAAGTTTCTCGGCTTCGGCAATATTGTGCACGGGAGAGAGGTGCACCTGCTTCGCGAATTTCCGCGCTCTTTTGCGCGGAGGTGTTTGACAGCGACGGAGGATAGGGGCAGAATAGGGGAGAGCAGAGGAGTCGAAGTCACTTTAGCGAAAGTGCTGATATTTCTAATATCAACATATTTTAATAATTTGGGTAAGTTGCATAGTTAATTTAAAGTTTTATATAGGTATGAGCTACGCATTTAACGTGTGTTATATCGATGGGTACTAAGAGAAAAGACTTATCTGACGCGTTACGATTAGAAAAGACCTATCTCACGCGTTACGTTAGAAAATACCTATCTTGCGCGTTACGATTAGAAACAGACTATCTCTTTTGAGGTTATTTCTTACACTAACTTTGAGGACATATAATTATTATAAGGTAATTTCAATTATAACTTTTATTTACTTTTTAATACTACTGATGTAAGATTATCATCTTCACGTCATTAAAAGTAAGGTGTCAAATCATTTTATAACAAATTTTCAGCACTGAATAGAGTCTACAAAATAACCTCAAAAGAGATAGTCCGTTTGTAATCGAAACGCGCAAGATAGGTCTTTTCTAATCGTAACGCGTGAGATAGGTATTTTCTAATCGTAACGCGTAAGATAAGTCTTTTCTCTTAGGATCCATCGATATGTAAAAGTGTCATCGCTTCAAAATCAAATGCACTGGTGCCAATAGAAAAACCATTTTGACAAATGTTTAACTATCAGCTACAATATTTTTATCCGTGTAAAATCTATTTGATTATCAAAATAGGAATAGAACATCTAGTACCTACACTTGCAAAGAGCGTGTGTAAAACTTCTTTTAATGAACGAGATGAAAATAAATAATTTTTTTAAACTTTAAATTAGTTATACCATATTTAATTACGGCATGGAATGAAGTTTATAAACACTGTTATTTTCTTTAAAATAAGGATGACTACAGTATTACTCTGGAGTTATAGTAATTACTACGCTCTACCCTTTTCATGTATAGGTGTGTATATTATATACTGTGTATACCGTGGATATACTATAGGAAATGGAAATAGAGCGGAGAAAGTACAAGATCGATATGTCAATGTACTTTTGAAAAGATGAAAGACTGGTCGATTTTCGAAGATTCTTTAAAAGCCAAAAATAACCATTACTTTTAATGAAAGTCGTCTTCAATATTAGAAAATTCGGTTTTTCAGGCATAACAAATTTTGTGAAATTTTTATCCGTATTTATAAAATTACTTATCTGTTTCTTAAATTTGGATTTAACATCATTAAAGAAACGATAACAAATTTTTCTCAATAGGAATGGAAAAATTATTCAAATAACCGAAAATCGCTTTTCGACGTCTCGTAAAAGTCAGCGATGACAGGCAGTTAAATACTTTCTAGACGTATCAAAATTATGACCATTTTCCGGTTTATGTTAATCTTCAATACAGGCATCGCAACCGGCATTTGTTGTACAAAAATTACTTTTGTATTCGGTCGTGATGTATACCAGAATTTTAATAGATTCTTACTGTTTAGTATAAATATAATATTAATATATCAGTTAACTAGGTACTTTATAGGTACACACTTCATAAATAATATTCTATTTATTAAACAATTCGGTCTATCGTGTAATTTCATTGACGAATATGAAATAATGTTAGTAAAATTAATAAATAAGAAAGATGTTCTTATACAATTCTCAGTCTTAGAAAATACCATCAACTTTGCAGTAGGAATGGTTCTCGACAAAATTCGGTTCAGCTGTTAAAAATTGAGTTAGCCAGCGTGTGTGTCGTACAAAGTACAAGCGAAAAATCGTCTCGACATCGTAAGAATTACTATAGCGATGGTATACATCTTCTACTAAGGATCTTAAAAGGCACCTCGCGAGGTCTTACAAATTTCGTTACCAAATTCCTTTCCAATTTTAAATACGATGAAAAGATAAAATAATCTTCAATTGATACATTTGTATAAATTGATACATAAATATTATAAATAGTATTGACACTTTCTATAATGCCATTTGAATAAAATAGTGTTCTGTCGGAAGTTCTTGTAGTAAAATTTTCACAAAAAATGAGTTTAGTCGTCGTTTTGTACTATTTTTACTTAATGATATAGTTCACAATTATGAACAGTTTTCGGTACTCATATTACTAAAAACTTACTGTACTTTTTATTAAATTTCCTTCTTTTTCATTTTATATAAAAGAACTACCGAAATAGGAAAAAAGTAGAATATGCATACAGCTCGCCAGCCAAGTCAAACATTCGCGTACACATATATACATACCGGTACTGCTACATCATGTATATATTGGCCAATCCTCAAATATTACGTATTGCGGATCGATAACTTTTATTACTTGTAAACCTTTAATCGTCTTAAAAAAAGTTTATGAATTCTGACAAATTTCAATTATGTACTTCATAGTTATTTATATAAATATATATTTTTTTAAAATATGATATTCTGAAAGTAAACGTGTTCAGAAATTATAATCCTATATCTAAAATACTCGTCGATTTGATTACTTAGGAATTTGAGTGCAAAATTCACAATTAGCCAAGTTTATAGTACTGGTTACTAAGAATGTACTTTGAATATACAGTGCAAAAAGAGTATAACTGAATATTTCTACTAACAATAACTATAGAAATATTTAGTAACATATACTAAAAAAGAATATAATATTTACAATATTTTTTTTATAACTAAAAAATTTAGTAAAATTTTTTATTCTAGTTTGTGAAAAGATAAATTTACTAGAAATTACACTCCGATTTATAATTTTAAAGTTACTTGAAAAAATAATTTTTGTTTACTAAATATATTTGTTAAGCATAACTAAAAAAATAGTTAACTTTACTAGAAAATTGGTAGCCCTAACTGGAATGAGTTATACTAGAGTGTTTAGTAACCGTTGCCAATCACTTTGTTCTTGGTGTATTAAGCTCTTTCAAAGAACAAGTGTGCTTCTTTCGAAAACTAAGAATTCTCTTGGAAAAATCTCAGGACCGACTTTTGGATCTATAAAAAGTACCCGCATCTAGTTTAGTCACGTTTATCCGTGCGGATAAATATCGGTATCAAATAGAACTTCTCTAAAGTACACGTGTGTGCTTTTGCAAGTAATCGATTGCGATAGGCTCAAGTATCATCGAAATTCGTGTGTTTCAGAGACGCTGGCGTTTTCGGCTCTGCACGCCCAGAAATTCGCAAAAGGGAGCAAAAGAGAAAAGCTGCGACACTGGGCTCGGACGAAAGAGGCGCGCGCGAATGCCGAGAGCATAAAGAGCCGAGAGTATATAGAAGAAACACAGCCGGAATAATATACAAGGAGGAGAGGTATATATACGGGAGACGAATTCCCCCGTCTCTAGCAAATTGCAACTCTGTCGAAATTATCAGCGCTACGGATCGCGGCTTTAAAGAAGAATGCGACACATTGTTAGCGCGAGCGAGAGAGACAGAGAGAGAGAGAGAGGCTCGCTCGACACATACCCTCGCATATACGCGGGGCGCGCGTTTATATTATAAGGGAGCCGTTTAGAGCCTGTTCTCTCTCTTTCTCTCTCCAAAGCCTATGCCATATACAGGAGGGAGAGAGAGAGAGAGACGGAGGCGAAGTTGAGGTATCTCTCATTGCATCGCTCGACGCGCAGAGCTCGCTCCCTATGCCTCGAGAGCCGCGAGATAACATCTCTCCGCGAGAAACCCGGGATGTGTGCTGCAGTGGAACTACTAGCTGCTGCTGCAGCATCAGCCTCGTCGTCGTCGCTTCGACGACACAGAATGAGAGAGAGAGAGAAAGAGGGGGGGAGCATAGAGAAGGGACACCTTACAATGCCGGAGATAGAGAGCCATTCGAAATAAATAGTCATTCGATACCCTGAGAATTCTATTTCTGAAACGGCGGAACTGTTTTGTGGCGACGACAATGACAACGACGACAGCGACACACCAGAGAGAGAGAGAGAGAGAGAGAGAAAGAAGGATAGAGACAGAGTTCAAGAGGGGGATGCTGCTACCTATCTCTCTCTCTCTCTCTCTTTCTCTGTGTAATACCGCGGAATCTCTACTGCGACGAGAAAGAGAGGGACAGAGAGCTCGCGGCGATTTAACGGTTCCGAGGAGAAAAAGGACACTACTGCGGGTAGGTATACCTATATACCGTCTGCTGCTGGGCATCTTGTATAACCCGCGTCGATTTAGTCGGAGGAAATCGACGTGGCTCGTGGGCGCGGATGAAAGGAAGTTGACAAAAAAGAGAGAAGATTGTCCCTCTCCGTCTGTCTCCTTCTTTCGGTCTTTTTAAGTTTCGAGCGAGCGAGCGAGAGATCGGTATATATACGAGAATCGCGCGGTATACCGTTGACGATTCGGCCCGGGGACAACAGATACGATGTTTATCGGTCGCATGCCGTATATATATATACGTGTACGTAGTTTTCAGACATTCGGATGGAATTGCGGAAAAAGGTGCGGATTCGTCCTTTTCTCTTGTTCTCTGTGTGCCGCACACCGGGACCTTTGTTCGGCAAATCGCTCTTGGATTTTTGTTCTAATCCAGTCGACGGCTGCGCTGCTAAGATTTGACCGGAGTTTTCCTTTCCGTTTCTTTTCTCTTTGCGCGGTGCTTTCTTTTTTGTTATCCACTGCGTTTTTCTCCTTTATTGCACTCGCTCGAGTGTACACGTCGTCGATCCACTATCGTTTTTCCTTCTTCTGCTTTTTTTTTAGTTCCGCTCGAAGATGTCTGGATCGTCCGGCGGACCTGAAGGAACTTCACTTACGTTTTCTTATCGACGGTTTTTTTTGCGCTTCGTGCCAAGATTTGTCGGTGTTTCGGTGTGAGATGATGGGCCATGGCGATGGCGAGACTGCGGGAGCTGCGAAAGCTTTGCATATCATTAGCGCGTCGAGATTTTTTCATTTAATCAGCAAACAGTGCAGCATAGTACTGTGAAACTTGGTCTTTTTGGAGAATCGAGATGAAGGAGTAATTTATTAAAGCTTGGTATGCTTCATTATTTTACTATAAGTCGAATGTTCTAATTTTTACTCGTTTAAGCTTCCACATAAAAAGATGGAAAAAAGTTAATCCGATATGTAAGTGCTTAAAAAAGAAATGGATTAAAGTAAAGCGCTTGAATGTAGGTCAACATTTTTAAGATTCACTTCAGATTTTAATGTTTTAGTCGATTTCTTTTTTAAACTTTTGAATGCTTTAAGTTTACTATATCAATCAAGAAAATATATTAAATATTTTTAAAGCCTACGTTTTGGAAAGCGTCTCTATGATTAACTTTGCTTATCTCTAATGATGCTAAATGAAAACTCGTACTAAATTATATATTTTCAAGCACAATGTATCGATATTTCAGGTAAACATTGAACACTTGGTTATAAAAATATGAAGTGGATGGAAATTGAGACATTTACCTTATAATGATCGTCTGATTGATTTATTTAATTATTTATGAAACATGCTAAAACGAATTACGCTACAAACGACAAGTGAAAAGGAAGCATGTCCGACAAATCGATTATTATACATCTGGAGATACATTACCGTCCGATTAAAATAACTAAATTATAGATTGAAATTCACATGAAAAATTAATTAAGTAACATTAGATTCATTAGATTAAGAATGGTATACTTCTTTTTAATCTACGGAATATAACATACGTATTATTGATTACCTTGCGTCTAGACGAAAATATGAATTCTTAATAATATTATAATTTTTTGCATTTATCACTCATACATATACACACATTGTTGAAGGAAATTCCAAGTAGGTATACTTTACAATGAAATATTTAGTTCTAGGCACAGTGTAGTATAGATAATGTCAAGATCTACAGCTGTATATTTTAATTAAAAATGAGTGTCTTTGGTATATATTTGGTATATATACGTGTCTAGACGAGACATAATTGCCCGACGTACGTGATTCGAATACATATACTTTTAATTTCTCTCGCCGAGCGCTGTCCTAGCGAGTCAGAAAAATTTATAATTGGACTTTTCGTGCATCTGAGAGAGACGGAGATCCGAGGCGTATAAGACGCGAGGGAGGCAGAGCTCAGTCGAAGGGTTAATTGAATTATTTCAATTAACTGATTACATTCGTTACACACGACCTTGCGGACATTAAGCGCGATTTTTATCGCCCGTGGTATGGTCGCTCGCCGCCGGAAGCAATTATGCGAGTCGGTGTAATGACTTTTCTACGTAACAATGCGCCGTCGTCGCGGTCGAACGAACGAATTAAAAATTATGCCGCTTTTCACGCTGATTATTCGAAGGGAAAACCGTCTTCGCACACGCGTGTTACGAAAAATACATTGTGCAGATGTGCATTATTATTTTCTGTGCACAGGAAAGATGATTTGTTAATATTACAAAGACACTTGATAAACCTTGAAATAACTATTTTTTTGGTAAAATTATATTATAGAAGTATTTTGTTGTTTTGATTTATCTTGACCAAATTAATTAAGAAACTAGTAAAATTTGGTCATCGTACAAATTTATTAATTTAATATTTTTGTTAAATTAAAATTGAATGAATTAGTATTTGGAAACAACAAAAAAGTATGTAAGTGTTACTAATTGTAAAAAACCGATATTTCTAACTTTATACCAAGTGAGTTTGTATCATTTACCAACCATTTTCTCCCGCACAGTGTAACGAATTACAAACTTGTTGAGTAGTTAATGAATGCAATGAGAGGAAACATTGTTTATGAATAAGTAAAGCATGTTTTAGTAATAAGTTGTTTATAGTAAATGAAGTGTATGTAGTAACGCATACACTACATATTACTATAGTTGTACTATATAGAGTACAAGTTTTTTTTATAGTTTTGCACACGCTTAAAACAATTACTTTTCTATTAGTATAAACCATCTTTTTACATTTTAATTAATTTTGAACGCATGAATTATTTTTCTTCTAATGAAAAATTACTTAAAAAAAAAGAATACTGAAGGATCCTTTCTCAGAAATAGTACGCAATTAATTTTCAACGATTAATGAGTTATTCAGAAATAGTTACATAAAAATAGCCGTGGATCATTCAAGGACTATTTTTATCAATGTTTAACGAAATATTTTGAAGTCTGAATTCATCAAAGTCAAGTTTATTATATAAGAAGGCATAGGCAAGAGTCGAGGTAAGAGAAATGAGTGTTTTTTTGTAACTATCAATTCTGCTGCATCTCAAGTATTTTTCGAACCGAGTCGACTAGGTTTATTATACGTAATTGATTTCACAATAAACACGCATTTGAGAACACAATAATGACATATAATTATTTAAAGTATACGTGATTAGAAAAAGGAGAAACATAATTTTACATTCAACGATGATGTTGATCACTTAATTGATTAATGCGAAATGATTATACTGTACAATAAATCTCTCTAAAGTTTATCACGTTATAAACATGAAACATTATAGTAAATAATATATTCAGCGCAACTTTGTAGTTGCAAATTATTATTAGTATTATAAAAAAAGTATTATGAGATAATTTTTCATGTCATTGCTACATTTTTTTCATTAAATTAGAATTAAATTTTACTATGAAAATATAAGTACAAAAAGTAAAACAAAATTATTTAGTATTCGTGAAAATCACATTATGTATAAAAATTGATAAATACATAATACTTCAAAGTATTTTAAAGAATAAAATAATTAATATTAAGTGAATAATGATAGAAATTATGTGAATTTTCGATTTATTTTATGTAGTTTTAAATGAACTATTATTAAGATATAGATAATTAACATTTATCTGAATGAATTTTTATTTCTACAAATAAGAGACTAAGTCTTTTGCCAAATTTTTCCAAACAAGCCAAGCACATACATCATCGTTTGCGATATTTATGTTGATTTCCTTTTTAAATCATTATATTCGAATTAATGAATATGAAAATGCTACATGATATTTGATTAATGTATTTTAATACACAGATCAATAAAATGATAGGCTCTTCTAATGATTATAGGTCAAATACAAAACGATATAGCTCTTGCTTTTTGATATAATCAATTCTATAAATCGTTCGACTTGCATCTATACAGACTTGACCTAACAAAGCTTCTAATCAGCGACAAATATCCACAGGCAATTAAACTCCACGCACGTGTAACTTTCATCCTCATCACTATGTAAAAAGAATACGTATTTTCCACCTTACATCCTCATACATTCACGCACATGCACACATACACACACACGCATACATGTCAATTTCCGATAACTCGTTACTGCAATGAACCTCGGCTAAGAACAAAAAAGCGAGGAAGAAAAAACGAAGAAGCTAACGCGAAAAAAGGCAAGAGCGAGAGGAGCGCGCATCCGCATCACGGTTCATTTTAAACAATGCGATCTTTATCGCAAATTTTCGCTGCAGCAGCGTGCAAGTAGCATCAGCGGCGGAGGCGGCAACGAAGACGATGACGAAAAAAAGGCGGCTCGAAAAACGACGAAAAATACTTTCCAGGTTCAGCCAGAGGGAGAGAGCAAGAGAGAGAGATGCTCTGCGCTAAAAATCGCCAAGTTCCCGGCAAAAAACAAAGGAGAAAAAATTAGAAGAAGGAGTAAGGAGGAGGAGGAGGTGGAGGATAAGAAGAAGCGAGGCCAGCAAACGAGAGCACGTGCGTCGTGCTTACATTGTAATCCTCTTTTAAAGGAGAAAGGCGTATCTTCCCTTAATAAGGAACTCCCCGTCCAATGAGAGTCGTTATTAAACGGATTTTTCTTCTCTCGTCCGCTTCTTTCTCTCTCGCACTCTTGCCGCTGCTGCCCCCGGTCGGTGATATATCGCGCTCGCGCCACGAAGACGCCGCGCGTGTATATAGGGCCCCATAATGCCGTGTCCCTCTCTCTCACTCTTTCTCTGTCCACTATATACTTTCAGCGGCTAAAAGCAGCCAAGGTCTCCTTCGAAGGATGGAGAGAGGGAGAGCAGATAAACTAAGGGTGATAATTAAGACGGACGCTGATTCGCCGCGATAGCGGCCCGGTCCTCACGAGTATATATATATGGGACCCCGACCTCTACCTCGAGCGATGTTTACTTGTACGTGTGTGTATAGGTATATGGTATTATACGAGTATACTTTACATACATACATATCTTGTGGCATGATAATAGACAGCAAAAATGAGATTCTTTTTAGAAAATTAAGAAAAGACTATTTGCGGGAAATGTATGCGTATATTCCGTAGTATAGGTAACTTGTTAAAATCGCGAATGTCTAAATTAGAAATTAATCAAATAATATTTATTCCAGTAGTCCTATACGAAACGTGGACTCTGATGACATAGTAGAAAGAAAGTAAATTCAGAGTACTTGAGATTAGAGTCCTGAGAAAGATATTGCGGAGAAAAATAGATGAGAATAAGGTAAGATACTCGAATGTGGGTCAGTATTTTTAAATTTATCCCAAAATGTGCAAACATTGTTTTTTTCATTCACTCAACCTAGTTTTATTGACTTCTTTTAGGGTATTTTATTTATTGAGAAAACCAATATTGGTTAGCGATCTCACGTATAGCGTTAAAACAAATGCTATCAACCAACATTTGAACACTGACCCGAATCTGATCACCATCTTTTATAGGAATCCAAATGTTACTTGCGGGTACTTGTAGGAACACTAGAGGGCTCAAGATCCTCAGATATCCCGAGTCGAAGTGGAAGGTCGACATTAAAATTGACTTACAGGAAATATGACTCTATGAGGTTGACTGGATTGAATTGCTCAAAATCGAGAGGAATGGAGACATTGTACAGTGAACAAGGCTATGGACTACGTAACTCCTAACAATCAGTAATGTTGGCTATATATATATGGTGACAAATACTATTGTCGAATATCAAATATCAAAAACTGTATTCGTCGAATACATTTCTTGAATACCGAGTATCCAAGAAAAGTATCGATCGAATACTTTTATAAGTGGTCTATTTAGCACTTCTCTGCCATCTAAGTCATTAGGAAACTTGAATTTTTAATTTTTGGATAGCTATAAATACCAAAAACAAAATAGTATTTTAATTTTAATAATTCAATGTTTCCTTGTATCTCCATTTCGAATTTCAAATATAGTATTACACTTTCTAAAGTCTCCAAGTTCAGAATATAAGAAAGTATTAATTACGAAATTCAGAAAGTTTATAATTCTGAAACCTTAAAAAGAAACCATTAATAATAATTAATAAGAAATAATAGGATGTTTAAAAATTAGAAACAAAATTTTGTACTTTTACTCTATTATTTGTTCAATTTTACATAATTTGAAGTATTTGATTTTTGGATATACTATCTATATTATTTGCGCCTTCAAAGAGAAGGTTTCGTAACAATAAACATTTTCCTATCATAGATTTTGATAAATTTCGAAGTATTGAAGGTTCCTGAGTCAGAAAAATATGTTTTAATTAAATGTATGTCTGTAGGTGTGCGTGTGGATGTATGTAACCCAATTTTATTTCGCTAAAATTTTGCAGATATATATTAGGAATGTTTTACTTAAAAATGATTGAATTTTGAAAAATATTCAAATATGATTCAGAACCTCTCTTTGGGAGTGGGAAAGCATTATCTAGAGGTATACTAGATAGTAGGCGACACGAACGAACGCAATCCTGAACGTCGAAGACAAATACGAAGGATATCTTACGAATTATACACGGAGGGGGAGAGAAGGAAAGTGAAAACAGGTGGAGATGAGAAGCCTAAGAGAGCGTTACATCTACCGCAATCTCTTCTCGTCTCTTTATCTCTTGCTCGCTCTGTTGTACCCCATCTCCACATACAGATCAACGGAGTTCAAGTACTCGCTCCAACGTTCAACTCCGAATAACGCAGCCACGCCAACTATAACGCTAAATCGACTACGGAGAGCAAACACACTACCTCTCTCTTTATCTCCCAGTATAGTAAAATCAAGCTCGGTCCGCACAAACAGGCCAAACACCGCCTCCCCCGGAAAAATCAAAAGCCAGTCCCCAGCGACCCCTATGATACGCGTCGAACCTGGAGACAGCGCAGCCGCGCTCCCTGGCATCGTTAAGTTTCGTGGAAGGCGCATAAACGTTCGCCAAAGCCGCATCGGCAGCCGCGCAGCGCCACCGAGCCAGAGAATAAGGAGCCTTCGGGCTGCACGAACTCGCGCACATAAGGCGCGGCCGTGTGCAGCAGCACGGCGCAACATCTCGCGGTCTAACCCCTCGCGCCCATGTGCAAGAAAGAGCAAGAGCGAGAGAGAGAGAGAGAGGCCACCCCGTCCTCCTCCTCCTCCTCGTCGTCGTGAGTTTATCCAAGATTTATCGGCCTGCCGTGATAGCGCGGAGGAGCCGCGAGCCGCGCGCTGAAAACGCTGCAAAACACGGCGTGTTATACACGCCGTGTGCTCCGGATAACGAGGCGCTACCGCCAGCGGAAGAGTGAACGCGAGAGAGAGAGAGAGAGAGGGAGAGTGTATTACGTATATATATATATACGTGTGCAGCTGTATGTATATGCATGCGCGAGGTAGGTGAAGGCGGGAGGGAGCTGCGCTCGGGCCGCGGCCGTTATGGATGCTCCTGCAGTCGTTTATTAAGGGAATTTATCTTTCGACCCCTCCCATGCTCTCGACTCTGCGGCTCCTGCTGCATTTGCCCCGATATTTGCGCCGAGCTGCCGGGACGGTGTGTATTTGGGGGGCTTCGAGGGATGTATAACGAGGTGAGTTCATTTTTTTTCGCCTTTTAGAGATATTCGGGGTTTTTAATGCTTGGCGCTGATGATGGTCTCGATCGAACAGTATCGTATATAAGAGGTATGGCGAGTAAAGTTGATGCGAGTACTTGTTGGACGAGGTGTCAGATGTAATATTAAACGCCGAAAATGTTCGAATTTTATTTGAGAAAAAAATTGTAGAATGAAACGATGAGGACTTAATGGGGTCACCAGGTCTAGACGGTTGAATAATTAAGGAATCTATATATATAAAATGACAGGTTCTGACTGACTGACTGATCAACGCCTAGCTAGAAACATTAAACCTAGCGCCTTGAAAGTTGGATGGTATATTGTTTTAACATTGTAGGTAACAAATAAGAAGGGATTTTACGTAATTCTAACTCTAAGAGGGTAAAATTTACAAATTTTCATTTTTTGAGGGTTAAAGCTGTAAAATGTGTTTTCGCGGAATAATTTAAAATTTCCCAAGGCCCAATGTATGAGGTATCGGCATTTTTTTATCGGCTTTCAGGTTTTATAATACCAATTTTTAAAAAGTAATTTCTGGGTTTTTCTCTAATCCACCGCTAAGTGGGAAAATTTTCCAAATTTCGAATCCAAAATGTGATTCTATGGGATTTGAATTTTTGTTCAAAATCTCCAACGCCCGATGAGATATCGGTTTTTTTTATCGTTCTATAGGTTTTATAATGCCAATTTCTAGAAAGTAATTTCTGAGTTTTTCCCTAATCCACCGCCAAGTGGGAAAAATCCTAAATTGGTAAAAAAATGCCAAAATGTTATTCTATGAGATTTGAATTTTAGTTCAAAATCTCCAAGGCCCGATGAGATCTCGACTTTTCTTTTATCATTTTATAGGTTTTATAATACAAATTTTTAGAAAGTAATTTCTGGGTATTCCCTAATCCTGCGCTAAGTGGGAAAAATTTTCAATTTTCAAATCCTAAATTGGTATAAAATGCCACAATGTGATTTTATGGGATTTGAATTATTCAAAAAAATTTTATCGTGCCACCTTCCTTTAAGAAAAACAAAAAAAATGAGTTCTGAAATATAAGGTTTCACCGTGTATATGCAGAGCACGATCATGTAAATAGGTCTGGATACTCCATTGTTGAAGACATTCGAATAGTGTCACCCAAGTGAAGCAATAAAACCAATATGGCGTCAAGTTTAGTAAACCAATAGTTATATGTCTACACACGCGCGGCGGAATGTCGAATGTTTTGAACGATTATAAATATAAATATAAAATAATTATTGACGAGTACTTAGTGTCTTAAATACTAAATATTTCATATTATTATTCGCACAATACGTATAAACTATCAAAAGTATTTCTTTTTAAAATAGTTTATAAAACGATCGCTTTCAAAATAAAATATTTAAAAAATATATATTTATGGATATACATTAATAAATATGTAAATATATATAAGTAAATATATTTCTTGCTGTTTTCCAACAATATGTTTAAATTATTAGGAACAAAAGTTAAAATTTTATTTTTTACTTAGTGGATATTTCTTTTTAAATCTTATTTAAATAATTTTTAAGTATTATTAAGTATTATCTTATTTAAGTATTTTCAGATCATGTATTATAAAATTATTATAAAATATAAAATTATTTTTTTATTATAAAAAAAATATGTACTGTAGCAAGTAAATGATCACATTCATCCTTGTGTTCAGTGAATCGATCAAAATTTTTAAGCGCAAAATGCTTTTCGCAAATACAATGATGAATTTTTAATTTTTTCACTCCCACGGCATTTTGCCATTCATTAAAATGCTTATTATCGGTTAGTACCGTAAAGACTGAGATCTTTACTCTCCGATTTCTATTATAGCCTTCTTCTATAACCTACTTGATAACCTGACTTTATTTAAAAATCAAAACAATATATATATATATATATATATATATATATATATATATATATATATATATATATATATATATATATATATATATATATATATATATGTATGCTGTCGCACGCGCATTTGTTTTTATTAGTCATGACGCCATGTTGTTTTTTGAGCTTCAGATAGGGGACACTTTTTAAAAGCGGAGTGTCCAGACCTGTTTATAAGATCGTGATGCAGAGTAATGCTGATCCACGTCCATACACCTACGCACATATATACACACACACGCACGCAAGCACGCACCCACGCACGCAGGCACCCACCCACTCACCCGCACACACACTCACGCACGCACGCACGTACGTACGCATGCAGGCACCCACCCACCTACTCACCCACACACACAGACACACACAAATTTTCCATACAGAATCCACACATCCATACAGAAATTTTCTCAAAACATTGTATTTTGATTTCTTAAATTTCAAAATATGTTTCTAACATGTTTTTCACAAAACTTTTGTTTACTATCACAAAACTTCCTCTTTGAGGAAGAAAAATGTTCTCTTTGCAAATACAGAAGATCATTATCGCTGTCATTTTCAAGCGGACTTACGTAATTTTCCTGCCAAAAATTAAAAAAAAATGTGTTTATTCTTTAATGCCACAGATGTATGCAAAGGTTCATATACGAGTTCGAGACTCTGAGAGAGAAAGGTATTATAGAGTTGAGGGAGAGAGAGAGAGAGAGAGAGAGAGAGAGAGAGAGAGAGAGAGAGAGAGAGAGAGAGAGAGAGAGAGAGAGAGAGAGAGAGAGAGAATGAGAGGAACCACTTGTACCCGCGAGATTCCGATGGGGCAAGTGTGCAACGATGATTTTTAGATTGCGGTTGAGACGAGCTGATGGCTCGTACACTGTGTGCAATATTGTGGATGAAAGATAAGTAGTCATGTATCGGAGAATGTCCTTATACGTCATTGAAGTGAGATGTCACTACGATGACAATGAAAATGGAATTAAACTTAATGAGAGTGTGTTTCAGAATTTAATGCAATGAAGTACAATTTGACTGATTAACATCATTAGAATAATATTTTACTGTAGTGATTTTTAAAAAGAGGTATTTAATTTTATTTTAATCGATCGTTTAGAACATTGCTTAATTTTAGTTTTTGAAAGTAAATTTTTTTACCATAATACGAAGGCTGATTACATAATAATATTAGCGATATACATAATACTTGTTCAGCATACTTATATTATAGCACGAAGTTTAATAATGTTTCTATAGAAAGGTTACGTAACCTCCTTATTAGAAAGATCGTTTAATTGACGTTATCCTCATTTGTGTACCGTTAGAGTAAGATGTATATTACATTTTGTATTAGTCGACTTACTAGTATCGGAGTTTATCTACTAAAATATTGCACGGTGTATCATGTAGGTGTTTTGGCATTTTTAAATTTTAGTTAATTTTTTGGTAAAAAAATAATTATTTATATATATAGCTTTTTATAATAATTTTATATATAACATTTTTTATCAGCAATAAAATATTAAAACATAAATAATTCTTAGAAAAATATTTTTGTAATTATCAATTTTCTTTGAAACCAGAAGAATTTCATTTCAATAAATTTTTGTTTCTGCAAATATTGTAAACAACCTACAAAAACTTGTTCCTTAAATTACCTTACCAATGGAAATTAATTTCAAATATACAACATCAATCACGGAAGGAGGTTAACCGCAAAATGTTTACCTTTGTTCTGGCTACTCTTTTTCAAAGACTCGTCTCTCCCCTCTAAATACTCGGTTTTCCTCTATTAGAGAAACGCTGAGAAACATTACAAGTAAATGAGTAAAGCATCATCAAACCGAATAAAAATTCTCACGAATTCACCAACCCAAGCAACGATGATGCAAAAAACGCCAATTTTTCATAAAAAGAAAAAAACGAAGATGATCACTTTGTTGATCAGGACGCGGCAGTTTTCTATCCCTCGTTCGCTCTATCCCTTTCTCTCCTCTCTGCCGCGTACATTAACCATACTCGCATCATAAGCTCTATTCGTGCCCGAGCCTGGAAAGTCGAGAGAAAAAGAGAGGGAGAGAGAGAGAGAGATGCGCTTAAGGAGATTGGTAGAGATGTCGTGCGGTGCGCAGTTTTTTCATCATTGAACAGGTGTGAGTGTGTGCATGTGTGTTGTATACAGGTATCCATTCACGGTGGTACACACACGTGTGTGTCTGCGCGGAGAAAAGGAAATATCTGGTTATATGGTCGAAGCGTGAATTCCGCGGCAAAAAGTGATGGGTAAGTTTCCTCTGGCGCTTAACGTTACAACGGACCTTTCGGAAGATGTAGGTAATTTGTTCTTTTTTTTCTACCGCGGTAGATAGCTGCAAAAAAATGCTTATCGGCTATGAAATTACTTGGGTTAACGAGCGAATGATTAAGGAGGACGGAGGCGAATTTTGTGAATTTGCCATGTCGCGCCTATTACAAGGATAGTTGGCGATAAATTTTCTCAAGCTTATAGAAAAAACTTGCAAAAAACGCTGAAAACTATTTATAAACTCTGTTCAAATATTATTTTGCTTCCTCGAGTTCACAATAATTATGTGGAATTACGCTAAGCTTAATAGTAATTATAATCTGCACAAGGTTTACAGAAACAAGAAAAATCATTCTTCGAAGCTCGTGATAACGTGTCTTTTTAAAATTAATTAATTCAATTTTGTTTTGCAATGCATATTTCATCCAGGCGTGTGCTCCTCCCACCTTAATCTTATATCCGTGTCGATCTATATGACGAAAAAAAATTGTTCTCACCTCGGAGCTTCCGAAGTTTCCGCGCACGAAAAATGCTAGACACGTTTCTTAATTAGAAGCGATCCTCGTCTTAAACCTCCGCCTATCCACCTCTTATATATACATGCAGCTCTTGATTTACTTTCCTCACCTGTTGCATTATGCATATATATTTCAACGCGGATCATCCGTATTCGAGGAATCTCGCACAGTATGAATCCGATTCATGAACCGTACCTAGTCTGCAAGAAGTGTAAAATAAAATTATTTCTATGAATACGTTTGTGAGGTAAATTATAACCAACTTCGTGGGTAGTGATCTCATTTTATAAATTAATAGAACAAAAAATATTCTATAAAGTACACAATATTCCAACAATATTACAAAAGTAAATCCATTAAAAATACATCTTAAACTTTTTTATTGTCTATGAAGTTGCGGAAAGTGTGGTTGTACTACGCCAATTTAAAGGATTACTATTTCATACGTACGTGTATGAAGTAGAAAGTGATTTGATCCAGTCAGACGTATATTTAGATATCGAAGGTGTTCAAAACGATATTGGAATAAGTACATTCTAAAAACTTTTCAAACATTCAAGATCATTTCAACATTGAAGACATATCGCATATAGTAAATCGATTCATTTCATTATCGTCATTAAAAATGTACTAGAAAAGTAATCTCTTACTCTATTTATAGTGTAGTGTCACTGGTAATCGACCATTTTACTTATAACATCTACAAAAAGAAATTAAACGTAAACGTGAAAAAGTAAATATAGAGCTTTTTAATAAAACTAATTGATTTTATTATATTGATTTTTCAATTGAATAATATATAACGTTTATAATCTTAAGGGGGTGTAAAAGTAAATTTTTATCCTCTCTATCTTATCGACCCGTGAATTCTAAAATTTTATCTATAATTAAAATAGTAAAAAAAATTATGAAATACTAAGAGGTCATTTCCCTTTATTTTGTAATTATGTACCACTGTGCGAAGTTTCAAGTAAGAATTTTGCGGTTTACATCAATGGCATTTGAACGAAATTACGTGATAAAACAGAGATCTACGAAAGGTGATCCGAAAAGAGTGGTAGAATGCTACAAAAGGAAGGGCAATGATGTATTGGTTTTTCATAATTCAGTTTATTTATTAATTGTAATCGATTTTTCATACCTCGGTCAAAGATTTGAAGTTAGGAATTTCGGCATGATATTTGAATGGTTTAACACCCTGTATACAAAAACAACCGCGCTTGACTACTGGGGTCTTTAGCCTTTTACTGAAATTATTATTTTATATATTATGAAGATTGAAATGATTATTAATACATCAAAATTTTCGCATACGTATGTTCTACTTTCAATATTTTATACATTTATACTTATAAATAATGATTGATTACAGTAAAGTGATTGTACAAAGTCTATTACTTTGAAAGTAAAAAAGAATATTTTTAATAAAATAGTTTAAAATATAAAATACTAAATTCAATAAGTTTTAATTTACTATAATATAATTAGAAAAATTTAATTCTTCTAATTCAGTATTGTAAATTTCCAGTTCCAACGTCATCATGGCAACTTCGTTTCCGCTTACACTTGCTCATTCGAAACTAGATCCTCCGATAGAATTAATAGTCCAACACACAGCAGTCGCATATATACCCAGCAGCGTGTATCCACCGACTCGCCTTGATTTACGCGCCTTCGGAAATGCGCGTGCTCGCGGAATTCGAGAATCTTGATAGAAAAGAAATTATTGAGGCAGAGAGAACGATCGCCTCGGCAATTCCGAATGAAATTCGCGCGCGCGAAATTTGTTTTGCTCACTCGGCGCTCGCTCGCGCATTATCTTCGCCAAATCAGCCTCTACTCTTATTCAAATGAGCCGTGGATGCGGGAGACAAGCGACGACGACTTATACGACAGGCGGGAAGGACCGGGCAATAAAATAGCCCCGAAAGCGCGGCGTAGGACGAAGGAGGCGCGAGAAAAAATCTCCGAGAGATTAGGCGCGGCCAGTTCATAGAATTAGCCGGACGACGCGACGTATATATCTCTTGAGTTTCGTGACTCGGGAGAATAGGGAAGGAAAAAAGGAAGAAAGAAGAGCCGGAGAGCGAGAGAGAGAAAGAGGAGAGTCCGACATCTTTCCGCGTAATTAGCCGCGATTGTCTTTAAAGTTTTAAGACTTAATGCCACTGCGATAAAACGTTTATAGTGGCTTATTCAGTCGTTCAGAAAGTAACAAGATCTAATTTAAACATAGTTTGGATTTAATGATAGCTGTTAAAAGTTTGCGGAATCGTAAAGTGTATATATATACGTCCGAGTCAAGAGTTTGTTTAAGCGATTAGTAACGGTTTTATAATTATCTTGCGCATACGTAGTCAGTATCGCAAAAGATTAGCCAATGAATCATGCATTTACTTATATACATTTTGCGTGAAATAAGTCTTATAAATGTGTTGACAAATAAAAATATTATAATATTAAAAGATACATTTTAAGAGCCCACATTACCGATCAAGGATGACGATCAACCTTTGATAAATTTAATTCCGAAGGAAAATTGCACCACGGTAGTATGGCCTTGTTTGTGATCGTTTATTATGCATATAAAAAAGGAAAAAGTGAAACTGAAAGGAAAATAGAAAATTTGATGGACTAATTATAATTATATTTCTCAGTCCTATTATAAGTATCTTGTTTGCTTATTAGTTTTACAGTCAGTCTAAGCACTGATAATATCCACTTAAATTTTGAATCGAGTATAACTTCCTATAATGATAGTATAACCATTTTTAATTCGCAAGATTTATATTAGATACTGATTTTTAAGAATGTCGAAAGCTCACGTTTAAACATAAGATTTAATTTTTTTTATAAACCGTTCTAGATTGCGAATGCCGGAAATATTAAGAAAAATATGATTTTAGTTGTTTAGGGAAGGTATAACACTGTTTTAGCTTCTAATTCAATGTGTTTCGAAACGAAAAGATACAACAAACCTGCTAATATATTTTGTATGAAAATTTATGAACAAACAGTTGCAAAAAATGGATTAACTATATAATATAGCCTCAAGAAGCTACAAATCCTTTTTACAATCCCCAATTACCTTTTATAATTAAATTTTGAAAACCAGGTGAAAACTGTAAAAACTTACTTATCAAATTAGTCACATGAAATTAGACAACCATCGCGGCTCGACGCTCGAAAATTAAATTTAAAGCAACTTTTGCGTGTAAAAAAGTTAATGTCACTTAAAACGGACATCCGGTGACCGAGAACCGTAACACCATTACCATCGAGCATACATCATCGTATTATTCTACAATTTTCGCAGCAAAAAACATCGCGCGCTAAAAATCCCGCCCTCCGACATTCTCAGCGTCGCGAAATAACTTCAGCCTCGAATTAAACGAAAATATTCCCGCAGCGCACTCGCACAAAGAAACTTTGCTACCCTCTTCCCTCTCTCACTCTCCCCCGCAAACCACCCAACAATAACAATCAGACGCAGCGGCAGCGCACGCCGCGCGCATAACTCTTCCCATAGCTGTGTACATTACATCAGGCCTGGTGATTCGCACGAAAATTATTGTCGTGCCTTTTACCCAAGGCAGGTGCGCGCGCGAGCGCGCAGGTATTATAACCCTTTCGCTCTCTCACTCTCTCTCGAAAAAGGGGCAAAAAGAAATAAGAAGAAAAACGAGATGGAAAGAGAGAGAGAAGGAAAAAGCTCAGCGAAAAATATATTCGATTCACTTGCGTGCGCCTCGTTGCTTGCGCTCGCGTGAGTCTCATCTCTCTCTCTCTCTCTCTCTCGTGCATCGAATCATGCGCCGGTGCACCAACCGCCGCGCATAACCATCCTCTCTCTCTTGCATTCTCCCGCATACTACTCACACAGAGACAGGCGCACTGCATGTATATAGTGTATACATGCACGACTCTCTCTCTCTCTCATGCGCGCTCTCTCGTCGCGTTATTGAGACGTTGAGCTCCGAAATTGAAAAAAGGATTATCGAGTTATGGAGAGAAAGAGAGAGAGAGAGGGCGAGGGCGAGAGAGCTGCTGCACGTATATATGTACGTACGTGGGGGCAATTTGAGCGAAAAAAAGAAAAGGAAAAATGCGAGGAGGAGAGATAACGGGAAGAGCGCGAGAGCGAAAGAGAGAGAGAGAGAGAGAGAGAAAGGATGAATGCGAGTGATTTATCGGTATCGAGCACCTCCGGCCCCGTATATATACCATATTATTTCATTCTCTCTCTTTCTCCCATACTCGTGAGATATGTTTACCGAGGGGCGCAGAGAAGGCACTGAAGAATAAGAAGAAGAAGAACGAACGAAGAATATCGGCGGTTGCGAGGCGCATACCTGCTTATATATATGTACGTGCGCGCACGTTCCGTCGTCGTCGTCGTCGTCGTTTCCCTCTGGACGTACACTGCATCGTGTTCTCTCTTCCTTCCTCTCTCTATATACGTATATTTCTTGCAGAAACGATGCAAGAGACAGAGAGAGAGAGGAAAGCGTCGAGGAGGAGGTGCAAGGGGTTAGTAGGCGAGCTGCCGCTGCAGTTGCACCAGGACTACGAGCGCGTATATGCCGGCAAGGACAAGACACTTTGCGCACGCTCGCGCACACGTGTGTATGTGCATGATACGTATGTAGGTATGTATGCATGTGTATAGGTGTATAATTCAAGAATGTATAATCGTACTGCATCGTATATCAGGTCGCGGTGGATATTATTTATGGGGGGGAAGGTTGTAAGTTTATAAGTGAAAAATTTAGTGGCTCGATTCGCGCGCTGTGAGACTCCGAGGAGGGAAGGGGGGGGGGGGAGGGGGAATTATTATTGATGTTTATATAAGAAATTTGTCGCCTGATATATTGTATATAGGTATTTTATGAGGAACGCACGCTTGTGCGGTATAAGCAATACCGGAGTCGTATTTATGGCAGTTTATACGACTTAATTTAGAGGGGAGAACTCGCTCTTCTCATTTTGTTCTTTGTTGGTTTGAGGTTAAAAATTTAGAGCAGACGAGAATAGAAGGTTTTTTTTCTGTTTTATTAGTAAGTAGTAACAGACTGGCTTGCGGCGGACGGTAATTAAGTTATATCGAATTTATTCGGACAACCTTTTGAAATATCGACAGTAATGAAAGTCTCGTTAAGAGCATTTAATGTACTTTGGTTATTTACATCTTTTAAAGGTGATTTCAATTTTGTTAATATGATAAAAGCGTGCTTTTATAAAATATAAAGAATGGCAAATTTAAATATGAATAATTATATGGTTAAAAAAATGCTTATCTTATAATGTTAATTAATTATTTCAATGAAATCTATATAAATACATATTTGCACCTTATATACATTCGAACCAATAATTAGTTAAATAATATTACGCTTACAATGTCTTACAAAATCATAATTTTTAACTAAATTAAATACATAAAACAAATATGTACATAATCTACTTGTATGAAGATTTCTTAGAAAATTTATTTTTGAAATCCTGTGATATGAGAGAGGTATCTCATGATTATATTTAATCATCATAAAGTTTTATTCTTGATATCAAATCGATTGAAGATAACAATTAATGAAAACTAAAGAAAACTCTAGAAAGAAAGATAAAAATATTATAGACATTTTAAATTACAGTTTCAAAAAAAAAATTAATCATTGTAATTCAGGTTTTAATAAACAATTATATATTCGAATAGAAAAATATTCGATAATTTAGAAAATTATCCAAGAACTTTATTTCTTCTGCTATATTTAAAAAAAATCCCAAACCCCCTATATATCGAATAATGATGTTTTGATTAAAACATTTAAAAATATAATATTAAATTTCTTTAGAACTAAATATGGAATCTTGATACGAAAAAATTTGTAACTCATTATCTCGGAAAGTTATGAATAGATGTAGCCTAACAAACGTATCCACGAACTTAACTCTTTATACATTGATAATTAGATTAGTCAAACTTTAGCCTATTATCGAAAGCCAAGAAAAATCGATTTTATAAGTAATTTTTTTTTTCTTGCAAATCAGTAGATAATTATAACAAATGAAAGATTATTATATGATTTCAGGGATAATAAAATTAGCTTCTCCCATACAAAAAAAACGACGATGGTTAAGAAAAAAAACTTGACAGAAACTATCTTTAAATATTTTAAACACCCGTTTGAGATCCATCCTGTTGCGCACATTATTTGCAGTATACACAAAGTCACTCCGGCGCAATCATTCCGATACATTTGAACGCCCATTCGTCCTCGCGAATTTAACAATCCATCGATCAGCCCCACAATGACAAACACTCGTCCGCGCGCGTTATTTATCGAATCCGCCGATTCGAGTCCCATATAATTACCGCCTCACAGGTGGTTCCCGGCGCGCGCGTATAGCTCTGCCCGGATCCATTACAAAATTGACATGATTTAGAAGTCAAAAGTTAATGAACCGTAATCTCGTGCGCGTCCACTGGCGATCGCCGCGCACCATATAATTACCGAGCTAAAATTTATATCTCGCAAAAATGGCAAAGCTTCCCCTTCGCGTAATAAACAATCAAGCTCTCCTCGCTCCGCGGCCGCTCCACGAGACTACGGAGAACGACGCTAAACAACTATTCATAATCCTTCATTATCGTTATGGCTATCGTAGATGTATATATACATCGTACACCTGTCGTCGTAATCGTCGTTATTCGAGAGCTGAATAGTCATAGCCGGAACGAGAAATGCCGCGTGTGCGGCAGCAATGTATCATGTGGTTCGTTTACTGAAGATGGCCCTAAGACTGTCAGTAGACCGCCTCTGTCGTGACTTTTTAATTCGCGTAATTTATAGTAGGGGAGAGTGGGATACCTTTGTACAATTTACTTTGTGAAACTTATTTTCCACTGTTCTGAAAAAAATCGTATTCGGACAATTAGCGTGTAGTCATCAAATATACAGTCACAAATTACTATTTGATTTGAAGCTCTTTAATTATTCATTTAGTATGTTTATTCTTAGTTTTAAAGACAATGATGTAAGAAATGCCCAACACTCTATATTTTTCATAAGTCAAAAGTTCATGTTACAATTAGAATTTTTCGTGTTTAAAGTTTGGTTTGATAGTCGTTTTATTAAATGCGACTTTTGAAAGCTTAAAGAAAAAGATGATTCTAGCTATTTTGGACAAGTATAACATTTTTTGATATTTTGATTCATATAGGAGCTGTTGCCCTGCAGGCACCGTTGCTGCTTATCATTACTAATTGGCCTTTGTAATAATAATAAATAATAGGGGTGAGTGGTACGCAATGGGTAGGTTGTATAAAATTGGTACGGGAAACTCGGGTAAAGTGATTATAGTAACTCTTAATGTTGAGAAAAATGTATCTTCAAGACTTAAAACCTTACTTTATATGTTACATAAAAGACTTCTTATGTTAATAAATATACTAGCAAGTTATAACGAAAGTTATAGAAGAAAGTTATAAAGTAGGTTATATAAAAAGTAATTTATTCAGTTTAATATTACTTAATGGCACATCACCTTTAAATCCCAAATCGAAACTTATTTGTATGAGTCTATAAAAATTCTTCCTTTCAAAAGCACTCATTCTGAAAATTCTTTTACTATTAAAACTTATTATCTTTAATTTAACCGTAAAAAAGTCTGAAAATCTTGATCCACAGCATGTCATAAAATCACCGCATAGTTATTAAGCTCCTAATCCACTGCCCACGGGATTCCAAGTGATCCCGTCGACCAAATTTCTCCAGGTTTGGGGATACCTATTACTCTTCAATACACTAGTTATGGTATGAATACAGGAAATTAAATTTTACAACGTAGAGAAACTTTACATACATATAATTGACTTTTTAATTATTTATCTAATATTATTAATTAATTTTAACATATATATGTATGTCAAAATTTGTCTACGTATTAAAAATGAATTTCCTGTATTCATACTATAACTATTGTATTGAAACGTAATATCCCTAAATCTGGAGAAATTTGGTCGACGGTATCACTTGGAATCCCGTGGGCAGTGGATTAGGAGCTTAATAATTATGGTGATTGTATATGACGTGCTAGATCAAGATTTTGATTCAATGTATTACCAAGTATTAATACGAGTAGTAACAAAATCTTGAGAATGATTGCTTTTGATAGGAAGAATTTTTATGGACTCATACAAATAAGTATTGTTCTTGGGTTCAAAGGTAGGGTACAGGGAGCTAGTGAATCGAATAAAATATTTTTAAGACATATTTCACTAGTTTTTGTACAAGAAAACAAGCATAGATAAAAATGTTATTTTAGATAATAATAAAATTTGAATAGCGTCTTATAAAACGTTTATAATACTGTAAAATTCGAAACTGTTAAATATGGAGGTTATGTTGGCCCATTTTAGTATAAATAAGGAATGCGTTGAAACCAAGGCTTAGTACTTGTCTACCGAAACAAGGTGTTCAAGCGGTCGCGGGTTCGATTCCCATCGAAAACTCAAAGACTTTTTCTTCGAGATTTTTCGAGGGAAAAAGAATTCTGACTGCAGATTAAAAAAAATATAAAGAAAGAAGAAAGAAACCTAGATCAATATTTTGTTAAATTTTCTATCCTACCACGTATATATTAATGCTATTGCATTTTTAGAGAGTAAATCGTATTTAAAGCAATTAAAAATAAAGGTCTTGAAATAAAACTGATTACAGACATCTGTAATTATTATAACGAATTCGACAAACCAATTTCCTTTAAGTTTTAAAAGTAATTTAATTTTATATTCGTACAATATGAATTGCTACGTACTGTAACCTTTTAATTATCATTTTTGCATAATTATCTTTTACTAAAATTAAATTTACCGAATGGAATAACTGGAACATTTATATCGTTAAGGAATTATTAACTTGATATTCAAATATATTATAATCAAGTACAATTTCAGCCAGATATGCACCGAATTGATTACAATAATATGACTTTATTAATATAGCATGCCACCTTTTGTTTACTACTCTCCTCTACGTATTTAAATACCAAAACTTATGGTAATTCTGATAATATGCGGATATGAAAACAATAAGTTACAACAAAATAGATTTACAACTCAAAGTAAGATGTGTTGAGAGCGATAGTCAACGTCTTATAGAAAGAGCATGGTAACGTGTCACGAAGTGTTTAATTCTGTATAATAATGACCTATAAAAATCAATATTTTTTAAGGTGGCTTCAGTGATGAGTGGGGGGTTTCACTTTTGATTTTAATTTTGCTTCTATTACATTATTCAAATTTAATTCTGAAGCATTGTGAACTAATGCTAATTTGTCGACTCAGTTCAAGGTGCGCATGCACAGAAGCACGCTTACAGCGTTTTTCCTCAATATCTTGTTTATTTGGTCGTTAACACATAATTATGACGATGTCATTAGATTCTGCATAAAGAAAATCTTCAATTACATATTCTGTTAATTAATAAATATGTTTTTATATATTAGTAAGAAGTGATACGCGGTCTCATCTCGTAAGGTTATGGGTTAAAAGTGACTTTGTACAAGCTTAGTTTTTTCAATAATTTCGTCGTTGACCCCAGATTTTCTTTACACAGATCAAAAATATAATGTTGAAAGTATATTTGTGGACAATTTCAAAGACGTCAGTGTTTTTATAAAAAGTCGCTCAAGCCATCTTAATCGTTTATTAACACACAAAATGATCGATATTCTTTTAAGAATGAAAACTCAAAGTTCATTTTCTAAAGAGATTTAAGATTGCGAAATAAAGTCATATATGTTATATAGACTTATATAGAGCCAACATTAATATTTCACTATAAAAGCTCAGTTAATAAACTCATCATAATTATGGAAGTAAACTCTGTGTGCTTTTTACTTATGATCAAAAAGTTTGAAAATTGAAGAAAAAATTGGTACCCAACGCTCATAAATAATATTGCTGCTATTAATTGACCATATACCCGGATTTACAGCATCATTGAGCTTCAAATAGTTAAAACAAAATCAGCCTAATTAATACGTGGGTCAGTCAAAATGCAAGTTATGAATCAACAAAATATATACTACATCCATTCTTAAGCAGTCAGTAGGACCGCGATTTTAATTTTTTTCCCTCGCTTTGCGTACAGCGCCAACGCCGAGCGTTTTATACAATGTACCCACGCGTTTTTCTCAGAATCCTCGCGTGCCGCGATAAAAGGGAGCCTCGCGCCGCGGCGCAGTCGCTCTTTATTCCCTCGAGTTCCCCGAGTCTCTTATCTCAGAGCGGACTAAACTCGAGCCGCGATCCGAGAGCAAGAGACCGCGAGATCCCGAGCACGGCAGAGGTAGGTAGATAGGCATATACATACACATATATGTGCAGGGAAATGTGTAAAAAGTGCTTTTCGTCTAATTCCTCGGCAAACTTGCGCCGCTGATACGCGCCCGAGATATATTCCGTGTACAAGCATAATACAACGAACTTATATATACATTACACACAGGCCCTTATTCACGCACGCACACGCTGCACGGCTATCTTTTACTCGCGGCAAAGTTTTATTGAGCTCTCTCTCTCTCTCTCTGTTTAACTTTCGAAACGAGTCGGAATTTACAGAGTGACATCATGGCGCCCGGCGAAAGAGGTTGCGCCGCGTTTACGTTATATTATTACGAGCCTCGAGCGGGCGCACGCTCGACTCGACTCACCTGATTTGTCCGCGTCTCATCCTCGTTTTCAGCTCGTATTTATATTTTAATGACGGGTCCGCGCCAGACGCAACTGCCACTTTCCGCCTAAATAGCACGTATATACACGTATATAGGTACCTGCCTGCTTGCCTCTTGGGTCACCGCGAGGTCTCAAGCTCGTCGTGGTCTATGATGTATGTTTCCGGATTCGCGCGCGAGCTATAAATCGATAGTCGAACGAAGCCACCTGGGTCTGTGTGTGTATGTGTGTTCTGCGGTAGATGAGGAGGCGTGCAATTTTCGGGGTCCTTATTAAGAGAAGAGGGCCCCCGGGTATTTATAAAAGGGAACTAACTTTTCTTCCTTTTGCCGCCACGGAGCTCTTATTAAACTTCTACGGAATTCCTCTCCTCTGCCTGTTTATCTTTCTCTTCTCTCGGTCTCTCGTTTTTTCTTCTCGTAGTCGGCGATGGTGTACGTATACCTATAAGGTTCGTCTGTGCAAAGTCTCCAAATAGCTGCCGACCCGCCTCGAGGGAAATAGATCGAATATAACGTTAAATTTCATCTATCGGAGTATTCAGCGAAGAATTAAAAAATTCAAATTATCCGAGCAAGTGTATGTATATATAGATATGTGCGGGCGTTATAGAAGCGAACGGCTGCGAAAGTTCATTCTTATTTTCCATTGGAAAAGTTTTTCGTGATGTTTTTCTCTTATCAAAACAAATCCCCGTTTGCGCAGCGCGTACGTTAAACTACTTAAGCCGGCTTGAATAAGAAAAGAAAACAAAATGCAATAAGAATTTCATATTAACTCTATAATGTGGGAAGAATATATGAAATTATAATATAATAATTGAGCCTAATCAGCTACTCAATATTATATTGGAAACAGACTGACGTTTTTCTTGAGTAGTATATTCTGTTTCACAAATTCATAAAACATGTTAATCCATTTTGAAATTTCTCAAAATGAAATTTCAATGGCACAAATTTTTCTTTTTATACAGAAAATCAATATTTGTTGCTAATTAAGTATGTATGAGGGTTAGTTATCTAAAAATGGAAGTTTTCAAAATTTACATGTTGCCAATATTTGAAAAGCTGAAAACAAGTAGCTGGCGTTTACAAACTTTTGAAACTCTTTCACCCAAACTTAAAAGGCAAAGAAAACTACCACTACGGAAGTGGTGACGCTAGTGAAAATGTACACCCCCATCCGTCGCGTTTGTTAATTTAACACGGGATTATATCTATATATTGTGAAAATGGCCAATGGGAATATACAGCGTTAGAGGGCACATGATAAATTTAAATGTTTAATATGAGCACAAAATACTTATAGATGAAATATTATTATCACACCAACTCACCAATTCGGTTACTATGATGACTATTTTAGCTACAAATAGTGTCTATATACTTGTAAATCGCAATTCCGGAACAAGACCCGGAAGATTTTTTATAAAATCAAGCAAGTAACATAAATTTTTCACGAGATACATATTTTACTTAATCTTATTATTCTATTACAGTTTCTCAATATTTTTCAACCGATTCTCGAAGTGTATTATGGCTTTTATTTTATTGTCATACAAGCTAACTTGTGTACAAACATCGTGTTAACAAATATTTTAGTTATCATACTCCTGTTCTAGAGGAATGAAAAATTACATTTTTAATGTAAGTTTTTATGAACACAAGGGAAAAAACTATATATCCAAAAATTTAAAAAGTTTGTAAACAGCATATCATACCTCTATCTAACTTGTTAAACGCCAGGAAAATACTACCCTCCCACTTTAACCTGATTAACTCACATACATTTTCCAATTAATCGAGCAATGAGCGAACAAAAAAACTGCCCATCCAAGTTTCCAAGCCCGTTACGAAAACAACTCATCCTACAAAATAAAGCCATCAAGCGGACCTTACATTATAAACCTCCTCGCGCAGCCATCGCCGGCCGCGTTCTAGGTCGCGAACTATCACACGCGGCTTCATGCATCACACACACACACACACACACACATATACATCCAGCATCGCGAATGCACCGGCACGGCGATGATAGATCTCGCGGAATGCTCCGCTATATACCAGCTGCGCGCTCGCGCGCACGGTTTCTCTCTACACGGGTAATGTAACACAACGGCACGAGGAAAGAAAGAAGGCCCCTGCGCTCAAAAAGTCCCATCTAATTATCTTCTATCTTTCTATCTCGGGCCCCGGCGGCGCGCACAATACTCCATCCGACAACGTACAGCCTCGCGCTGCCGCTGCAGTATACAATATCCACGTTCACCGGTTTATAACGTCTCCGCGGCTGGCCGCAGCGCCGGTGGCAGCCCGCGAGCATTTAAGCTCGCCGCTGTGGTTTTAGCGGGCGAGTTATCGTTTTATGGGCAAGGCTAAACGAGGGAAGAAGCCTTGATGTACCTGTGCGAGCGCGCGCGAGCGCTGAGCATCAGCGAGGAGGCTGCGTTGCGTTGAGAGGAAAGAGGAGAGGACGAGAGGGGGGGGGGCATAAAGTATAAGGAGCTATGCCTGTAATGCGCTCGCGCAAAAACCGCGGGTATGTGTGCGACTTTATGTTGTGTGTGTGTGTGTGTGTACATTGCAGCGGCAAATATGGTAGAGTGAATAAGTAGTATAGTAACAATCTGGAAGGATGAGGAATCACTCGTCGCAGACCAATAAATATGGATCTCTACTGTAGCGTAGACTGTTATTGTTATTAAAAAAACGTTATTCGTTATTTGTTAAAGAAAGTTGTTTTAATATAAAAAGGAAAGGTGTTTTTAATTTTTTAGGACTCAACAAATAGATTCGTATGAAGAAACATTACAAGAAGAGTCAATCACCTATAGGTGAAACGAATTTCAATAAGAGGCTTTAATTGAAAGGTGTATTCTGGTGCATAAAAATGAATCTTACAATTAGTTACCTGCTGGAAATTTGTTGCAGTTGGCCTTTGTTCTCTAGATATAAGCCAGTTCTGTGTTTTTAAGTAAAATATGGTATAATTGCTTTTGATCATAACGTTGCAATTATTTACGCTATAGAAATATGCATAAAAATGACAATAAACCTAGACAATGAGAATTTTAATATGAGTTTTATGTTTTTTATAAACACTTTAATTTATTATACCGTTATTAACTATTGAAGATAGAGACCAAAAATGAATGAAATTCAAGGATTGTCAGTTCTAATAGGGAACTTGCATGAAATAATTGATTAGGTGCGTCAGATAGAATATCGAAAAATAATCGATACGTATTTTTTCTTTTTTCAATTAAATGATTATTAACAAAGATACAGCAAGTTGAAATGGCGCGTGACGTTACAAACTCCCACTATATAGATATACTACGAGGGGAGTTTGTGACGTCACGCGCCATTTCAACCGGCTGTATCTTTGTTAATAATCATTTAATTGAAAAAAGAAAAAATATTCCCTATTATGCGAATTGAGATGTATTTCTTATCTATCATCCATAAATAATAATTTTGGAACTAAATTAACATTTTCATAGATGCAATAAATCTTAAATTAAAGCTCTACTTTTATTCTCTTTCTGGGTTCCTTTTCAATCCCAAGAAATTGCAAAATATTGATATAAAAAATAAGAGTAAAAAGAGTAGGCGTACCATATTCTTTAAAAATACGTGAAATTAAAGTTATCAGCCTTTATAACAAGGTTACATTGAGATGTATTTTTCATTGCTACAAACTACGAGAATTGGACTAGATGCCAAAAAATACCTTTCAAAGATTTATTATAATCCATTTCGTGGAGGGAGGACATTCTCGTTGTTTATTTCGTACATTTGTTTTTGGAGTGAAATTATATGATATAGAAATATAATCAGGTGTTCGACAGTTTCTGCCAGAGATTACATTGAAACTCAAAATCAATACTATAAAATTAAATATTCCTTGAATAAATTTATTGGCTAAGTTATACAGATTTGTTAAAACAATTATTTTTTAAATAGACAGATTAGTTAAAATGTACAGTTATAAAGTAAGGATTTGTTAGCTATACAGAATCCTCCTATCAGAACAGATTTAACTTATACATATTACTTTTAAGAAAAAAATATAATTTTCTTTCGGATTTTGGTATAAATTTCAATAGTTAGTTTAGTTTATTCTGTATACTCAAAATATAAGATAGTTCAGGACTATTCAAAACCATAATAGAATAAGTTTTAAAAATGTTATAAATGTTCATGATCATTTCAAAATTTATAATATATCATATAACAGTCATAGCACTATGTTAGTTTTAAATTAGCATTTGAAAATTTGTGTAAACGCTATAAAAGTTTTTCTATTATAAGTTTGAAGTTGTATTTTCGTGCTTCAGATGAGATACACAGATATGTTTTCAATTTATTGAAAATATCAAAACATTTTTGGAGACAACATTAATTTGTTTATTTTGTATAATTCTAGACTATATTATTTTAATCATATTCTTTAGAATTATATATTTGGAATTTTTAAAGAAATACATATTTTTCTGGAAATCTCTTATTTCCATACCTATTCAATTATGCAGAAACACTTTTTGCTAGAATGTTAGGAAAGTTTAATATTATTATATTTTAAAAGCCTTATATAGAAAATAAGCTGCGCATGTCATACTTTATAAAGCAGGTCTTAACTTCGAAGTAACGCATGGATCACATAAATACTTTCAAAGCAATGTTTTCGTTATCTTTTGAAAGCTTAAAATGTTAAATCTCAAAAATCCCTTTTCGGAAAATGAATAATTAACGTTTGCACGAAATCACGGAATCAAGGGTTGCACGGGTTAATTCGGTATAATCTCTGATGGCAAACTTGAAATAACATTTTTCTGATTGCATAATACATGAGATAATCAAACTTTTACTGTGTGGGTTCCCGGTCCACTTTATTAGAAAATTGAGATTTAAGCATTTTTGATATCTTTACATAGTATATTTGCAGATAAAATTGCAAAAAATTAGATGTTAAAATTAGTGACTATATCTAATATTTATGATTTCTTTTAACATTAGTTTAAATGGAAAAAAAAGCTTTAAACCTTAATATATCTCAAAAACATAAAAAGTGGACATACGTAGTTATGCCTTTAACTATAGCGGTTGTGGACCACTACTCCAGTTTGACTCTTGTCTACTCTATAGGGTATCTGAAGCATTGGTGTTGCAGAGTAGTGGTTCAAGATACCTCGCTCTATGGTACAATTCAATTTCCTAACATTACAGAAGAAATTAAGAATTAACATTTTTATAAAAAAATAGATTTATATCTGCAAAAATTATGAAACCTTCGATCACATAACGTTCTCATTCATAAGCCTTTAAATTAATGTATCACATTTCTTTAAAAAGATATTACGTATATAATACGTACATTCATTTATTTGACCATGATATTAAAGTGATGATGAGTAAAGTAGAATTTTTTATTTCTCTCATACTGGCATCTCGCGATATCATTGTACGAGAAATCAACAGTTAACTAAACTGCACACAAGCGTTTAAAACTCCACAATAAAATGCATTAAAGGAAGGAAAATCATTCTATACACCCATCGCAAACAGAAAGTACAAGATAAACACAATCTAAATATTCAAGATACTTCACGGCAAAGCGCGCGCGTGCGATCTCAAAGGCAAAACTGGTTGAAAATACCAGCGCGAAATTTCATGAAAATCAATATAACGCTCGTAGCGCAGTCAAAGCCTCTGCCGCGCGAGCGCAAGGAAAAACAGTACACAAGAAGCAAAAAGGCTAAATTCGTTTCGACAAAACGGCAAACAGTAATTTTAAATATAAAAAGCCTGATCTCCCTCTCGCTCTTTCAATGCAGCAGCAGCAGCAGGAGGAAAATAAGAAGACTACGAGAAAATGGAAGAGAGTGAGAGAGAGAGAGAGAGAGAGAGAGAGAGAGAGAGAGAGAGAGAGAAGGCTGCAGTGCAGAGAGAGGCTGCATTGCACTTATACGCCGCTGTACTGCATCAGGGTTGTGTGTACGGTGGAAGACACGGATCGTTCCCTCGTTTTCTCGGTCTCCATGCAGCCGGTCGGTCTTCGGTTATACACATCGGCGCTTCGCCGCCGCCGCGGGTTCATCCTCGTCTACCTCGCGGTTTTCTCTCCGCGTATATAACGTTGTTGCTTGTCGCGCGCGCGCCCTTGAGGTTAACTGGCCTTCTCCTTGGAACTTTTTCCTCATCCTTACGTAGTCTGCGTCACGCCGGTTTTACTTCATTGTTTCCACTCCGCGGAGATTAAATAGTTATATACCACCGCCGCTACTGCTATGCGGCGGCTTCCTCTTTTTTTTCTGCTCCTCCGCTGGTATGTATTACCTTATATACACTCCCGCAACTATACGACGACGAGGGAAGACAAGACGCGAGGACTACGACGACGACGACGACGATGGGGTATAGGGAAGGAGAGTTAACTTTGGTGCTCTTAAGGAGGCATCATTATGGTTGTTCGCAGTAAAGCTCTCCGCGAAATTGCCGGGATCGCTATGGCTTTTGTTGAATATAAGCACGCGGGGTAATTATTATTTAGTCGAGGCTTTTTGTGCTCCGCGGCGTTTGTTTCTCTTTCGTTTATTTTTCTATTCCTTTTTTTTTTGACTGCTGAGAGCGTGGACGTGTATATAGCGCTAGATGATCAGGTGGATTCCTCTCCGAGCGAGTCGCAAGCGCGCGCTCGTCAATTATTGAATTATTGTATGAGTGAAATTGCCGGGTAGATCGACGGAAGATTAAACGAGATAATTTGTATTGATAAAATTGTAAGTGCAATTGCGAAGCTTGCGAGGCGCACGCGCTTTTTCGCTCTCTGATTTATTAATGCTTAATCATTCGATCGTAATGCACATGCGCTAATAGAATTTCGAATTGTACATAAAGAAAAGTGTCTGGTAGAAAAAAGCCTATTTTCCGGAATTGTTTGACAGCTTTATTATTATAGTTGGTTTATTTTTTTCGTATAATGTAAAATAAGTATCCTTGTTGTAGTCACAGGATTAACAAGTACAATTTTCGCTGGATTGGAACTGTACAGTTCCTTTGTATTGAACGTGAATATAGAATTATGCCAAAAATGCGAGACCAGTGACCAGTTTTTGGAATGTTTCCAGAAGTTGAGAAAACTCTTCCTTCGAGATTTGAAGAATGATCTTAATTTGCTCGAATGTTCCCAAATATTTGTAGTAATTCTCTTCTAATTAATGAAAACAAAGAACTGCAAGTTCATGAGTATGCTAAGGACATTCGAGAGAAAAACTTATTGTAAATAAAGTATATTTTAAGTTATGTCTGCTGAAAAGTTCAAATCCTCTATTTTGAACTTTTTAATTTCTCACTCGCTAGTATGTTTTATGTGGTCCTAAAATAAAGTTTTAGTCATATTCTAGTCAATATTTAACTTATATAAAACAAAGTTATCGGTAAAAAACTTTTATATATTGATTAAAATATAGCTGCTCTTTGCACATTCATTTTTCTCTTGTTATTAGGCTTCCAAAAAATGTTCTGCTTTCTTAAAACCAATATAAAGAAATTGTCTAATTTAGATTCTTTTTAATTTGAAAATTCTTATTTAAAATAATTACAAGAAAACTTTTTTTAATTAAAAAGAGTTATAAAAATAGAAATAAATATAAATATAATTTTAAAATAATATAAAAAATAATATATTTTTTAAAAGTATATTGTACAATATATTTTAAATATCTTCAAGAAACACTTATGGAAAGTTTCAGAATGATTCGATATTATTAATTAAGAAAAACAGAAACATTCAATTTTTTTAAAAATTTTATATTATATAGTTGATACTATATTATCATCATAGTTCAATATAATATCTTAACTTAATAAATATTTAAAATAGGTATGTACTTTATAGGCGTTTTAAAAAATAAAAATTAAAATGATTTTTTTACCAAATTTGAGTATAGATTTACTTTAATCCATTGACAAATTTTCAGTTTAGATCACCAGTCATCTAAAAAAGAATTAAAGAATTAAAAGATACTTTCAAAGTATACATTTTAGCAGGTAAACATGAAATGGAGAAATTCACACTATTAAGCCAATAGTAACCTAAATCTTACCTATTTTTAAATTTGCTAAGTTAGTCGAGCTTTGAATATTTACTTTACCTCTCTAAATTGAATACCCGTTTATCCCCTTCAATATGTGTTTATTTAACTTGATCGAAAAACGATTGTCACATAATCGATGCCGAGCAAATCATTATAATCTTGCTTCTTCGCTCTCGCGCATCAATGTAGTTAACAGTGCTCAATGCTCATATGGTAATTAATACCAGAATCTAGATCATGTAATGTAGCAATACCCGTTGTATAATAAAGAACGAGAGACTCTTATAAATTCACTCAAAGAAGACAAAATTTATCGTCCAATGCGAGGTATAATACTTCTAGCAGACTCTAACCTTTCATTGTACAAAATCCTATGTAATTTTATAAATAATTGTAAACTACAAATGTAAAACCGTGATGATGAAATCATTATTAAATGTTATGTATGTATATTTTTTGTAGCTAAATAACCCTTTTCATGGTTGATAAAGCTTAATAATAAAAAAGAAAAAAAAATTGATATATCATGTACATACATCATAAACACAATGATACGACGCATACCACGTGCATAGTCAGAAAATATCAAAAAGCAAAGTCGATTAAGTACCCTTAAATATAAGAAGCCATTTTACAGCACGATATATAGAGCGAATCCCCTGCAAAGAGGAGGATGTAAATTCGCGCAGATCCGGTCGGCGTAATGAAACGAGGACTTTTCCTCTCAAAGGGCTCTCTCTCTCTCCTCTGCGAAGAAGTTTTCTAATGAAAAGTTGGCCAGTAGTCCATGCGAGGGATATATCTGCATTCATTTGGTTCGCGAGCGAGCGAGAGAGTGAGAGAGAGAGAGAGAGAGCGGGAGACCCAGCAAACTCGAGCGGGAATCTTTTTAAGTTTTTTTGTAGGTCACGGCAGGGAGGCTGGAGGCGAAGAAGATGCCCGCGTGCAGGAGAGTTATACCCGCGGCCTTTATACGTAATGCTCTCTCGGTCGGGGCGCATAAATAAGGCAAAAAAGGGTATCGATTCGGCCGCCTTCGCGGGACAGTCAATTTCGGTAATTGACTCGACTAGCGGCCCGCGGGGCGTTTAAGCGCTGAATTATGTACGGACGTTTCGGGCATTCGCGCGATTTAAAGGGCCGATTCCGCGCGCACTCCGAGATGCGCGTCCTGGTATATAGCGCTGAGAGAGAGAGAGAGAGAGAGAGAGAGAGAGAGAGAGAGAGAGAGTGAGAGCATTAAACAAACGATGCGGCCGTGTTTCTTCATTTGCATTTATCGACTTGCGAGTTTACGTCGATCGGAGAGATCCGAGTTGCGCGGTCAAAACGTATGTTTGGTAGTTTTTAACAAATTTTGTGGGCCCGTGTAATAAAGACAGTCGCTATACGGCGGTAGTCCGTTGACCAACGCGTGCAGTCCGAATAAAGAGATATCAGACTTTAGAGAGGCTTATCAAACGATTTTATTAGTAGTACTATAAAAGTTAACTTTGTATGGATTATATTTAAAAATTTTGCGTTTCTGTGTGTAATTCTAATTACAGTATTGCGGTGATTCTAGTGAATACGTTGACCTCTAACAATAAGCATGACTTTTTTATTATAATAATCCACTTTACTTTGAGTAGAAAATAGATGCTGATATTTTGCTAATATCGATGTTTATACGTAATATTTGCATTATAAAAATATATTATTAAGCGATAAAACTAATTGATAGAGCAAAGCAACATTACGTTAAAGGTAGTTTGATTTATGTCTACAGCTTTTTAAAATTTTATTAAAAATGTAAATTTTTTAAAATAAACTATTTTTAGAGAAAAATATACACATTACAGTTTTTCATATTTCCATTTTCATTTATTCTGTTATTCTCATACTTTAATTTTATATTAAATTATAACTTTTTAACTAATTAAATTTACAACACCAAACTTTCACACAATAACTGTCATAATATTTACTGAATTTACATAAAGGTTATAACGCTAAGAATAAAATATTTATAAAGCTATCGCAAACTGAATTTTGAATGACATCTGACATCAGACATACGTCAGCATGGAATAGCTAAAGCTTGATCCTGTCATAAAAGATGAAAACATTTATTTGAATCAATAGAAATAAAGAAATAAACAAAGTTGAATCAAAAGATGTTTAACCCTTTCGGTCACCATGTCCCTTTTAAAGGACACTAACTTTTTCATTTACAAAATTTAATTTAAATTTAATTTTTGAGCTTTAAACTATGATATTTGTTTAATTTAATGTAAGATTAAGGTATTGAAACCTTATACTTTTGTTAAAAAAAAATAATTATTATAAAAAGTTATAGCTTTAAAATATGATAAATATTTGAAATTGGTTGAGTCTATGATTGAAAAAAATTACCTTCATACAAATATACTATTTGGTTCAATACGTGTTTTGGCATCTGAATACATGAATTCGAAGTTAAGAAAATGGAATGTTGGGCCGAAATAACGAAATTATTCTGTTTCTTTTAGTCCAAAGAACTTGCGCTTTATTAAGAGCTATCACACCAAACCTTGTACCAAAATTCTATTTTAAACATGTACTTGATACTTCTCGAAAAACCTACACTGAATTTCGCGGATAAAAATGTTGTGACCGAAAGGGTTAATCCAAGTAAATACTGGTAGTTGTAAAATAATAAAATTAGATTACAGCCTTTCATACGTTAAAGTATTGTTGATTTTTAGTTTTGGGATATGCTAGAATGTCTACATTTAACATTTAGACTTTACAATTTATTGTGCAATGTTCTTCTAGTATAAAAGACCGCTGCTAACTTAAATAAATTAATGCTAAAATTAATTCATGATTTCAGGCTTCAGAATAGCCTCGAAAGACATAATTCGAATAAAACTAACGCGTATTTTGTGAATATTTACGTATATTTTATATATTTTAGTAAACAGTGCTAAAAACTTAATTTCAATTTGCTAAATCAACTTTCTAATATTCAAATCTTGAATACAAACTGCCGATAAAATTTTTTGATTTGATAAAATATCTACTTTTTGAAAATTTTTCAAATTCTCGTATTTCTCTTAGAAATAGATAAAAAAAATTCTTTCGTTAACTTTGTAGAGAAATGTTTAAGGAAAAAAATAAGCCCCGAAACATTAAAATTGGTTAAGAAATAAAGAAAATTGGGGTTTAACTAAATATTTTTTAAATTGACAATATTTACACTTGTGACGTCAGGATTTTTTTAGAACAATTTTTTTTTCATATATTTTTGGGCTATTATTAAGTACATATAATTAGTTTTATCATAGAACCTTTATAAACTCTCATACGATTTTTTGTTTTATGCCCTATATCTAGCAACAGACCCTCCTTAAGAATAGTCTTAAAACACATAAATCGAAAGGAAATGAGACACAGTTTAAGAATTTATGTCTGTCTTTTATATAGCTTCAGTACAAACTGCCAAAAATGTTTTATTTTATATCAAACTTATTTTTAAAACTGATTATATTACCTAAGAACGTCTTGAATATTATCCATTTACATAGCTCCAAAATATAATCAATTTATAAGCTCAAACGTACATAATATATCTGCAACATTACAGAGCGTAACATGTTTCACTGCAAGAGTTGCGGTGGACAAAAATTTTGGTTTCATTCATACTTACACAAACACATTCACACACATACATACATACATACATACAAATAGACATTTTTTAAAAACATATTTTTCTAATTACGGAACCTGGAAAACATCGAAATTCATCAAAATCTCTGATCCGAAAATTTTCATAATAATTACATAATTTAGTTCTTTTCTATTTTCTCGTGAAACATGCATATAGGAAACAAGAAAGTTTTCAAAATTAATCCGTATTATACATTTGAAAAAAAATTATATATCTGTCAGCGTTCCGAAAATGGCTGTTCGTCTAAAATTCATAATGAGAATTGAGAATAAACTTATTGATAAAACTTTAAGTATTGTGTGCCCTCGCTGCAAAACCAATGTATTCTGCATGAAACAAAGCACGCATGGAAGAGAGAGAGAAAGATTAAATAAATTATCCGTGCAATATTCAATGAATTAATACGGACATAGCGATACCCGAGACCAGGGATTTTATAATCACCATTATGCATGTATATGCGGCACTTAAAAAGAGGTGCTTTCATTTTAATTCCGATGAAGTCAGAGCTTCGCGCGCCGCTGTATATGTGCAGCGGCTCATAATGAATTGGAAAAATACGTTTATAATATTCATGATTCTCGTGTACGTTGTGCGCAGCGAGCAATATAAGATATATATATATATATATATATATCCATAGGTTTTTGTATTGCTAATTGCAGTCGAGTTTATTTAGCTTTTTTTGTACTAGTTTTTTTTTAACTTTGATTGGTAACCAAAGTCTGTTTTAAAAACCTATTTCCGTGAAAAAATAACTTGACTTTTCAGCTGTTTTTATTCGAGTCTTTCAAAAAAATATGTAGTATTTAAACTGGAATTCGCATTAAAATAAATAGAACTAGAAAAAGACGGTATTGTATGATAAAAAATATATATAAATGTCTGTCTATTTTATGTCTGCAAATTATTAAACAAATAGTTGATTACCACTGTAACAGCTTATATGCAGTAATTTAATGTATTCATTTTGCGAATGAAGGAGCAAGTAAATTGAAATTTAAAAGGTTTAAAATGACCAAAATGCTAATGCAGAAAAAAGAACTGGTATCATGTTTCATATAATAATCAAAGTGTAATTCTAGAGTTGAAAACAGATATTTAAAAAAATTTATATTGGTATATTGTTGTTTAAAAATATCTTATAGATTATAATTTTTCATTACACGAAAATAACAAATATTTTAAATCAAAATTATCACTTTAATTTTAAAAACCAAAGAAAGTTATCTGAACTTTTTAAATCAGAATGCGTGAAAGCGACTAAAACCAATAAAAATTTAAGCTACGGAATTAATTTCCTATGTATGGGTTTGATGTTCTTGAATAACAATTCATAGAAACAAGTAGAAACAAATAGAATCAAATAAGCGCATATTATTAACCGTCGACCTAAATTCGTATATAAGAAAAACCAATAAACAAATAAATTCTAACTCCATCTCGCAAATATAAATCCAAATCTCCCGCTGCATTAACTCCTTCTCATTCCATGAAAGGCTTCATATACGAACTCGCGAAAGCGCAATATAGCAAACGCACTCGGGTATAATGCACGAAACGAAGTGTCGAACATATACAGGGCTCGCGCTACCCCGTTCATCCGGTCAATTTAAAATTAGCGCTCGCCCGGATATTTCGACGAGCGCCGGCAGCCGTATAACAGCAACAACAACAAGTGACTGAAATTGACAATTAATGCCGTGCGCGAGCTGCGACCTCGGCATTTTAAATTTAAATAAAAAAGTGAGAGAGAGAGAGAGAGAGCCGTGCCGCGCAGAAATAATTATTTCAGGCGTGCAGTGCAGGTTCGCGCGCTCGCGAGCGACAACAACGCCAGTCAAAGCCGAACCGACCGCAGTCCCTCTCGAATCGAACATGATAAATTCATCAATGCGGTGGCGGTGCCGGTGGCAGAGAGCGAGAAACGAGTCGACACACACACACACACATACACACACGAGGGCGACAAAAAAGCTCGCGCTGATTGAGCAATGCGCGACGGCCGGCCCAGCGAATTCGCCATCAATTCCGACAGTTTATGGCGCCATTTTTCTACCTCGCCCTCTACTAGTGCCATTGCATCTCTCTCTCTCTCTCTCTCTCGCGCGCGCGCGCTCAGTTTTTTTATTTTTTTTTTTAACCAACTATGGCTCGTCGACATATTGCGCGCGTCTTTGGTGCGGGGTGGGAAAGTGAAAAGGTCGCTCGAGCGCGTTTTTCTCGATCGATGCGCGCGTGTGTGTGTGGCTATGCACAGTCGAATTTAATCGTTAAAAAAAGAGCCATTGAGAGTTCGCGAGCGACGTGTGCACATTTTTTTTTCTCTCAAAAGCGTTTTCGTCTGCGAGGGCGCGTTCCGGTCGGTGCGTTTCAAATTTAGGTGAAATAAACGCGAGTGTGCACGCGTGTATATTGGCGTCAGTGTTGATCGAGAAAATTTTGTAGAAATACTTTGTAAAAGCTTGCCTATTTGAATTGCTCCAATTAACTTGCATGTATTTGTGAGAATAAAATACTTCTTGTGTTGTATTATACTTTCGATTCAATAAGTAATACACATTTGTGAAAATGATTAACTTTGAATATTTATAGTATCGTACGTCGAGCTTCTTGCTTATTAATAATAAATAACCCGACTAAAAATGATTTATATATAATTATATATAATAGGGTATAATTGTATATAATTATATATAGTTATATATAGTTATATAGACACAAAAATTATATATAACTATATATAATAGGGTATAATTGTATATAATTATATATAGTTATATATAGTTATATAGACACAAAAATTATATATAACTATATATAATTATATATAATTATATATAACTATATATGATTTTATATATAACTAAATACAATTATACATAAATCATTGTTACTCGGGAAATTAATTAAAAATGTAATTAAAAGCATTTAAAGTAGGTTTAATGTACAGAAAGAATAATTAATTACCACTTTCTTTTGCATATTTAACATTACTCTCATTCTAATATGAAACGTTCAGTCGACTTTTTAGAATTACGAGCATTTATACAGCTTTGTACAAAGGGGCCGCACTTTTTAGCACATCGAAAGTGATAATTTTTCGCTTTGAAAAGCGTACATTTTTCCGTTCGAGTACAATTAGCATTATTAGTCTCAAATTAGAGTGACGTTAGTACTTCCCGCTTTTATACTTTTTCTACGCTAAGTTCTTTTTCTACGGGTTCATATTTTACATACTTATATATTCTTTTGCTTGCTCAAAGCTAAATCATTGTTGCAATATAACATTTTTTAACAAATTTGGTCAATTCGTTCTTGTTTAACAGTAATGTTTTAAATATTGAAAATCTGTAATTATAACTTCTTTTATATTAAAATACTAATTCAATCTTTTATTTTGTGATCGGAAATGATACGATAATTATCGTCGTTCGTTCTATATAGTAAGATTATGTATTTGTTTGAAATTGATATACTTACTTAAGTGAAAAACTATCGAAGTTAGGGCGTGTCCATATGGGGGTTCAACACTTTCGCTGCAGGAGAAAAAATCAACCTTTCAACAAGTCTTTTATTACTACAAAGAATTATTTTTTTATCAATATATATATATAATACTTTTTTACACATTCTATATATGAGTCCTAACATTTTCTCAGAGTTTTGGACATTTTGATTTTTGGACATGCTCACAAGGAACCACCCATATATATTACAGTAGGTCTAGGCATTTTGATAGAACAACCACTGTTTTAACGGTATCGATTTCTTTTTGCCGTCAACACATACGTATAATTGCCACTTTACCAACCGATAAACGTCTGCGATAGTTGCAAATTTAACATGAAAAATGAAGTCTATGGCATAAATTAGCATGTACATCTTAAAGTACGTAAAAAAAGCCAGAATTTTATGTACAGTATGCTTTTTATCGTTTCTATTACGCCGACAAAAGTGTTTATGCCACCTACATGCACTGCTAAGAAATCAGTGCTTTGATGCTTTTACGCGTAAACATATATCTTGTCAATATCTTGTAATTCGGGGGCTCTAGCAGTTATAACAATCACTTGGCTCCTAAGATTGCGAAATAATTTTTCATGTAAAAGAATCTAATGTAGATAAAAAGAGCTTTAATTTGAGACGTGCTGCGTTAAAATAGGTAAACAATATCAAAACTTATGAACGACCAAAGATAGAGAATGAACACGAAAAAATCACTAAATTTTATGATGTCTCATTTTTTACTATTTTTCGTATTTATTTGCTATCTTTGATCGTTCATAACTTTTGATATTGTTAACCTCTCTAACGCAGCATGTCTCAAATTAAAGCTCCTTTTTCTCTACTTTGCATTCTTTCACATAGCTGGGCGGCCATGACAGAGAAAAAGGATCAATTTTTTACAATATTCCCTTGATAGGGGACATACTTACAGCCCTAAGCAATACGAATCCACATGGCCACATTACCTACATGGTCGCATTACCTGAACCCACTTTAAATAAAATTAACATAAATAGAAGTAACCTTAGACACCTTGAAGCTTAAATGAATCGTATCTTCATCATAATTCCACTCATACAATTGGTTTGCTACCGGCATTTTTTCTATATCTACAATATTCAAAAAAGAAACAATAAATGAATATTTAAACAAAGCACGTCACAAAATAAGTATGATCCTCAAATAATTCAGCGTTTGTACACAACCCTGATCGATCCCCACCTTTTTCACCGAATCCGTCAATCGGCACATCGCGCACTATACACGCTTGTGCTGTTCGCCCCTTCGTCGGCGCATCAGCTCATCATCATGCCATCGCGAGCGTCTACCTCGTGTTACCCATCGTCTTGCGCTGCAAAGCGCCCGACGCACTGGACGGGAGTTCCCCTGCATCGGCTCGTTGCGCATTTCACGTACCCGAGTCTTGTGCACATTAAAAGTGAGCAAACTCGCGCAACTACTTGCCAGGGGTTAACGTTATACAACGTTTTCTATAATCTCCAATGCTACACACAATTTTACCGTTCATCGGTATAATTATTGTATTGAAGTCAGAATGTTACAATGATAACAATGATTTTGACCGTAATTATTATTAGAAAATTCTCTCTGTGAATATATAGTAATGGCGATTAAGTAGATGGCATAGTTTACTCAAAATATGTCGGATCCATGGCATCGATGTTATTTTGTTTATGCTTAAATATTGTGATCAGAAGCGATTATTTTGTCGCATTTTGAAGTATCGTGACAAAATATAATAATTCCCACAAGGATGAATCCTGCAAGTTAATATTTCAAAAGTATATAAAGCGTTATATGCAAGTTTGTCCTGCTACATATTGTCAGTTCCATAGTATCGCGTTTTCAAACGATTTTTCCAAAGTTTCACAAAGTAAGACCCGCAAGATTAAGAAATGCGTACATAAAATTCTACATCCACGTATGCAAAAACATGCATATTACGTCGCGAAGGAATCGGCCGTATACCAAAATTCTGGCAGCGTGCAGACTACCCTCGATGACGACTTGCTATCGATTGGGCAAACTTGCAGCAGGACTCGGCGCTTCGTGGCAGTGTGCAGCGAGTGCTCTTCTCCTCGTGTATGCAATTCGCGCGCGCATTAACGCCACGCGGCCCCCCCCCCCCCCCCCCCGGCTTCGTTAGTCCCGAGTATATACACGCACACACGTACTATACGTGCACACGTACTCGGCCGGGTTTAATGAACACTTATATACACTGGCAGGGAAGCGCCGAGCTGAGAGCCGAAGGAGGAGAGGAGAAGGAGGAGGGAGACCCTTAATAACGTTGTCCCGCAAAAATCCGCGCGATCACGCGGGGCTGGGGATTATGCGATAATAAGGGCCGAGGAGGAGGATGCGCGCGGATGTGCACTTGGGCTCGGCGCGATCGATTTCGTTGATTGAGTTTCGAGGACAACGGCGCGCCGTGCTCCGGGGCTTGTGTATTTTGCTTTCTCGGGGAGGAGAGATTGTTTGGATAAAAATTTCTTTTTTTTTCAGGATTTTTATAACTTAGGGGTTATTATCCGACGATGGGAAGTTCGAATATGCTATAGAGATGTAATTTAAAGAAATATGTGTACGTACGTGTATGTATGCCATCGCGACACGTAACCATTTTCAAATTTTGAATATTGAAAATAATTGATTTGAGCTCTATACTAACTATAGTAGTCAAAATGATTGCACTTTTTATTTCTTGTTTATTAACGAGATATAATTGATTACAAAGGTTGCATAGATAAACTTATATCAAATAATAATTATACATTTAATAATTAAACAATTCTTTTTAATCTACCTAATTATCAATCGAAAGTTCCATAACATGTTGATTTGACTCATTTTTTTAGGTTAAGTGTACATTTTTTGTTTTCAATGAATTTTTTTTATAAGTTAGAGGTATCCAATGATATTTTTAAGTGCAATAATTCTTCACAAACATATTTGTCTTATACTACAAAATTTTATAACAATATCTTAGTTTCACATGCTTTATGTAATATGTAAAGGAGTACGACCCATAAAAGCTCATCAAGTTAAACAGTAAAAAATAGAAACATTAATGGGTTCGACAGTTTTATACATATTTTTATAATTATTTAAGCGTTATTTCTATTTGGTATAGAACTCCCTAAATAATTCAACTTTTTATACTTCAATGTACTAATATAATCGTTTATTTTGAAACTCGAACCGATGTGATAAGTATGTCGTCGTTCATACAGTATAAAGCTTAATTATATATTTTTTTGAAACTATAGCTCAAACACTATACGAGGTAATTTATTGAATTTTTGACTAAATATATGTTTACAAATTTTTGGATTACAAAATTTATTAATTTCTGAGCAAAATAAAAAATCTCATGTTTTTTTCTCTACAACGATATTAATGTAATTTTTATTTAATAATTTGAAATTTATGAATGCTTATTTATGTGTTGTTGCAATATTTTATGAATCTAAAGATGGAAGAATTCAATCACACTTTATCCGAGATCTATACAAGGTAGACTGAAATATTCAATTAGAAAAAGTACACGGTTTCAAATTGGGTTACCGGGAATCGGTGCTGTTCAATTACTTACTTTGGCTATGAAAACCCTTTTAAATATCCTCTATATCTCCTCCCTCGTTTGCTCTCTCTTTTTATCTCGTCTATAACTATGCATATATAGTATATACCTTTATGTATTTTCAGATGTCAGTGGCCAATAATGTACTATTAATCAGGTTTAAATCGATTTACGATCGGTACAACGTAAAGATTATATACCGTTGAAAGTTCGCTCTGTGTACCTTCGATAATAATTAATAAGCCGTTAGCTTGTAAATCATCTAGGAGGGGATAAATTATTCAGCTCGCACGTTGAGCGTATATAACCATCTTCCTATGCTCTCCTGTCTACGCGAGCAGAGGCGGCAGCGCTCGGAAATAAAAGGCGAAAAGCTCAGTCAGCGAATAATGGTTTCGAGCGTTGATCCAACGAATCTGGAGCAGTGCATTGTTCGTTTATCCTAGGTGAGTCTATAAATGTCAATAGAGCGCGTAATTTATAATTATATCGATACAGCGCATTGACCTGTCGTGAAGTGCATTTTTACTAAAATATAGATAAAAAATGAATACAGTACTTCGCTTGATATTATATAATTGTACAGAGGCAAAAGCGCGGTTTATACGTCTAAAAATTCGGAAAAAAATACCTTCTAAATTTTGACACACGTATGGGCCATATAAGCCATGCAGTATGGCATAACCAACTATAGTTTTTAAAAGTCGAAAACGTATGTAAGTGCTATCTTTTAAAACCAATCAATAAATTAGATCCCAAATATCAGTTCCGTAACATGTCCAAAACATAAAATTTCGATATAAAACAGCACTTTACATGGAAGTACGGTAGGTAAAAAAAATTACTCCGTCTACATAGTAAACTATAATAGTGTTAATAATATATATTTGTATTAATCAAGATACATACTTTTTGTTTAGCAGTTTGCGATAAAATATTGATGTCAATAGTATTTATTCACCAAAAAGCGCAATAGTTTCTATAATAGACCATCCTGTCGGTGGATTCGCAAAATATATGTTATGACTCATCAAACGTATCCGAAAAGAGATCTGGGAATTACAAATTTCGCGAGTATAAACAGTTTTCTCACTTCAGATTTCAGAAAAAAGCAGTAGAGGTCAGTTCCGGACACTGCTAAATTATTATCTAGATACTGTTTATTAGATGTCTTACTACAAGCAAAAAGTGTTTTCCGTTACTTAATAGTAAAGTAAGGTGTGTGCAGGTAATTTGTCCATGCAAGTAATGTAGCCACCTACACGAGATCTCGCTGTATGCGTTATTCTGGGGCGCCGAAACTCCTACAGTATATGGGTAATTTTCACGAAACTGTCCTTTTTGCTGTCCCGTCTTATAAATGCTATTGAAAATTCTTTTTAAAATTCACATCATGTGATTATGGAATTATTATATCTTTTACTAAAAGATCCGTGATATTAAATAAAATATTCAGCATAATAATCGTGGCAAGCTTTGAGTTTAATTTTATGCAATAAATTAAATATAGCTGTCTTTATGTTAAATTAATGAATTAATATGAAAATTTTGTATGCGCTCAGAGTTTCTAAAAGTTTAATTTATTAGTTTAAAATATCACTCAATCAATGTCTCTGTCCTCTCCGTTGCAACAAACATGCACGTCTATCTGATCGAAAATAATTTTCAAATCCACAAATTCAATGTATTATAATCAAACATTAACAAATGTATAACATGCATTTATAAACATTCAGATATATAAGATCTGGCTTGCGTAATAAAAGCAGTTTTATACCACGGAGGGTCGGAGGGGACATCAAAAAGGACAGTTTCCTGAAAATCACCCATATGTACTGTCACCGTAAATGTTGCGAGACGCGGTGACCCAGCTGCTAGCGCCCTCTAATTATAAGATAGTGTCATGTTTACGCGTGAAAGCATCAAAACTCTGATTTCTCAGCAGTGTATGCATGTAAAGAAACCACTTTTGTCAGCGTGATATGAACGAAAAAAAAATCATACGGTACATAAAATTGTAGCTTTTATACGTACTTGAAGATGCATGTGCCAGTTTTTGCCACATAGTTTATTTTCGATGGGAAGTGATAGGCTAGTCTTGACTTTTTGAAGCACTTACTATACGACTTTACTATGAGAACTGACAGGTGTCCACTTTACCAACATAGTTGGTAAAGTGGCCAATATTTAACTACTTAGAATTTCTTTAATTAAAATTCAGAGAGTACATTTTTTTGCAAAAGAACTTATGAGGTATTAGAGTTAAAGGTTCAAATAACACGTTTCAATAGTTTCCGAAGCCCCAAAACCCGATATATATTTACTAGGAATCGAAATTTCCTTAAGGTGGCCACATTACCTGCACCCCCCTTACATAAAAATTACTTGTAAATTTTTTTGTATGTTATGGGAGTACTATGGGTACTCCGTAAGTCAAATGCGTGTTTGATCGTTTTTGACTTCCGTGGTAGGCCAAATCGTGTACGTAAATGGTTGAGTGAGAGTGAAAAATTGTATTTGTTTGCTTATATTAGCTCGCCAAGTTGATAAATCAACATTTGGATTTTTACATTATATTTATGGGATATTAAATATATATTTCTCAAAGTTTCGTCGAAATCATAAACAGCAGTTTTAATGAATTTCATGATCGCAACTGATCGCAAACGTGAGTTCCCATAAGGCTACGTGTTAAAAACGTAAAAATCATAAATATAAAATGCTTAATATTTTCTTTCTGGGTTGGTGTAGCTTTCTCAAAAGTTATATGAGTAAGTTTGAGGTCAAAGCGTACTAATATACAAAATTTCAGATTTTGCTGAACACTAATTCGAAACCGATAGTACTCCCTTAAGTCTAAGAGTGATGAGAGCAATTTCCTAATAAAATGTCAGTTCTGTAACAACCTATGAAAAGTATTATCAAAATAAAAGGCATTTTCAATCATTTTCATTAAAAACTAATAACATCACGTGATTATGCGGTTAAATATACATAGAAAGTCGTACGAAGTTAATTCTTGTAAATTCAGGGGAATCATTGCTGGCTGATGGTAAAAATCGACAATTTTCACTCATTGGACTAGTTGAAAAACAGTTTTGGTTGTGATCAGTTATATTGTTAACTGAAAATTAATGTAAATCCTAAGTAATTCACATTATACTAATGAAGTTGAGTAAGCTAACAAAATGACACATTTACATGAAACTGATGAAACAGTCATCATTTTGAGATATGCATATGTCAACATTTTCAAAATTAAAATTTAAAAGCTCATACAATTCGTAACGCATTTACTGATCAAATATCATGTATAATATTTCATATGAGTACAATAATAACTTGGCCTTTTGTATTCCTATACATTTTTTTCGATTGCTTTTATTTAGGTCGACTTTTACTGATACACTGAAAAAGTAATTAAAATTTATAAATATTGATATGCGTAAACTTGCCGTGAATATTTCGAATTTGTTAATGAGCTTAAAATAGAAAAATTAGTAGGATCAATAATGTATTTGATACTTTAATGCTATTTTGCATTATCGTACATCTATAATTGATAGATTGGTCTGCATGCTTGGCATGCAACATTGGAAATCTAGTTCAGATTAAAGTTGAGCCTATAATGTATGTGAAGTGTTAAAATATACATTTACGTATAAAGTCGACACATATAACGAGCTCGGGAAATGACAATGACAGCACTTATACTACCCCTCATGTATCGAAAAGATCGCTCAACGCGCAATAACAGGGAATAAATAATAGAATAACCTAGTCGTCGTTTTGAAAGGCTGAAATATAAATGAAACCATGAATCAACAATCGTATAAAACATGTTCTATACTTTTATGTATAAATCGGTGACATTACGAATAACATCAGGCAAATTTTGAATAACTTATACATTAATAAGGCTGCGTCTACCACATTTACAAATTACGTTCATTAAATTTATAAAATTTTAATTAATCATATAAGAATGGAAAGTCTTAAAATCATCCACAGACCGAAATTCAACGAATCCTTACTAATATGTATAGTATACAAATGTAAAAATTTTTCTGTTTAAGGGGACAGATACACCTTTAAATTCTAAATTAATTGTTCATACATTTTAAGATATAAATGAGTCACTCGTCATATATTACCTATTTTATTCAGCAAATTTGAATATTTCATAAAAATAAAACGGAAATTTTTTTTTTTATATTTTCTATTCATAACTAACTAACATAATTCCAAGTTATTATGTTCAAAATACACGTTGTTATGATATGAATGTAGGAATGTGTATATAAAAATTATAGACGAAAGTTATTCTCTTTTTAAGTCATATTTCATAATAAAATTTGTTTAAAATCGAAGAGTTTTAGCGTTTTAGTAATTTTTATATATAAATTCCCACATTCATATCATAACTACATGTATTTTGAACATTAATAAAACCTTGAATATGCCAATACGATCATGTTGGCTCTCAAATACTTGCGGCAGCCTAAGAAATATATATCGAGGTTTTCATTATGGACAATCAGAGACCTAACGACCATAAAAAAAATTTCTGTTATATTTTGATAAAATATTCAAATTTCCCGAAAATAATAGGTATGTGTGTGTGCGTATGCGTGGCGTGTATATGGGTGTGTGTGTGTTTGTGTGTGTGTGCGTGGGTGGGTGCGTGCGTGCGTGCGCGCGCGTGTGTGTGTGTGTATATGTGTGTGTATGTATGGATGTGGAGATGATTAAGATATCGAGATGAATATTCTCTAAAATTTTTTAGGCTTTATATTTTCCTTTTGAAGAGAGAAAAATCTTTTTGTAAAAAAAACGATTTTTATTTAGTAGCGAATTCTAGAGTAAATCAACAGCAATTGTTCTGAAACTTTCCACAACGGTAGCTCTTTAGTATATCTTAAACGAGTTCTAAGCCCAGATCACAACGACCTTTATATTTCGAGATATTTGAGGTTATGTGGTTTTTAAAAATTTTTCATGATCGACTATATCTCAAGAATGGCGCGGTCATTTTTTACCAAACAGGGCTCTTCTTTTTCGTCTTTTAATGAAAATTCTAAATTAAACAGAAATTTAAAGATTTATCGACTCGTTCCTTTTTAATAACAATTTGTTGATTTTTGGATTTTTGAGTTTTAGTTTTACGATTTTTCTGGTATACTACAAATATTATGATCAGTTTAGTGTAAATGCATTAAACACAGTATAAAATTACCTATCTTTTACAACCGCTAATTTTAGATAGGCTTTCCTTTCTTTTTTAAACACGAAAAAAGTATATTTAGTTTAAACGGTTATATCTCGGAAATCTATGATGGCATATCACAATATTTTAGATGAATAGGAGTTCAGTGAATCTACGTACTAACATCTGATTACTGTTAATTTAAATATTTAAATAATTTAAATAAATTACTTGCATAGAAAAAATTGCTGTGATAAGGATTATCACCTATCGTTCTGTAATTTTAGTAAAACATTATCTTTTGTCAAACCATCAATGATAAAAAAGCACACCCTTTTTGCGGTATTATTTAGAAAGAGATGTAGCAATATAAAATTAATTTATTACAACAAAGATTTTCATATTATAACAATGAATTTAGTTTGAGGAATCTAAGTGCCAATGAATTGCCAGCGGTTTTATTATTTGTGTAGACGACCCACGAGTACAGCTACTTCATTAATGATTTTCAATCATAGAAAACCAATCTTATCTCTTCCCTACTTACTGATCGGTAAGCCACCACGCTTTCCTCGCTTGCTACATAGACGTGCGTAGGTGCTCGCACGTAAAAACGAATTCCGCATTAATTCGCGCTGATTTCGATCTCCCGCGTACAGCGAGCAACGAGCACCGCGCTTGCCTCGATGTAAATTGTTTCCCCGCTAGATTTATGCAGCATGACAAACTAGTTTGCCGAGAAGCGCGGGCGCGCGCTCAGCGCCGGCTCGTTTCTTTTTCTTTCTTTTTACCCCCCCTTCATTAAAGATTGCGTTATATGCGCCGAAGCAGTTGCTCTGGCCGCAGCTCGCCTCGCGGTCTCTTGAAAAATGTAATTCAATTATGGGCGGCCGCTTTTCGGCTCGCGCGGACGATTCGCGAGGTAGCTTAATTTATGCGCGTCGACGATCGACGCGGCCGCGGACCTCTTGGAGAAGGATGTGGGCTAATCGAAAGCGAAAGGTTTTCGGCCACCGCGGTCCTTGGGAGAATATTAATTGCCCGAGCGCAGGTAGCCACGGACGGTGTGCTGCGTGTATATAGGGTAGAAGGATAGAGGGATTTTACTGGTAAACAGTTGCGGGCTTTTGTTATTCAAAATTATATCGAAAAATAATTTGAGTGTATTTTTTATTTTATCTAATAAATGATTATAGACAAAGATGTAGGCAGCAGGTTGCATTGTCGCTTGACGTCACAACGCCACACTGTATTGTATAATACAATGGCATATAGTTACGTCAAGCGACATTACAACCTGCTATATCTTTGTCTACAATCATTTATTATAGAAAAAAGAAAAATATACGAGTCAATTATTTTTCGATATTATATCCGATGGAATTAATGCATTTTTTGTCATTTTTTCATGCAAGTTCTCTATTCGATTCTTTGCGATGCCAAGTTGTGAATCGGTAATCATAGCAGCGATCAAACTATAACGTCAATATGATATTTCGGTAGTTTACGGAGACGATATAGAACATAGCTGATTGGTATAAAGCTGAAAAAGGACTGAATTTGGAGTTTAACAGCTTCTTTAAGCAGATTTGTACGCATACTTATACGTAAGTTTTTAATTTTGAATTTATACTAATGAGGCCAGTAGGCAGTCCTGGGCCGAAACGCAATATGTAATTTAGCTTATGAATTTATTTTCTGTTCCCAGTCTGTTAAAGAGAGAAGGAGAGAAAGAGAGAGAGATTTTCATTTGATTTGCTTTATTTGGTCTGGGGACTAATGTGTCCTATTGGGCATCAGAACAAAAATTTACATTATAAAATAATACAACATAATAAGAATTCGATTATAAAAAATATATAAAATGTAAAATGTAATAATGTAGTATATGAGTGGAGGTACAACAGTCGACTAGTAGTTTTTACAAGAATATACGAGAGATAGGTAGATAGATAGATAGATAGATATATGTTCTATTTTATAAAAACAATTTATACAGTCACTTTGGTATACAATTTTACAGTCATCATTTACACGCAATAGCGTATCGCAGTTATAAAATTTAAATTATATGTTCAGTCAACTATTTAGAACTTTGATCCCTATCACAGGTCGTCAATATTAAGAAATACTTATATGTCAATATCACGTAACGTCAATAAAATACAAAAACGAAGAAAATAAAGTAAATAAAAATATATACCAGTATACCATAAATCTATCACGTCAATATATAAAACACTCATGTACTCAACGTTTCTCATTCATACTTATCTCTCATACTAAGGAATACATACAAAACAACCATAACGTAAAAAAGAAAATAAATTAGAAACAGAATAAATAAAGACGAATATAAAAAAAACACAGAGAGAGAGAGAGTCATAGAGAGAGAAAGAGAGAGAGACAGAGAGAGAGAGAGAGAGAGAGAGAGAGAGAGAGAGAGAGAGAGAGTCAGAAATTGAAGACTGGAAATTTATAAGAAATACACTTTTAAGGTGTTCGGAAATACTTCATTTGCAGAAAACGAAAGAAAGATTTAACTGTTCAATCTGTCTGAAAAAGGATTTCATGTATGTTAATATACATGATCAACATCATACGTAATTATATATATGATCATCAAATCATATATAATCATATATGTACGAGGGTAGTTCAATAAGTCTTTAGAATGACCAACAGATGGCGCGCGAATCGCTCCAAATCATCTGTTTTCAGTCAGCACCACTCCCGACTAGATATATGGTGCAGTCACAGTCCACATCTTCTGAGTTTACGTGTTTTTCTAACCAATTGAAAAAAAAAAAATTGCTTGTTAAGAAAAATGGAAAAAAACGAGTTCAGAGCGGTAATTAAACATTTTCATTTAAAGGGTTTAACTCCGTATGAGATCAAAAATGAATTGGACTCAGTTCATGGCACATCTGCCCCTGCCTTAGCAACGGTTTATAACTGGGTAAATGAATTTAAGCGTGGTCGTACATCAATAAGTGACGAACCACGTTCAGGAAGGCCCGTAGAAGCAACTACTCCCGAAATCATCAATAAAATCCACGATATGCTGTTGAAGGATAGAAGATTAAAAGTGCGTGAGTTAGCTGAGGCCACAAGGATATCTATAGGTGCAGTTGTTTCAATTCTACATGAAAAATTAGGCATGAAAAAGCTATCGGCACGATGGGTGCCGCGTTTGCTCTCAGCTGAGAATAAACGCAATAGAGTGGTCGCCTCTGAGGCTCTTTTGGCGCGCAAACAGTGGATTTCCACAGGCGAACCAGCTCCAAAGAAGGCAAAGACCGTAAAGTCAGCTGGTAAGGTTATGGCTACAGTTTTTTGGGATGCACGTGGAATTATACTTATTGACTACTTGGAAAAGGGTAAAACAATTACTGGTGAGTATTATGCATCATTATTAGAGCAGCTAAAAGAAGAAATTAAAAAAAAACGACCACATTTGGCGAGAAAAAAAATTCTCTTTCATCACGACAACGCCCGAGTTCACACATGCTTCGTTTCAATGGCTAAAATTGAAGAACTAAAATTCGAATTGGTCGAACACCCACCGTATTCACCAGATTTAGCCCCCAGTGACTTTTTCTTATTTCCAAACTTGAAAAAATGGCTCGGTGGACAGAGATTTACGGACAACGAAGACGTCATTGCCTCTGTAAGTGCTTATTTCGAGGAACTTCCGAAAACGCACTTTTCTGAAGGATTAAAAAAACTTAAAAAGCGATTGACCAAGTGTATAGAGCTCCAAGGAGATTATGTTGAAAAATAAAAAAAAATTTACCCAAAAAAAATTGTTTTTATACTTTATTCTAAAGACTTATTGAACTACCCTCGTACATATTCGAATACTTATGTTATCATATATGAACGGATGTACAAATTTTACATGAATGTATATGTCCATATATAAATAATTCTATATAATTATGTATAATAATATATTAACACATATGAGATCTTTTAACCGAGAATATCTTTGTTCGAGTTTGGTACAAAGCCGGACATCAAGTCTCTACCACTTTTACTCGGGAAAATATGCAGTATTTTAGTGAATCATTCTACATGTACTCTTAATATTGATCATCAATCTATAAATGTTTTTATTCTATGAAAATTAACAATAGAAAGATAATAAAAATTTAATCAAAGTTTATATCTCACTAGACTCGTATTTTATTTATTATGTGCGTGATTCAACCGTAACTTGCCCGAAACAAGGAAACAAGCTGTATATGAACTGTGGATTAGTGAAAATTACCGATGTTTACCCCAGTTTTATCGCTAACCGCTGGACAAAAAATATGCACCTTGTTTTAATGATAATTAGCGAATTTTTAGTTTAAAACCAATATAAATGTATATTATTAACTGTATAGTTTACTATATACATGGAGGAATCTTTTTACCTACCTTACTTCTGCGTAGAGTGCCGTTTTATATCGAAATTCTAGTTTTGGAAATGTTACAGAACTGACATTTGAGACCTAATTTATTGATTTGTTTTAAGAGATAGCACTTATGTATGTTTCCGGTTTTTAACAATTATGGTTGGTTATGCCATGCATGTGTAAAAATTAAGAACGGCCTTTTGAATGTATAAATGTCTAAGCTTGGACGCAAAGTTAGCAAGTTACAGCGGAATTACCCATATATTTTATTTATTCTAGCAAGGTTGCATTCTTTTAATTGAATGTTTTTTTGCTCTCTATAAAGGATGCTATGCGATGACTTTCATATGTTTACCTTGAAAACTAAAATTCTTGTATAAAATACTCTCCGGAACAGTGCAAGAGCACGGGATAAATTACTCCGAGCACGGTATGGCATCAATCGAGCAGCTTACTAAGAATAGTGTTTTAGTCGTCGAGCTTGCTGCTCTACACCGAAAAGTTTATTCTACGTCACTGGTGAGATGCTTTTCACTTTTGTGTGCACGAAGGGTTGGAGCCTTCGGTGGGCAATTGGGCATGAATTGCAAAGTACTAGTTTACTTTAATGACGTGTATGAAGATACTGGATTCAAATTATCTATTCTAGGCACGGCTTCACTTACTCGAGAGTAGTCCAGACTAATTGAAACCCCGTGTGAGACAACTTTGCGCGTTCCTACATTAAAATTAATAAGAATTCAGTATCAAAATACCCATTTGATTTCTGAAGGATTAGATAAATATAATATTATATTAAGAATGAGTACATGCTGTAACAATGAAGTGGTTTCTTTTCAAGATTAAAACTCTAGTTTTGAACTGTACGCTTGCGTTAACGCAAGTTAAGTAGTTAATGAACATTATCTTATTACAATTGTATAAATCAAATTGATGTAATTCTTTTTTTAGTAGAGTACTTAACTATTATGTTCTGTTTTTTAAATCGTATTTTGAATTACAATGACTTATTTGAGAATACTTTATTTTATTAACTTGTTTTACGAAAGTTCGATGTTTAACATGATGATACGGAAACAATTTCAGGGATTTATTTGATACCTGATATTCTTTTTACAAGAGTTCATTGGATCAACTTGTTCAATTGTAATTATTTGTTGGCAGTTTACTAGAACAATGTGTTTGTGCATTTAAATAATGTATACATCCAAATAGAATTAAAAGTCCTAGGTTTTAGATATCTGAAAAAAATTATAAAATTAAAATTTAGCGAGTATAAATTTTTTCTTCATTCTATATGTCCGATTTTGAGAAATGTCACTTTTGTTCACCATATTGGACCTGCTATTTTTAATTTGCAAAATTTGACAATGGGTTCATAATCAGCGACCCCAAAAATCCTTATACGAGTATATCAATTTTCGTAAAAAAAACAGTGGTTAGACAAATTTGTGCCTCAAAGGGTTAAATAATAAAATTGGCCTAAATGGCCCCTTGAAGCACACATTTTTCTAATTATTGGGTTTATACGAAAATTGGTATACAATATGGTGAACAAAAGTGCCATTTCTCAAAAACGGCTTAACCGATTATTTTCATTTTTGTTGGTAAATAATCTAGAAACAGTGCATATTCGAATCCAGAATGATAATTTACAGTGCAAACACCTATGGGTTAAATCATGTTAAGGCTCAACGTCTTAAAGTACAGATAATACCAAGTATAGCCATTATATTAATAGCCATTTTTTTAAATTTGAAATTTTCTGTTTTTAATTTGTTATACCGTGTGTGTAAGAATTTTTTTCTGACCTCTATAACTCGAAAATAAAAGAATACAAATTTAATGAAATTTTGACTGAATATTAGTTTTATATAGAACTATAATCCTGTTCAAGTCATAAGACTGATTGCTTCTTCAGAAAAAAAAAGTTTAAAAAAATGCATTCTGTTAGATAATGCTATCTTAAGAGATTTTCTATATTTTCCTTTGAAAGTTACAGTAATAATCTTTTAAGTATGTGCGTATATGTGTGTGTGACATACGTGCGTGTACGTGTGTTGTGTTTACTGATACATGTGTCACTCATCTGAGCTCAAACAGCAGTGAATATAATATAACTATCTGTATGCAAAAACTGAATTTTCAGTTAACATTTAAACTTAAAGTATTTGTAATGCTTATCAGTCAAATTTGCCTTATAATATGTAACCTATTTTGTCAAATCCATGAACAGATATTGACCTATGAATAATAATATAATATAGTATATGACATGACTGATGCCTCTTTGAGAAAGCTGAGTGCAAAATTAGTTGGCAGCGTTTTTAAAATGTTACTTACGCAAAGGATTTAGGGAAACTACATGAAATTTTTAAAAAGTACCCCTTAGTATGCAAACAAAAAATTATGTTAATTACATTATAAATATCGTTTCTATGTTTTCTGAAAAACATATTTTTCATATGACTCGATAAAATGTTTACAAAATCACTCGAATACGGATTTTTTTTATACAAAGTAATAAATAGATTGAGGAGACAAGAAAAATGTAAATGTAATTAATATCGTTTTTTCTATGTACCGTAAGGAATATTTTGTGAAAGTTTTTCAGAGTCATTAAAATCTCTTGCGTAATAATTTCAAAGTTGAAATAAACGCGGTTTAAAGTTTCTTTAGGTCACAAAAGTAAAGATAAAAAATAAATTTTGTTTTTTGGCCAAGAATCACTAACTACTTTTTAAATTATCTATGACGTATTTGTACAAACATTCGGACAAATATGTAACAAGTCTACTTTTTTATCATCGCTAATACTCTTTTATAAATAAGTTATCGGAATGTTTTATCGTGTAATAGTCTCATTATCGCACATTTTATATGAGTTTAATTTTAACGATTATTATGTTTATGTAAATTGCTTACCGTTATTTAACAAATTATTTTAGAATTCAAAGAAAATAAAAATTTAACCGTTTGATTTTATCATGTACTTGTGAAACCTGTTTCACAAATTGCCATATGCCAAAGGCGCATTATCGTGTGCTTTTACAAGATTTTGTACTATATTTCTTCCATTTATATTTATTTCACGTTATATATTATATACTGTAACTTTATTAATATTTGATGATACCATTGGATTAATCAAATTATTTAGCAGTTATTTTAAATATTTTAAGTTACTTTTTCAAATGTTGCTCCTCTCTATTAACAAAAATTACATAATAATGTAAATTATCGATTCTAATATCTAACTGAAAATTTTCCCAGCAATACTTTTAAAGAAAAAATGAAAGAAAATGAAAGATAAATTTACTTTTACGTTTCGTAGTTTGCTGAAGATAAAGCATTAATTCTAACAAGTATGCAACTGCAAAGATTGTTAACTAATTTAATGGTTAACTTAATTTTATTGTTTATGCACACTATTATTAAAATAATTAAATAAAACCGCCGTTGATCAAACTATTATTAAAATAGTAAAAGTTTTATAAATATTAAAATCTCTCTTTTGAAATACCTGTATGCCTTTGGATATTTTTACTTTTCCATATATGTGTTAAAAATTAAATACACTGATTCTAATCTTCCTTTTTTTTATTGTAGGATTTTAACGACGCGGGAACTCTCAACATCGCGTATTCTAGTAAAACATCACGTATAAAGAAGTAATTGAATTGTATCTTTTAATGTATTGTATGCCACAGTGTATAATATAATAATACTACCGACTATATTGTTTGTTCCAAAAGCTCTGATTACCGTCCACTAGAAGATAAGACGTATGTACTTCAATAGTTTTTTATTGACCGGTAACCTACTAGACATACAAACTTCATCTTTTTCTATATTCATAATCTTTCTGAACAAATTGAGGTATTACATATCTAAAAATTCTATAATTTAATTAAAAAATGCAATTACGTTAAAATTAACATTATGAATAAATAACAATAGCATTAAGTTTTATAACGTATTTCGTGAAAAGACAAAAAACATCCGAAAATATTTCGCAGTCGAATACTTGTCGAACTATGATTTAAACTATGCGATTGATATGATTTAAACTATGCATGTTAGAGTATGAAATGCAGTGTTAATATTCATAAAACTTATTCATAAATTTATTTATACTCTTTTATGTCACTAATTTCAAAATATATGCTACATTTTGCAAAATTGTTAAAATGATACAGATCTAAATATTTCATTTTCGATTATTATATATATTATTATTATCAATAGTTTAATGTAATTATTTGGTTTCATAATGCAAATGTGTTTTATAGCATCGATAAATCATCGTTAAAATAATTTTTAATAGTTTCTATAGTTTCCAATATTAAATAAAGTATTTAAATTTTATAATATTCCTTTATTTTGATTTCAAATAGTTATTTTGATTAATGTTAAGGTTAAACAGGCCAACTTTCATTAAAACTTGTGCCAAAGTTTGGCGGTACTTGTGCCAAATTTTAATTGTTCATCATAACATATTTGCCAAAGTTTGGCAAAGTTTGGCGAAAGCTTCAAAACTTTCGCCAAACATACGCCAAACATTCTTTTTACGCGGTATATGCCAAGAGAAAGTCACTCTGAAACCACCTTATTTGCAATAAGAATAAATAATATAAGTTTTTTTTCAATATACAAGTTCTTTATATTTTATAACGTCGCACGTAGTTACAAACCAAACTTACAGCATTGTTAAATTGTCAAAAAACCGCAAAAGTCGTGCGTGTGTTACAAAATAGTATATTATGTACCATGGGGGAAAAGTAGGCTTTTTTCGCCCGCGTGTGAGGTAAGCACGAGCCGAAGGCGAGTACGCATTGCGAGCTGAAGACGAGTATTGCAAACACACAAGGGCGAAAAAGTCCTCTCCCCTATGATGCACACCGTATTTTTTATCAAACATGTATTGATAACGGGTTCTTTTATGCCTATGAAGAGAAACTAAATTTGGCCGTTCTTCGACACGGTGCAAACACACACTTGTTAGACTGTAAAATCAGTCTACTAGAGTGTTTAGTCCCACGTAAACATGTGGTATCATCCGGATGGTACTTGATGTTTAGGGTTCTAAACCCATTCAGAACTGATTTTCGACAATTTACTTTACCGCCCGCTATAGCGGGCGCAGAAGCCTCTTCCGACCGACGCTCGGAAAACGGCCACTTTAGTCCCGCTATATGGGCATGAAAAATTCTTAGGGACTAAATAAAATCTCATTAAACTCATAATAACTATCGCGTTGCATATCACATAGCTACGATTTCATGATATTTTCGATCAAAATACGGCTTACGACGATTCTTCCAGTGGACGGGAGATCAGTATCAGAAGGAGTGAGGAAGAAAGTCGCGTACTTTGGGATACTTAAGGATTATTCTTTGTATAGAAGCTTTGTTTGTCGTACCAATTCAACAATATTAGAAAACCATTGCGCGTTTGTTCAGCTCTTCTGATTATTATACACTTTAATACCCAATTTGAATTTCATGCTCATATAAATCGACCAATCATACGACGTTTGAAATAAGTACAAGATGGCGCGAGCTCTATTCTTTTTTAGAATAGGACAAGTACCTTTCGCCAGGGTATCGAAAACCTATACCCAACGCCATAAAAATATCTCTCGCGCTCCCCCATCCCCCGCGTCCAATACCAGCAAAATAAACCTCGGCAACGCCGAACTCCCCCCCCCCCCCCCCCCCCGATCACGGCTCGAAAGCTCGCGAAACGCCGCCGGGAATTCAGGGCACTTGTTACTTTCCTGCGCTCGTTAGTTTATCGGCGCTGCGCGGGGGCCATCCGCGCGGAATCGCCGCGAGAATCGAAAAGGAGAAAAGGAGCGCGCGCCATCGACTAATCGATGTCACGTACTTTGCGGTAATTCGCATACCTGTATACCGGCCGCCGCCGCGGCGCATCCTCGCTCTCTTCTGACTCACACCGCTCGGCTGTTCTCTCTCCTCTCTCTCTCTCTCTCTCTCCTCTTTCGCGTAATGCGCATTGAATGTCCGAGCTGCCGCTGCCGCTGCGGCTGTACTCGCGAGGCGGCCCGCAAAAATAAGCATTCCGCGAACGAGCGGCGCGCATTGCAAATCAAGAAGAGAAGAGGAGAGAAGAGAGAAAGAGCGGCCACGCGAGACTAGGACTTGAATGCACAATGGGAGAAGAGGAGGCAGATATTCCTCCCGGGGCAAAGTATGCGCGAGCCGCTCATTTCCAAGTACTTTAAATGCTTGAATTACGCGCGCGCGCTTATATTCTTTTTCGATTGAAAGGCCAAAAAGACGCGCGTTGCGAATTCCTATTATCGCGAGAGGGAGAGAGAGAGAGAGAGAGAGAGAGAGAAGCGAGTTTTTCATGGCGGTGCACATGCGACGCAACGCGACTGGCCGCACAAAGGCGCATTGTAGTTTTAGACGCGGTATATATACGCGACGCATGCGCGGGGTGATAAAGCAATTAATTACGCGCGCGGGGACAAATCTCGCGATGCGTATATACTTTTTCGTGCGTATATCTATAGCGAGCGCCGCGCCGTGTGCGTCGCTCGATTACAAAAGGCGCGATTTTTCGATGCGCGCGCGCGCGCGGGGACTATTAATCTCGCGCGGGAGAGCGCGAGCTCGGGCATATTTATGACGATTGTCGCTGAATAGTATAATAAGAATGAGGAGCGAGTTGCTTTGCGAATCGCCTTTCGATTGGAATGCCGCGAGAATGAGGGACTTCTGTGGGGAATAATAATAAACATTCTGGTTTTTTCAAAATGACCTTGATTCGTAAATGCATTCATTCAGCTAATGTCTTCGCGGCTGCGCATGTGTTGACCAACGTTGGAGAAAATCGGACGTTGGAACCAGCAGGTGTTTTAATTTATAAAATGCATACTTTTTTAGATATTGAGTAACTAGCAACTGACAAGAAAAAGCTAGAAAATTTGGTTCGTAAGGTATTTTAATATCTTGTGGATTACCGATATATTACCTATGTACGTGGTCTTTGTTTTTCTTGGGATCAAAGCGAAGAAAACAATTAAATATCAGGGCTTTGTAGAAAAAAGTAAAGTTGCAGTACCTATGTTCATTAATGAAGATTTTCAATTTTTGTTTTGTTTCTATGGTGTTTGATTTTGTTGTTTCATCCCTTCTAAAATTTTTGTCGATTTAGCACTTTTAATGATATGAATTTTATGCAGATATTAGATTTAGAGTATTGACAGATACAATGAGAAATAAAAATGTATTAAAGGGTACGAGAAGTGCGATCTTTGATCTTTCTCCTTTAAATAAATAGAAGCAACGAGCATCTACGCTCAATTAAGCTTGAAATACGAAAACTCATCTCCTCTGTTTCTTTTCATTTCGAAGTCTTAAACTTTATTTAATGATTCTTTTATGATTAAACAATGCTTCATCATCATATCCCCATTATTAAATTGCTTTTATTGCACTTTACTTCGCACTTCATCGTTAATGAAGTCATTTTTTAATTAACAACTAAAAGGTATATCTGCTTAGCGGATTGTAAGTAAAGAGTTATAATTTAGTAAAAAAAATTTACAATTTCTGTTTGACAATTGAAGGCACACTCAATTTCCTATAAAAATTAGCATACTTATAGTAAAGATTGTGCCATATTCAAAGTAATAATTAAAAAACAAAGTTTAAATTATAATATGATGAATATGGCATTTTTTTAACATCAATGCACACATCTCTATAGAAATTCGTACATGTCCTAAATGTACAATCAGAAATAACAAATTCTGCTGCACAATTTGTATAATTTTTGCCACATAATCCTTCTCGGCAAAAGCTTTCTCACGCCAAATAACCTCCGATAGCCTTCTATCGTCAGTTCTGGAAATCTCGCAGTCTCGTCCGACTCATCGTTTCGAAAACGCATTCACACCGCATACATGTCGGGAGGGCTCGTTCGTATGCGCGCGAGTAATTGCGCCGCGGCCGCGGCGGAGCGAAAATGCTCGCTCTTTCTCGGTTGCGTCGATTTATGCGCATGCGCGCTCGCGCATTTTTTCTTTTGCTCGTCCCGCGCTCCGATGACTAACGCAGTCGACGGTGAATAAACGCTCGCGAAAATAAAGTTGGCGAGAATTATCATCGTTACGCTCGGGCTGGCAGCTGCGGAGGTATATGGTATTGACGGAGAAGAGAAGAGATGAACCCCGCGGTCGACCGATCGATGTGTTTCTCGGGGTGTCGACCTTTTTTTTCGGACGTTTCGATTGCGTTTGTTTTTTGAATTATTGGAATGTACTTCGGAGTATAGTTGTTATGCTTTGAGAAGTAGCATAAAGCGTTTATATTATAAAATGCAATTGACGAGGTGCGCGCATAACGACTTAGAATAAGGAGTTTTACTTGTTGAGAAATCTTGCATAAAATATTTTAAAAGTCATGATTGGCGTATTGTAAAATAAAAGGCCATAATAGCAAATTCTATAGATATTGCCTGGTAAAATATGACTGCAAAGATTATTTAAAAGATACAATAGAGGAATAAAAATGCTTAAATCGACTTAAGTCGTTTTTGCACGCAACTCCTTAATTAAACTAAACAATTAACCAGGTAGAAAGTTTGTAAATAGCCTTGTCATAAAATTGCCCATGCAACTTACGTATTGATTATTTGTTTTTCATATATTTTATAAGATTATTTTGTATTACTTTACATAATTTATATCATTAGGTCTGTTTTAGAAATATAAATGAATGAATATTTAATAATATTGTATTCTAAAAGTACATGTAGTGTTTTCATGGAAATGTATTTAAATAAATTATTTTGTATGGTTTATATATAAGGATGGGTGCAGGTAATGTGGCCACCTTAAAGATCTTTCGATTCAAAGTAGATATATAGGGTTATGGGGCTTCGGAAACTATTGAGACATGTTATTTGAACCTTTAACTCAAATATCTCATGAGTTTTTTTGCAAAAAAAAATTAGTCTCTGAATTTTAATTAAACAAATTGTGATTAGTTAAAAATTGGCCACCTTACCCACAGTGTTGGTAAAGTGGCCATCTATTAATTCTTATGGTAAATTCGTATGCAAGTGTTTCAAAAAGTCAAGACTAGCCTAACAGAGACTTCCTTTATGTGTTATTCAACTACATGGTGCAGTACGATATTTTGGGATTTGTAGGCCTAGGAATTTTGAAGAAGCAACCGCGATTTAATCGACGTCGATTGTCTTTTGCCTAGCAATGCATTCGTATGGCCACTTTACCAACCGCTAACCGTCAATGAAAGCAATTTTCGTATCGGAAATAAACTCTACGGCAAAAACTGGCACATGCATCTTAAAGTTCGTAAAAAAAGGTACAATTTTATGTACCGTATAATTTTGTTTTTCGCTCATACCACGCTGACAAAAGTGGTTTCTCTACGTGCATGCACTGCTAAGAAACCAGAGTTTTTATGCTTTCGCGTGTAAACATGACAATATCTTATAATTAGAGGGCGCTAGCAGCGGAGTCGCCAAGCCTCTCAACATCTATTGTCACAATACATATACTGTAGGAGTTATGGCGTCCCAAAATACCACATACAGCGAGATTTCATGTAGGTGTCCACACTACCTGTATGGCCACATTAGCTGCATCCACCTTATATATACAATACATTTTATTTATTCAGTCGTTTACTTCTTTATTTATTAATTTTGAATTCGAATTACTTAATGGAAAACAAATATAGTCTTCGATATATTTTACATGCATGTTTTATTTATCAATGTAATAATAAAATATACGTCAAATTCATTCAAATACTTATAATAAATTATAAAATACCACGTACAATATATCAATACTTCAAGATCACCCGTCTAGGAGATTCTGGCACAAGTCGACTCTCGCTGCTCTCTCAAGGCTTTGATAAAGGCCTCGAGAGTGAAAATAAACGATAGTATCGCAAAGTAACTTCGTCATCCCGACAATGACTTACCAGGACTTCTCTGTCAATTACCGTAACCGAGGCGTTGGAAAAGTAAATGACGTTACTCGAAAGTCATTATTCCGAATGCGGCAGTGCTTGGGCCGAACGGGCAGCCGCGCAAAATCGTGACTGACTTCGAAAATTAAAGGCGATTTCGTTATCGCAATGCTTTCTCGTTAGTCATAACCCGACGACGACGATCGAATTTTTCAATTCTTTTCACTCTCTACTGTTCCATCTCTTTTCAATCTGGAGGATTTGAAAGTGCTTAGAATCATTGTTGAATTCTTTTTTATATAATTTGTATATTTTTTTAATTTTGTAATGAACTTTATTTTTCGTTAACGAGTAAAAATCGATCAATAACTAAATTGATTATTTTTCCTAGTGATTAGGGAAAAATTTAACACGGTAAGTAGATTACACAGTAGGTAATTATTATTATTTACCGATCATAATAACTTGAACAGAAAAATATTTAAAATTAATAACTCACTCATAACAAACATAATATGGCAACGTTTCAGCCAGATGTGTACACCAAATTGACAGAGTAAGAGAGAAATAGAATTTTTTTTACACAATTATGTTGTTGTTTTTAATTTCTTTGACACAACTTTCTTTTTGATTGAATACTTTATTTTAATATTTTAAAAAGTTTATATTACAATTTATGAGTCCATCACAATTTTAAAATAATAGATACAATAAAATTTTAAATCTACATACAAAAAATAATTATTGCAATAAAATTACTATTTAAATATTCATGGTTTACCCACTATATACCACTGCACATTGTATAATGAGCGTGGTACTTATTGAAATATCATTAAAATAAACATATAAATCAGTTCTATGGAGTCTATTTAGTTGGTAACACATGGTGACATCGATTAATTTGTATGTATCTACATATTTGCCAAAAATTAAAATAATTTTAAGTATCAGTAAGATTTTAGAAGTATCCCACCCGCTGAGTCCCACTTTTCTCTTTTTTAATGACTTCATATAATTTTTTTTAATAAGACTTATATAAATACTTCATACAGTACGTAAAAATCATTAACTTGTTGCTAAATTATTTTCTACAATAAATTCCATTAAGACATTGGTATAAACTTAAACTACAGGCTGCACAATTAAGGATGCCACACAGCACGAAGTTATAATCGCGTTTCGTACTATGACATGCTTTGGGTACGATCGGAATTTCAATCGAAAGCGACTTTTTCGAATTCCCACGACATTGTTATGCGCTTGAGAAAAGGCCCATGCGTCTCTTATATATGTCTCTCGGTAGCTCCTCCGTACATACTAAAGATCCTGAAATGCCCGCTTCTGGGCAATTTTTCACGTTGCTAAACGCACTTGAAATATCGCCCTCCTTTAAAATGTATTCAAATTTGCAAATAATCTCGGTAACTCACGTGTTTTTTCCACTTTCTTCCCGAGAATAATAGAAAGATCGCTTGAATTCGAAGTAGCGTCACGTATAAGCTTTAGTTTTCTCCTTGCTACTTATGCAGTCCCGCTAATGAATATGCATCTATATTAGGAGGTCAAATGAATTTATATTCTCTAAAAATTTAATAATAGATCTTTCAATGTCACTTTTATATTCTTTAATTGCAGATTATTAATGAAGAATCATAAACATCCAGTATTTGAAAATCCTTGATATCTTTTCAATTATAATAATTAAAATTGAATTGAAACGAAAATTATAATATGTATAATTCAAATATAAAACTATATTGTTAAACTAATAAATAAAAATACTATAATATATTACATCTTATTTTCGTTTTTCAATTACATCACTGAATCATATTTGAAAAAAAACAAACAGGAAAAAATGCATTGAATTACATTATTTGCCATACCCTTTGCATTTGTTTGCACACCAATTTTTCATCACCGTCCATTAAAACAACAACTCATATTACTCTCAATAAAAAAAGCCCATAACCAGACTGGCATCGTACCAACACATCGGACCGATTCAAAATTATTATCTCTAAAAAGAAGCAGCAATAACAAACGCCATATACGCACTTATTACAAAGTAACGACAGCTGCGCTCGTTCATCCGCGGCTATAAAAGCGTCCAAACGCGCATTCGAAAAGTTATATATCGGTTAGCGACCGACAGGTGAAAATTGTACGGGGCAAAATCAACGTCTAGCGCTTTTTTTCCACCCATAATTGAATTAAATTAAAGATCGACGCAGGCACGCGCGCTCGCTCGTTCAATTTCAAATCTCAATTTTTCTCGTAATTGAAACGACGCGCCGTAACGCATCGGATACGCGCGCGCACAATTAAAGCCGCAATGTAGTTTATGCCCCGTCGGTAATAACGTTCGCGGGAGATTACTATACAACGAGCGCAGCTCGCGCACGCACGCATGCCTTCGATCTTATCGTTCGAACTTCGAAAAGCGAATCGTAAACAAAGCTGCAGCAGCAGCAGCAGCTGCTGCTGCTGCATCTCTCGCTTGCGCAAAACTCGCTTCTCATTCTTGCACGAATCAATCGGCGGGCGGTTCTCTCTCGCTCTCGCTCTCTCGAATTTCTCTCTTGAGTCGAGCGGATCGAAAATTAGTTATTTATCGAAGAAACATCCGCCTGCCGTGCATTGTGTACACACTGAAAAGTGGCCGATGCAGCTTTATTTGCTTTTGGTTCTGGGGTCTCTTTTGCTTTCTTTCTTTCTTTCTTTGGTCCTTCCTTGGGACTCCTGGATTTTCGCAGAGTTGGGTATAGAAGGTAAACACAGCGTGGAAATGCCGGCGTACGTCAAGAGTCTTGACGTTTGATTTTCGATGCGTAAGTAAATATAGGGCACCTAGAAAAATACACCTTTTTGTGTATTATTACAAATTTTCGTACAAATTTTCTGGTCCAATTTTTAACTTTATGCATTTGTGCGTTAGAACATTAATTTTGTACATATATAAATAATTAAAATTACTTTCACGAATACTAATTACAACATTTTATTTGACCTGATTTCAAAGTTTGAAAATAGTATAATATTCTGCGCAAAAAGTTAAAATTAGCGTAATAATTAAAAGTATGTAAAGCCATTGTCGTACCTATTTTCGAAACATTTATTGAACAGAAAATTGTATTGTTTTCAAATGCTTAGTTATGATAACAGATTGACAACGTATCACTTGAAAATTGAAGTGTACATAATAAATTCTCTCTTACAGATTTTGATAAAAATACGTAATTGGAGAGACTTATTTACATTTTCGCATTTGCTCGAGTGGAGATTTAATTTTCGATTTGACCCGAATATACTTTCTGTAATGTTTGAATGATTTAACTCCTTTTTTGCATAATACATTAAAACTTCGATGCAGCGTAAATTAAAATACGCGTACAGTCGTAAATCAGTATTATATGCATTTCGCTTCGTTCGACAAAAGAATTAAAAAAGAGAGAACAAGATAATACAATCACGAATATCGAATACTCGTTCTACTCGACACAGGTTTCAAACGAACAACGCACACGACATTCAATACAACGACCAAATCTCAGCCCCCGGTTTTTTTAATCCACTCTTTCTCTATACCTACTATTTTGATTCACAATACTCAAAGTGAAAAACTAGGAACTACAAATTCGTCCTGTACATATTTACCGTCGGCTTCCAGTTACGCACCTTTTTCCTGCCTCTTCAACCCTTACACCCTTTTCCTCTCCTCTCTGTCTCTCTCTTTGCCAACGAACCCCGGTAGTCGGGTAATGCTCGCTTCCACTTCTGCAGTAGAAAAACCAATAGAGGAGAGCGAGGCGGTAGTAGGGGCGCAGGGCGATTGGAACATTTGAATTGTTTTGATAATTATGCGATTTTGAGTACAGATGAATTTTTCATATCGTATAATAGACATACATTGATTTACACCAGCAATAAAAAGTCGTGATATACCATAATCGAATAGAAAAAATTAAGTGCTATTTTTGCCTTGAAACATGCTTCTTTTGCATCACATTTCCTTTCTCATTTAATGATAGATTGGCGCTCCTTTTGCCTCATCGGTTGGACATATGAGTAACACATATGACTGTTACACTGTAGTGTTATGTAGTTTAATGGAGGTAAAAATAATATATATAATAATTATACTTTTTTAATTTTTAATGCTCTTCTTACTCTGAATCTGTCAGTTTTGTATCTGTCTGCCCTAAATTATCCCTTTAACGTGAATAGTGCATTAGTACTTGTAACGTCTTAAAGTCTATTTTGTTCGATGGCACGCCTAATTATTTTACTTTACTTTCTAAGCTGAAAAAGCACTTAAACAATTGAACACACGTTACGGAGTATATATGAAAAGTAAAATTATTAATATTTTAATTCAGCGTTTAAGAAAATTAAGTAGAAACGAGGATTTACTAACATCATCGCAGGTCACAACTATACGGTTTCGGGCGTTGTTCACGTTAAAGGGTTAAATAATCTTACGGATGACAATTTAAGGTTCAATATAACATATTTTTTTTGCTTCTAACATTTTTTTGACTGAAGAATGTATGATTTATGCAGATTCTGCAACTAAATCTTACGTTATCATTACGATGAGAAAGAATTCATAAAAATTATAGAAAAAATAATTATATACTACTATTACTAACAGTTTCGATATTATGTACCAAAGACCGGTATCCAACTACTTACATACCGCAAATTTCGTCTGCACTCAACTTATTTATTGCTGTAGTTTTTAAGAATTTGCTAACTAATATAGCGTATATCCTCTAACAGTTTATCGCTGTCATTAGTAATTGTGCCTGACGTAAATTTGTAGATTTCTATATTTGCATCTGAATATCGTTTGGATTATTATAAAAACCTGAACGAACAAATCTATATTTAAACTAAAAAGAAATTAAAATTCTTCTAACATTACTTTTGAGTGTACAATAGAATGAAATTATAAATGTATGCACTGTCGGTAGCGGGTCTATTTATCCGCGTACAGATGGGGAGCCACGCGCCCGGGGCGCAGCAGCAACAGCAGCAGCTGACTTTCCTCTCCTCTCCTCGTATATATATGTATGTACGTCCTTTTTTTCTTCTCAAACCACCTCGCACTGCAGCGGAAAAAAAGCTCTGCCCTGAGAGAAGAGGAGCGCCGCATCGGAAAGAGGTGCTGCAGCAGGGGCACCTGCGCGAGCGCGCAAAACGCGTGGTGTCGAATTCCCGGCTTGAGTGGCGTGCATCGCGCTGCTTAGCTTTCTTCTTTCTTTAAACTTTACCAACAGGTTAAATATTATCTTTATTTTCGAACAAACGAGCTTCGTGTGCCGCTGCAGCGCCAGCAGTAGGTGTCTTGTTTGTACGTTCGAGTCGGGTTACGCGTATATACTACCCCGTGGAGGCAGGATAGCGATAACGTGGCCCAAGCTCCGGCTGTATAGGGTGACTGTAGCAGTGAATGCACGTTTGCCGCTTTTCCCGACTTTAGAACCCCATTTCTTTGGAATGAGAACACGAGTATTGCAAAAAAAAGCGCTTACATTGCTTTTTATATAGACAATATAAAGTCATTTAATAATCTAAATAATATGATTCGTTATTACTGGTGATGCGGTTACCAATTTGCAACTCCGTAATCCGTTGCCTACCGGTCATGGTAATAGTTTATTTGAAAATTTGGTTTCATTCTACGCACTGGGAAAAGATTCAAATCCAATCGAAGTCATGGGTTAACGTTAACGGAAGGTAACGGCCCAAAAGTAATCCCGAAGTGACAGTAGTCATGAAATCTCCGACTTGGCCAACTGTTTCTGTGGAAATAAATATACAACAAATTTTAAAAACTTCAACAGTTCATTACAGTCGCTTCTATATCTTTTTAAAGGCAAATTTATGCTGTAAATGTTATTAGGCTTTTGTAATAACATACAATTGACTTCTTTCCGCATTTAGTAAAATAATAGGAAAACATGTCATGGTTTTAGTCAGAAAATAAAAATCTTAGAAGATTATACTTTCACTTTTAAAATAACGATAACCATTCACTGATACAGTTACCCTATATGAGTGACTTTTACGGATAACTGATTTTTCTTGTCCTCGTGTTTGGTGGAAACACGTGGACAAGAAAAATCACATATCCGTAAAAATATTTCATACGGCATAAATCAGTAATAAATCTAGTTCATTGTAATAAGTGAATTATTTTAGCAGTCGATGGATTTCTGATTTAAGCTAAAGTCCGTTTTAACTCATTTAGCGCCGAGGCGTCCGAAATGACGTTTTCATTTTTGTGTGTAATTTTAATCAACTTATTTTTGGTCAATTTGTTTAAAACTTTGTATATAAGTGTTTTAAAAACGAAAGAAAAGATGCAACTTATATATAAACTTTATTTCAGCCAATTTTGGCCCAGAAATGGACTTGGTTTACATCTTTATCTTAACCACACTCATTCTTCCATACTTTGTTTAACTAATTTAATAACATTTAGTATCACAAAACAATATATTTCTAGTCTCTTTTCTTTGTACATTTGTTCTTTCTGTTTTGGCTATTACACTCTTTCTCTTTCGATCTTTCTCACTATTTCTTGCATAAATTAAACATTATAATAATTTATAACCTTACATATTTTACAAACTTTATATATTTTCTTATAGTTTTATACCATTTTACAGTATTTTACAGTAGTTTACAGTATTTTACAATAGATTGCCATACATTAACACATTTTTACCATATTTACTATTACCTATACATTTTAACCTACAATATCTAACTTGTATAATATCTCTTATTTTAATACCAAACATCCATCCATATCGTAGGCAGCTCGGTTCATCGCATCTTATCTTACTTCTAGCCCTTTCTTTCACTTTTCCTTTCTTGCCTAATTTCCTATCCTACTTATTTCCTTTTCCTTCCCGTCTATGATTTGTAACTCTTTCCATAATTCTCTAAAAGTTTCCACCACTAAGGTTTTTCCTTCCTCATTAAATAAATCCTTAAATTCAAATTTATCATCACCTAGCAGCTTTTTCATTATTCCTCTCGTTTCCTCGCAATCTATTACAAAATGTTCTAATGTTTCCCTGACTTTCTTACACATTCTACATAATTTATCCTCATCATTTAGCCAATATTTATTTCCCTTTTCAAAATTTCCGCATCTAAGCTTCGCGATTATTTCTATGTCCACTTTCTTTCTGTTCATTTTTAAATATTTAGGTAATCCGATAACTTCACATTCCTTGTAATAATTTATATTATATTTTGCTTCTCTTATTTTCATTTCTATATTTTGTCTCTCAATGTCCCTATCTCAAAAAGATGCAACTTAAATTATTTAAAAACAATAGAAAACATGCAAAATGGCGGAATTTAGATACAACTTTTTTGAAAAAGTGTATTTTATTTAAAACCTATTTTGTAAGGAAATACTCGTTATTATTTATTGACAATCAACTATGTTGGGAGGATTTGGTTGTACTTTAAGGAAAAATTAGATTGAATGATCAAATACAAAATAGCGATGTTAAATTTGCATCTGAAATTCGGAAAAGCTAACAAATTATGCAGTTTAAAGGAAATCTCTTATCTCGTAGTTTTTCGGGTCGCTGATTACGAATACAATGTCAGAAATTAAAAATTCCAAATAGCCAATCCAATATGGTGGGCAAAAAATTAAAAAATTCCAGTTTTTTGGTAAAAATCGGTATTCAAGATTTTTTCGGGTCGCTGATTACGAATTCGATGTAAAAATTTCGTAATTCAAAATGTCCGATCCAATATGGCGGCAAAAAAGTTGAAAAATTATTGTTCTTTAGTGAAAATTAGTATCCGGAGTTTTTGCGGATCGCTGGATGTGAATCCGATATAAAAAATTAAAAATTAAAAATTGCAATTTCAATATGGCGGCCAAAATAATAAAAAAGTACTGATCTATGTATGAAAATCGGTATTAGCCGCCATATTGGATCAGCCATTTTTAGTTTTGAAATTCTCACAGTGAATTCATAATCAACGACCCTGAGAAGTTCCGTATACTGATTTTCCCCAAGAGACAGTAATTTCTTAATTTTTTGGTGTCCATATTGTACAGGCCATTTTGAATTTTGAATTACTGACATTGGATTCGAAATCACCGATTCGAAATGCCCCGAGATACCGACTTTCACTAGAAAACTATATTTTTTTTACTTCTTCGACGCCATATTAGATCGGACATTTTGAAGTTTTGACATTGGATTCGTAAACAGCAACCCAAAAAACTAAAGGGTATGAGATTTCAGAAATACTTGTTTTAATATACTCATTTGGTCAACCTTTTCCTTTAAACTGCATAATTTGTTAGATTTTCCCAATTTCAGCTGCAAATTTAACATCGCCATCTTGTGTTTGACCATTCAATCCAATTTTGCCATAAAATACAACCAACACTGCCCAACATAGTTGATTTTCAATAAGAAATGACGAGTATTTCATTACAAAACGGGATTTAAAAAAAATACACTTTCTTAAAAAAAATTGATTAAAAATTCCGCTGTATCGCATATTTTCTTTTGTTTTTACATAATTTAAGTTGCATGTTTTCTTTCATTTTTAAAACCCTTATATACAAAATTTAAACAAATTGACCAACAATAAGTTCATTAACACTCAGCTACTGTAGTTGAATTTAGTCACGTAACTGGCGTCTGTAAGACTCCATGCCGATATTTCGCTATTATTGATGTGTATACATAATATTTACTGTATAAAAAATTGTATTAGTAAGATGCAACACTAATTAATAGATAAAATAGAAATTTAGTTAGAAAAGTAATTTAATGTATGTGATAAAATTATTTTTTTAAGGAGGTTATGGTCCTTTATATTTAAGCGCGTAAAATAATGAGTGACATATAAAATTAATAAAATCGAAACGTGTATAAAATATTCATTGGAAGCTTTATTAATTTTCATTATACATATAAATCTTTGAAAAAGACCGTTTTTAGAAAAAAAAATTAATTTTTAATTTTTACTTTTTTATTTATTCGTTTTTTTAGCTTAAATTGTTTATAACTTTTGAGTTAATTAACTTTTCAACTCCAAACTTTTTGTACAATAATTGTAATGTTATTTAACGAAATTACATAAAGGTTGAAAACCTAAAGTTATAGCTAATTGAATTTCGGCTGGGGTCTAATACCAATTTTGGGTGGGGTCACCAACCACGTGAGCTAAGGGTTAATAATATACACAAAAGAAAAAGTAATTTTCGGACGCCTCAGCGCTAATGGGTTAAATTGCAATAAATAATTTGTCTTATGTTAAACTGTCGCTTCCTTAATGTCACATATTTTCAACGAAAATAAAAGGTAATAGGTATCAGATACTCATTATTTTTGCGGTCTCGAAGCCATTTTTACAGTTTTATGAATGACAATATGAAAGTTCTAAAAATGATCCCGGGTAGAATTACCCAATGTTCATTACCCTGCGGGAGAGAGACGAAGAGACAGAAAAACAGACGCAGATAAAGAGAAAACGAAAGCAACGTGTTAACGTCGTACGCAGCTGAAACGGCTCTGTGCATCGAGAGTGGTAGGAGAAAAAAAGGGTTATGCTCGCGCGCGCGCGCAAGGAGGGCGGAGGCAGAAAAAACGTAGGAGGCAGGGAGGGGGGAGGGGGCAAAGAGGAAGCTCCTTGCGCGCGCGTGCGGAGATCGGAAAGAGCGATATCGGCCGCGGAGATAGCCATCGTTCCTCCTTCCTTTTGTTTTCGCCTTCCTTCTCTTATTCGGCGGTCCCGAGCATATACAGTCCTCCTATACACTCTCTTCTTCATCCTTCTGCAGCTTCTCTCTTTTTCCTGCTTTTTTTTCCGCCCTGTATCGAGAGAGATACTTACTCTTTCTCTCTCTCTCTCTCTCTCTCTCTCTCTCTCTCTCTCTCTCTCTCTCTCTCTCTCTCTCTCTCTCTCTCTCTCTCTTTCTTCTCCCTCGACGTCATTGTTATGTGTTCTTCGAAGAGATCGCGCGGGCTCGCTTTTCGCTCTTATGCAACCGGAGCGTTTTTGCATGTGTGCGCACGCACGGCGGCGTGCATATAAACGAAAATGCATATAGATGTGAGGATTTGAGAGGAGGGGAGGAAATGAGGCAGGCTTTCGCACGGAAATCACGCTGCAGCTGCAAGGCTGCGATTACGCGGCGCGCCGCGGCGTTTGGCTTTCTCAAGGAGGTCCCTGCTGTTCGAAGCTTCTTTTTTTACGTTTTGCTTGCGCGCGGTGTGTGATTTTCTGTATATTCTATTGTTTCCGAGTGGATGTGAGTGGGAGCATCATTATTGCAACTGCGCCTGGCAGTTGTGTACGGTCTTTAGAGAATTGTAGTTTTCTCGAAGAGAAAGCTTAGTATCGATGACAATTTTGGAAATGCGATATTTTCCTGAACTGCGATGTTTTCGAGGTTGCGAAATCAGAATATGCAGGGTTTTTAAACGTACGTAAATGTATGTATAAGAATGTATTTAACCAAATTTTAGTTTCATCATGAATTTAGATTGCAGATTTCTCATAAAAATACTAGTTCTTTTCAGGAGCAATCTACGATTTTCAGATTCTTGCACAATCACTTCTTCAGAGGTTCAGGTACAGAAAGTGTTAGTATTTATTAAAGAATTTAAAACGAGCTAGTTTTGTTAAAAAGTCTCTAAAAGGAATTATAGTATGATAGGTTAGTCAGTATTGATTATGTTCTGTAAAAATTTTCGCTGCTCTCTTTTACATTGGATATGTCAACATTTTTAAATATTATAAAGCCATTTTTGCGAATGAAATACGATATTTAATTTTGAATAAGTAGTTTTGAAAAAGTGCTTTTATTATAACTAACAAAATAAACATTTTATTTTCACTTTCTACTGTATACAGTATATTGACATATAAAAAACATTATGTAATATATTATAAAAATATAAAGGATTTTAAATTGATTTATGATTTAACATTTACTGACCTTTTTTAACAAATAAAAAAATTATAGCAATTTTTTCTGTAAACATACGTAACATATGCATATATTCTTAGAGTGCAAGTAGTTTTTATAAAGCTTATATATATATATATATATATATATATATATATATATATATATATATATATATATATATATATATATATATATTATAAACATATTTTAAATCAGTCAGTAGGACAAATAAGATTTGAAATAATTATATTTGAATGTGTCAGAGCGCTTTCAGTAAACAATAGCTATTAAAATAATTAGCTGTTTTTTAGCGTATTGCTATATAACTTCATGTTATAACGATTAAAATATATCTTTCTCTAAGTTGTATTGGAAACTGAATTTATTGTTTATTCAGTAAAACTTAAAATTAATATCGAATGTGAACTTTGGTACAGTAAGATTATTTATACAGCAAGCAACTTCTTTACCTCGTATTACCTGAGAAAAAGAATCATAAATGCATACTGTATAGTGAGTACGTGTTTTCTGAATGTTAAGCAAAAAGTTTCTGACCTATATAACTAGAAGAAACCAACAAAGTATAAATTGTAAAATGGAAGTGAACCTATTAAAAACAATGGAAATTCAAGATTTTGCACGGCCGAACATACCTACAATTTTTTATACGTCTGACTAAATCGAATGACTTTCTACTACAATATTCGCGAATATATATATTTCTGCCAACAAACTGATAAGCTTCAACCATATATATTAAGACTTTTTCAATTCATACTTTTTTGTTGTTTCGAAAAATCTTTTTACACAAGCATTGATCCAAAAGTTAAAATGGGTAGTATTTACATAACAGTAACTCTGAAAAATACAAATGCATGCATTATTTGTTATAACTCTAAAAAACAAATACTTTTGTAACATTTGTTGAAATAAGAAAACGCTTATGTTTGGATTATTCTCTGGGATAATTAATTATGCTTCCGATTTTCCAAACTGTATGAATAAAATTAAAAGTAAAAAGAATATGCGATCATTATATTATGTTTCAATATTTACCTGAAATTCTTCATATGTACGAGGGTAGTTCAATAAGTCTTTAGAATAAAGTATAAAAACAATTTTATTTGGGTAAATTCTTTTTTATTTTTCAACATAATCTCCTTGGAGCTCTATACACTTGGTCAATCGCTTTTTATGTTTTTTTAATCCTTCAGAAAAGTGCGTTTTCGGAAGTTCCTCAAAATAAGCACTTACAGAGGCAATGACGTCTTCGTTGTCCGTAAATCTGTGTCCACCGAGCCATTTTTTCAAGTTTGGAAATAAGAAAAAGTCACTGGGGGCTAAATCTGGTGAATACGGTGGGTGTTCGACCAATTCGAATTTTAGTTCTTCAATTTTAGCCATTGAAACGAAGCATGTGTGAACTCGGGCGTTGTCGTGATGAAAGAGAATTTTTTTTCTCGCCAAATGTGGTCGTTTTTTTTTAATTTCTTCTTTCAGCTGCTCTAATAATGATGCATAATACTCACCAGTAATTGTTTTACCCTTTTCCAAGTAGTCAATAAGTATAATTCCACGTGCATTCCAAAAAACTGTAGCCATAACCTTACCAGCTGACTTTACGGTCTTTGCCTTCTTTGGAGCTGGTTCGCCTGTGGAAATCCACTGTTTGGATTGTTCCTTTGTCTCAGGAGTGTAGTGGTGTATCCATGTTTCATCCACAGTCACAAATCGACGAAAAAATTCCTCAGGATTCCGACTTATGCGCGCCAAAAGAGCCTCAGAGGCGACCACTCTATTGCGTTTATTCTCAGCTGAGAGCAAACGCGGCACCCATCTTGCCGATAGCTTTTTCATGCCTAATTTTTCATGTAGAATTGAAACAACTGCACCTATAGATATCCTTGTGGCCTCAGCTAACTCACGCACTTTTAATCTTCTATCCTTCAACACCATATCGTGGATTTTATTGATGATTTCGGGAGTAGTTGCTTCTACGGGCCTTCCTGAACGTGGTTCGTCACTTATTGATGTACGACCACGCTTAAATTCATTTACCCAGTTATAAACCGTTGCTAAGACAGGGGCAGATGTGCCATGAACTGAGTCCAATTCATTTTTTATCTCATATGGAGTTAAACCCTTTAAATGAAAATGTTTAATTACCGCTCTGAACTCGTTTTTTTTCCATTTTTCTTAACAAGCAATTTTTTTTTTAATTGGTTATAAAAACACGTAAACTCAGAAGATGTGGACTGTGACTGCACCATATATCTAGTCGGGAGTGGTGCTGACTGAAAACAGATGATTTGGAGCGATTCGCGCGCCATATGTTGGTCATTCTAAAGACTTATTGAACTACCCTCGTATATAACTAAACATAGCCTTCTATATTTAAAAAAGAATTCTCTGCTGGAAAAACTAATTCAATGAAATTACTTTCACAATTTGTTCAACTGAAACACCCGATGCAGGCAGCCAACGTTTCATTCAAATCAACAGCTCTTGTATCCGAGCTTTCGCTTGCTCGCGCGTTTCGTTCCTTCCGCAACGCAGCTCAAACATTTACCGAAGAGACTCGCTCGCTCTCGCTCAGCTCATTGCGAAATTGTGTAGCCATCGCTCCTAGCAAATTTCATCCCCGCACTGCAAACTTACGTAAAATTCGATCCGTCAGTTGCATTGCCGCTCCGCTCTGGCTACGCGTCCAAAGTAAGGAAAAAAACTTTTCGCGCACAAACATTTCCAGGACTCGTACCATTATAAGCTATACGACAGGGGCGAAGTTTTTACTCGCTGGTCGCGGGCAGAAACGGCCAACTCGATATAATATACATTTCCGCGCGTGCGGCCGCCACTCGGAAGCGAGAGTTGCGGAGCGGGCGTTAATAATAATCGCCGCGGATTATTTTCCGGGCTTATAATGCGGCCGCCGCCACCACCGCGGCCATCTGAATATGCACGAGCGACAATGAGGAGGCAGGTATAAGGTATATATATATAAAAAGCAGAGAGAGAGAGTGGGAGAGCTGATGAAAAGGGTCGAGCGCGCCTGGGAGAATGCAATTATTCAAATTTCCCGTCTTTTCGCCCGATGCATTCTTATTTATCTTGGCCGGTCTACTTTTCTTTTTTAATTTATCCGCGGCACTGTGGACCGTTGCAGCGCGCACGCGCGAGGAACTATACCTATCCGCTTGTCGCTACTGCGTCTACTTTTCTATTCTGGATTCGTGCGAGCTGGGGCATTTCATTGCGAATTGCGCGGACGCGACGCTCGTGGAAAGTTCGGAACGATCGTTGAAATTAAAGTTGGAGTTTTTGACGAGGGCCGAGAGCATTTTTTAGTTTACTCTGAGATCGTGCGCGCGGCGGCTTCATTGTAAAGTTGAGTCTGGGCGGAATATCTCATTTCGACTGGTGAATTTTAGCTCGTTTGCGAAATGCGATGCAACAAATTGGCATTTGCGGTTCTCAAAAATTTAAGGGCTACGAGGGTTAGACATTTTTTAAGCAGATCTTTGCTCATTTTCGATGCTTTTAATAAATGATATTCTATTTTTATTAGTGTTGTTACATAAAATATATTTATATTATTACCCTGGTAGAAAGTTAGCTAGAATGGCTGGTTAGCTTATTAATTATTAGCCAGATTAATAAGCTATTAATAAGTAAAATTATAGCTAATGTCTGGCTAGAATCTGCTTAAGACTATGCGCTAAGCAAGAACGTAGTTTGTTTGCAAATCTAACCTATTTATATTTTGTTTTGAAAAGATATTAGTTATTCAAAATATACATTATTATACTTTATTGAATGTTCAATATAGTATGCCGCCAAAATAAATATTTTTATCAACATATAACAACAAGTATTTGATAACTAATAATTTCCTTTCCGAAAATTAGTCAATCATAACTTAGTCAACAAAATTTTTGTGATTGATGTCGAAAATAGAATTTTGTAATAAAACTTAATTGAAAAACTACAAATATTTGTTTACCAATTCTCCAAATTTCGTCATAACTTACATTATTCTGTTTTATTGTTATTTTTAAAATAACAATAATTATATGACTACATGCATTCTATTATTTATAACATAAATTTCTTTAATAAAGACACTTAAATTTTACTCGGGGCTTTGGTACTTTTTGTGTAAGTAATACTTTTTAAATGCACGCGTCGTTATGTAAACAAATAACTTAACCTCCATTACTACTAGACATTTAAGGTACATTTTTTACTTTAATTTAGTAAAATACTTCATGTATTATGATTAGAATTGCGTATTACTTTGATTATTATAAAACTGTTATTATTTCTAGTATTAATTAATAAATAAATTACTTAGTTTATCAATTTTATATTAACTAGAATATTAAGCGGAATCTAGCTAGGAATTAGCTAAACAGAATGTCGTTTTTAACTGATTTCTAGCTAATTCCTTAACCAGAATTAAAGCAGATTTAGAAAATCTAGCTAATATCTGACTAGAAACCAGCTTAGATTTCTACCAGGGTAGTTATGCTTGTTTTATACATAGAATATTATATTTAATCCCCATATGTAATCTCTGCGGTCAATAAATTCATTGAAGTTCAGAAATTGAACTATTGATTATTGTAAATTAACCTCGTGTAGACCTACGCTTTAAACGTGTCTCTATTTAATTTTAAAAGTGCAATAAAATTAGTACAAGTATAAGAGATGGATAAATTTGGAAAAGTTAATTTTTTAAATTGTAAAGATTTTAAACCTTTCATTTTTACAAAACGTTTTATTTGAGAAATCAAAACAGACTAAAAAAATTAGATAATTTTCTTGTAGTTATTGGATATATTACTAGTATTAAAAATGGAGAACAAGATATTTAGAGATCTACGACAAAAATGAATGCACATAGACATTTTAATATATTAATAATTTCTTATCAGTGAATCAACCTTTTTCAGCAATAACTTTATTAGTGAAACACACGCTAAAAAAGGCTATAACTTTTATCTTATGGCCATGTAAACATTACTATAAAGTGAAAAAGTAAACATATACCATATCACAATATTTGAAATTTTCAGTATTGACCCACTTTAAACCAAGCCTGTAAAGTCTCAATCCCCATAATCCACAATCTGCAATCCTGGAACCTATACACCTCATCTCCAGTCTCATCATCTAATAACCACCTTCTCTTCCACCCAACATCCGCAACCAGCCTAATATCCCTCTTCACTCCCAAATATCGATCTCATCCGCGATATAATGCACTACCTGCCGTCTCATTTATCCGTCGTGGCTGTGCTCATAGCATCAGTAAAGAGGGGAAGGCGGAGGCGACGAAAGTCACGGTGAACTCCCTTGTAACCCAGTGTTGAAAATATAATGGGGAAATAAACCATCTATTAAAAGTTTAAAAATACTCGTTAGCAATTCTATTGTTCCAATTTTTATGATTATCAAAATGTTATTATTAACAATTATTTAAATGCTTTAACATTTTTGATGTGGTTGGAAAATCTGCTTTTGTGCAAGCCTTTATATTAGTAGTGAAAAAGTTATAAATGTCTAAACAATCTCTGAGAGTATATTATATAGTAAATAATAAATAGTAAATAGTAATTAATAATAAACAATAAAGAATAAGTTATGATAAATAATAAATAATAAGTAATAATAAATAATAAATTATATTGTATAATATCAGAAATTAATTGAAAAAATATCTAAAAATACTAACTTGCGGGTATCATTCCTTTGGGAATCTAAGTTTGATAAGGATTTCGAATATGTTTGTTAAAATATTGTTTAATTCTTTGAAAACGGTACCTCTATTGCTAGTTATAACCCGGAACCGGCACAATCTATAATTGCTTCAAAATTTAAAATGAAAAAATGATAAAAATAGTTTTAATTTGAAAGGTCTGGCGTGTCAAAAACTTATTCCGTTTCAAAGTTTTGACCGATGGAAATTTGCTTTCAAAATTGTATTAAAATCTATCTACTTAAAAGCAAATGAGAAAAGTTGAATTTTATTTAAATTTTAGCGCTCCTTTTAATTATTATAACTTTTGAAACAAATGACGTTTTTTAACTTGTTGATTCTATCAAATTAAAGTTTGTTATCATCTTCTATATTTAATAAATCAAAGCTATATACATTCAATAAATAGGTACTGATAACCACTATTGCAGGTGGCATTTTTAACGTATATTTTTATGTCAAAGCCTGTGTCTTGAAATTGGGGCCATTTTAGTAGCTCAAAATTGCAATTTCTAGGTATCAGAACAGATCCTAAAGTCTCATCAAACTCTGTTTCCCAAAGGTATAATATTTCTAAGTACATTTCAACTGTTCCATTTCAAACAATGTTTATTCATGAATCATAGTTGAGGAATGACAGAATAAAACCGGATAAATCCATTTCTGTTCAAACTTGATTATATACATTTTGTACATTGTAATTTCTCACTTCTTCATTATTTTTGATAACTTTTCATATATATAAAATAATATTAAAGTTTTCCTTTACTACAAAAATAAAACACGACGCTTCAAAAAAACCAACAATGTCCGTCTACCGTATCGCCCAAAAACAATCAAAAAGCAATAATTCGTTTTTGTCCCTCCGCTCCTCCTCCGTCGTCTTAATCACATTTAATTAATGCGAATTTGAATGCGAGCGCACGCGCATGGCGAGAGTGCGATCCAGGACCACGCGCGACAGCGGCCTCCGAAAAGCAAAAGGACCCTGCGCACCCCGTATACCTATATACATAGGATCGCGAAGGAGGAGCAGGCGGCGGCGGTCTCGATTTTTCGTCGATCGTTCCTCGTTATACCGGGCCACTTTTGCATCGCAGCTCCTCGCGCGCGCGCGCGCACACACGTGCAGTGCACGTATGTCCTCTGGGGGCCTGCAGGAGCGGCGGCGGCAGCGGCACAGTTCGTGCACATGCAGCAGCGGTGGCTCGCTCGAGGGTCGAGAAAAGAGGCACATCACGCACGGTGGTCTCGCTCGCAGTGTGGTCCCCCAGGGTCGAGAAACAGAGAGAGAGAGAGAGAGAGAGAGAGAGAGAGAGAGAGAGAGAGAGAGAGAGAGAGAGAGAGAGAGAGAGAGAGAGAGAGAGAGAGAGAGAGAGAGAGCGTCTATCAGCTCTCGCTCTCCTTTTCCTCAGCGCGCACGGCACAGAGCTACTCCACCTCCTCCTCCTCCTCCTCCTCTCTCTTCCTCTTCTCTTCTCCGCGAAGGAGTATGAACGCTCGACCCCGCGCATCCCTCTCTCTCTCTCTCTCTCTATATCCTTTGGCCTCTATATCGCGCACGCTCTCTCGCTGGCTTGCTCTCTTTTGAAATTGTTGTTTCGCCGTTCGCTCCTCTTCTTCTCCCTTCTGCCAGCCGGAGCTCTCTTCTTGTGTATACTTAGTTTTGTCTTTTTTCGCGCGCGCGGCCTTCGCAAAAGTGTATTATTTATGGCTGCAGTCGAGTTATGCGCGGGGGGGGGGGAGGGTTGTATTCCCTCCCTGTCGGTAGTCGTTCGCGGGATATATCCTTCTCGCGATGGCTGCCCCTCGCGCGCTTCTCTTTATTTCCCTCGTTCGACTTTCTCCTCGGTATTATATGCGCGATGATCCTTGAAACGTTAGACGTCGTCTTTTAGAGCTGCGGAGGGTATGGCTGCAGCTTGGACGTTGGCGGGTATTTTCTACTCTCTCTCTCTGGGGCTCGATTCTATGTGTGGTTTAGCGACGTGGGGAGCGACGTAGCGTGGAATGATAGCGAGATAGCGTCTGGGTATAAGCGAGCGTGGAATGATGAGGTGCATCTTTCGAATTGAGGAAACAATTTTGTTGAATATTTTCAAGATAAAAATGGGTTATTGACAAGGTAATCGTGGTTTAGTCATCACGGTAGTTAATTCGTTATTTACTAATGGACCGTTTAGGTACTGATTACTGTTCTGCAAATTAACTTTATAAAATATTAAATACCTGCTCTTATAATTGAGTTACGATGAAAATTTTGAGATTCACAAATTTTGCTCAAAATCGACCAAAATCGACAAAGTCTTATCTCTCACTTTGAAGAAGCAGGCATGTATTTTTTTTATTAATTTTTATCGTTCTCCAGTCGAAAGATCAATCAGTACCTAAATAATCGTTTGGGAAAAGCAGAAGTGACAATAATACTTAATATTTAATAAATTTCATAATCTAACGGGTATTTGTTAGTTTTAAAAATTATTTTGATGATATTAAATTTATGTCCACCTAAAATTCCTAATTTTTGTTCATTCTCAAACTAAAGCAAAAAGAGATTACATAAATAACTTGTATTATTAGTCTACATATGTTCATTCAAATACATATTTTATATTTTGCAAATATTTTATTATTAGATTTTAAAATTAAAATATGTGTCGCCAATTAAAAGTATGAGAAATTTACGAAAAACAAATGTACTAAAATAATATACATTTAAGTGAGTTGAACTAATATATTGCCACATTTAGCATGTGTAATCTTACATATTTGAGCTTTACATATGCGGTTATGGAGTAGTCTAAGTCCTCCAACATAAAGTTTTTAGAATAAATAGAATTTCCTTGTTCTATATAGAGTATATCAATTTATGAATTCTTTGATGAAGTAAAATTTCCTTCATATTTAAATAATTTTGCCGGAAGTTGGTCTATTCTCGGAGATTCGGGATTTTTTAACTTTCTGATTGCTGTACAAACTTTTATACTGACTTTTATAATGAGTTTTTAGATGTAGGGTTCAGCAATGTAAATTTCATTGCCTTCAGAAACAGCGTGCTGTTCATATACAATGTACATTCAGAAGGTTGTCGACATAATTTTTCCATCTATTCAGTAATCTACTTGTATCTGCTACCAGGTCCCGATTCTTGTCTCTTATAGTAATTGTACTTACTCTTATGTCAAATCTCTTCTTGTCAAATTTAAATATGATGAGGAAGTGTATATATATTTTATCGTAATTCTCGGCTGGCTGTCCTTTATGTACAATAACTTCCGAAAGTTACCTCATTATGTTATGAGACTAAATTTACCCTTTTTTCGTTGACCTACTAGCACATGCCTTATCATAGTCTGTTTCGGGAGTACCTTGTCCAAGTTATAAAAATCTCATCACTTTCCTCATAATTACATAAACTATTAACATTGTATATTGAACCTGTTTGCATACAGTCACTTCTACCAATTTCCTATTTTAAATTGTTGAAAGAACTGTTTCCCAATTCAAAAATGCACCTCGCTATTGCACGCTCACTATCTTGCTATATCTTTATGTACTCTAGGGGAGATCAGGGTATTTGGATGCGGGATTAACTGAAAACTTTAATTAAAGTTGTCAATTAATCACGAAAAAGAGTATGTAATTATTTAAATGAATACGTTTTGGTAAAAGCACAGATTATTTTAATATCACACACAGGTACAAACTATTTAATAAAACTTTTATTTATATAAAGCAAACTATAGTATAAAAAATAAAGTGTTCATTTAACACTGCAAAATGACCATTTAACTGCTACGTAGTTGTACTATTTGTTTTACATTAATGAAACTAAAATTAAAGTGAACTATAATCGAATAAGCAGTAAAATATACCCAGTTTATCTCACAGAATTTACGTTAACTCTTACATTCCAAATTTATTTTTTAAAAAACAAATGTTGTCTGCAAAAGTTCATTAAAAAAATTTTATTCAAAAAACACTCTACTTAAAAGTATGTTAACTGGACAATGAACATACTAGAATACAACTGTACCTTAAAGTTCCTTATGAATTTCGTAGAATAAATGCAATATTCTTTTATGTGCCATATGTGACATATGGCTATAATGGGAATGAAAGGGTTAAAAAATAAAGTAATACTTTGCTCCCACATTTTTATTTCATTGGATTTGCATTCGGATCCAAATTACCCTTGCAGGGTTAATCCAGCTATTTATGATACTTCAGACTGCATTATTTTCAAAAAGTTATTATTTACAGAACTCTCGATACATGACCACTAAATATGGAGTGGTTTTCCACAAAATATAAAATTGTTTTTGTATGAATTTGCAAAGTTGTAAAGTTGCAAAAATAATAATTCTGATTATTATAGGACAAAGAAGGTGTTACTTTTTCTTGAAATATCATTCCACGTGTTAGCTTTTGCCGCAAAAATTTTAAAAGCGTTAGTCTTCGCCGCAATAATTTTAAAAGCGTTAGTCTTCGCCGCAAAAATGAATGTAGGTATTACTTTTTGTAAAGAGTCTCGAGTTATGGTCTTTTTAAGCCATATTTCAATTTTAGAAAGCCGAATAATTTTGACGGAATAGATTATAACTTTGGTCAATAGTTTTATTTTCAAATCCCTACATTGGCTGCATAAATATATGTATTTTGAGTGTAATAAAACCTCAAAAATACCCATATACACCCAGAAAAATTCAGGTTTCCATTATGGCCATTAAAGGAGACCTAATGACTAAATGACCTATAATTTAAAAAAAATTATTTATGATACTGACCTCTTTTTCTCTAAGTAAGTTTATGTCTTTCTAATAATTTTTATATCATCAAGTTTAGTCCTTCATAAGTCCATCATTAAGACATCAACACGATTGTCGTACAATAGAAACATGTAAATTGAATGGTAAAATATTACAAAAATTTAAATTTATCTTTTTCAGAAGAAAAATGACTACTATGATTTGTCGCGTATGTTGAATATAATTTCCAAACATTTATTAAATGTTATGTGTTATTTTTCGTTATTTATAACTAAAATACTATATTTTAGTAAATATACAGTATTCTAGTTTATAAAGCAATGTATAAATGTATATAAAGCTATATTTTTAATAAATATACTATATTATTACTAATATAATTGACTAATATAAATATAATTGACTAATAATGATAATTTTTCCTACTTGACGACACTTTTTAGAAATCGCAAAATCGTAACATTACATTTATATTGATAATTAATTTTTTGAAACTGTATGAGAAGCTCGGTTTCTCATACTTGGATAGCCTGCAAGAAGTGCCCGATTTCCGCATTTTTACTGAAGCGTGCGTAATACAGCATGCGCGGATCATTTTTTTTCACGTACGGCGGGTAAAAACAATCCTTTTGTCGCGAAAAAACCCTGTAGGTATCTGTTTTGAGACAATATGTCGCAGGATAACCAGAGTATCCGTCGGATACTTTTTAGAATACTATTCTAATTTTTAGACAAATTTTTACAATGTTTCAAAAAAATTTCAAAAAGTCCAAAAAAAGTCCGAAAACAGTATTCGTCGGATACTTTGTTAAATTACATATAATGGCTATTTTATGTATTTCGTGAAAAATCCAAAAAGTATCCGAAAATATTTTGCGGTCGAATACTTGCCGATCTATGTTTTAATGTCCATTTCTAAAAATCATATTTAGAGCTTAGTCTTACTTATAAATCTGTTGGAATCTATGTTTGATACCATTACTACATTATGCGTATTATAAACATTTGTAAAGAATTTAAAGAAAAAGCAATATTTAGTTATTTTTGTAGTACCTACTCAATTAGGGATCGCAGACAGATCTAAAGTACTATACTCTTAAAAGCAAGCTATAATATTTGTTCTCGAACCGCGATTTACATTCTTTTAAGCAAAAATACCATATTTCCTATAGCCCCGAAAATGCTCCATTCCTCTCCTCTCTCCCCTTCGTGTACCTTCCGTCCAACTAAGATACAAGAATCGAGCGCCACCGCGCTCCATCCTGCGTACGCACGCGCTATATGCGCTACGTATACACCGCCATGGTCCAGAGGACGCGGAATATCTGCGCGCAGCGAAATTTGCATGAGAATCGATGCTCGCGAATATACGCCGTTGCCGCCGCTGCGGAGATGCTGCACATAGGTATACACACAGTGTGCAGTATATACGTGTGTACACACACACACACAGAGACAGGCCGCGCGGACGTCGGGAAGGATATGCAAGTGAGTGAGAGAGAGAGAGAGAGAGGGTCTGCGCTGCTGCAGGGTATTATAATCCCGAGGTGTATACGGAAAACGTGAGCAGCTCGCAGGGCTCTCCGCGCTCCGCTAGTGCTGAAGAATGCGCGGAGATGTATTATGGCGCTGCAGCAGGCCGCTGCTCTCTCGCGGTTGATTTATAGGAAAGTCGAGCGGAATATTTCACTTTGAGTTCGGAAGGTGAATATAGCGGGCGGGTGGGGTGAGATGAGGGGGGGGGGGGAGTATTATATATGTATTATAGCCGTGAGAGGGAAGGAGACGCGCGCGTGTACGATCAGCGGTTAACCTACATTTTATTTCGTTTTGCGACAGAGGCTGTCGGGCGTGCAGTGTTTCTCTTGTTGATCGTAAGAGATGATTGAATTTTGTCTACTGGATATGTATATTTGGGTTGGATCGTGAATAGTAGAGGAATAAAGGAGTATGCTCGCGTCTTGTTTATTTTGCATAATTTTCATTTAATGCAATTTTATCGGTCGTATAGTTTTATGAGAATTCATGATGATATTAAAGTTTGACGATGCTGTCTTATGAGATAACTTGTCATAACGGAGGAGCTTTTCTAGAGTTTCTTTGCGCGAAGAGCAAATTGTAGTCCTTCGCCGTTTGATTAAAGAAGTATTGCTGGGAAAGAGAGGTTCATTCCTACAAAGTCAAATGAAGTTAAGTAAGAATAACAGACTATTTACGTAGATGACTGAAAAATAGTACATACACTTTCGTAAATTAAATTAAAGGATGCTTTAAAGAGAATATCACCATTATCAGTTTTCTGATGTTATTAACTATACAATTGAGTTAACTAGGACAAATTAAAAATTACTTTTGGAATGTGGCAGTTTGAGTCAGTAAAAATCACGAAAGTATTAAAAATACTTCGCAGCTTTCTTTTTTTTAAATGTGAGTCACGTATGATAAGAGATTTTTAAAGAACAACTATACTGCTTTTCTCTCCTTGCTTTTAGTTGATGAATAATTATACTTTCAGTCAAATTATAAAAATTGCACAGCAATTAAATAAAATAATAATGTTTATTCTGAAATATTATTTTATGCAATAAATATCTGTTTTACAATATATCACAGTTCAATATTTGTAACCAACTTTAACATTCTATTTATTCCTTCATTTATTTGCGTAGTAATTCATTTCTCTATTTATTCAATTATTTATCATTTATTTATTTATTTCGTAAAAATTATAATTATCAATTGCATTTCCCATTGCCCTCAACATACAAATTCACACACCGATCAAAAATAAATAAGCAGCCTCGCGCATCATCACCTGCGCCCGAATATATAACTCCTTCGAGCCTAAGAGAAAAGAGAGGCTCGCGCGCGAGCTGCTGCTGCTGCTGCATGCAGTCCCGCGTATAAAGCATCTCTCTTCCTCCCTCTCTCTCTCTCATCCGTTCCGGCGAAAAATCTCGTAGATCACTCACGGGGCGGATCGGGTTTGTTTTATAATTCGCAAAAATCCACATCAAAAGCGTGTACACGCGCGGCGGCGGCGGCGGCATCGCGAAAATATGCTTCATGCGCGATTCGCGCGCGCGAGAAGGAGAGAGACAGAAGACAAGAAGAGAAGAGAAGAGAAGAGAAAAGAAGAGAAGACGAAGAAGAAGAAGGAGAAGAAGGATCCGAGGGAACGAGCCGTGATTTTTCGCCGACGTCTCTCGCTCGAGCCCCTGACGTATAACGTACAATTACTCTGGGACCAGATTACACGAGCATGGGAGCCTCCTCCTTCTCTCCTCCTTCTCCTTCTCCTCCTCTCTTTCCCTTCGTACTCCACGGCTCGCTATGTACGCGCTCTCTCTCTCTCTCTCTCTCTCTCGTTATTCTCTTTTCTCCTCGTTTATGATCTTCGAAGGCCGGCTAAAGTCAAGCTCGTGACTGAGGCGCATCCTTGAATTTTCCTGGCGGCGGGTCTCCTTAAGCGCTAGTTTCAACAAAGAATAAAGAGAGAGAGAGAGAGAGGGGCCCCCTCAAGAGAGAGTATATACACTCCGAAGGTGTGTATATCTATATATACTTGGGTACGGGTAGGCGAGAGCGCGATGCTGATGGCCGGCAATAATATCTATTATCGCCGCACGAAAATATAGTTAAAGCCGTGTTGTGTCCAGTATACAGAGGAGCGTGAGGAGAGGTCCATGCTATACGGAGAGCTGAAGATAGGAGCTAAGGAGTGCCTTGACGGGTGTATATTGTACTGGTATAACACCGGGATTTTTCGAGGCCTCCACGACGTCGTGAGAGAGAGAGAGAGAGAGAGAGTGAGATGGACAAGGGATGACTTCGGAGGAGATGGACAAGAGGAAAGTAGCGTTTGTAGAATGAGAAAGAGGAGAGAATGAGACAAAAGAGAGGGATATTGATTGGTTGATTGATTTATTTGTTTATTGCCGGCTGTAAAGACATCGAGCCCAAAATTGTCAATACAAAGGCTTTGTATACGCAAGTGCATTCAAGGACAGTTAATCTCGTAAATGAATGCTGATTTTCATAATGAAAAGATTTATGAGAATAGGGAACTTTATTTTTAATATATAAGAGAAAAACTGACAATTGCATGAACACTGCCCTCTTTCAAAAAGATTTCAATTTGCTTTAAACAACTTTTTAATATCTCCTATAATGGCAGTAGTTTATATGCCAAATTGGTAAAAGATAAAAATAGGCCGTTATTATACCTAATAAACTATCAGTGCAAACAAACCAATGTATAAAAAGTTACTTAAATTATTATTGGACATACAACAAACGCATTTTTTAATTTCTTCACAAATATAAATAAATTTTATAATCTGACAATTTGTATATATACAGCGGTAAATTCAGCTAATGTTAAGTTAAAATTTCATTAAATTTCCTCATTAGTTTTTAAGTAACATTTTTTTTATATCATATAATCACAAAGTATAATAAATAATAAATAAACGATAACATTTATCAAATCGTTGACGGAGTCAAAATAAGTATTACATACAGAATTGGATAAAGGACAAAGGTATAAATTATTTTTAAAGAAAAATCTTCAAATAGCTGAAATTAAAACTTAAAACATCCATCCAAAGTTATCCACATATATGATCACACATATTTTGGTAGTATCATATTCGCCACATCAGATAACATTGTTTACGTTAAAAACTTTGAAGTTAAAAATTTTGTATCGATAAAATACTTTCTCTTTGAGAAAGCAATTTTAACTACGTCTAATATTCTTATATTAGGTAGTCGATCAATTCCAACTTTCAAATCATATATTTTCACACCCCCATCCCATTCTCTATTATGCTAGTAAAACAAAATACAACATGAACCTATAAGGAAAAAGTTGCCAGATATTATACATCATTGCACGATTTAAATAACAAAGGCGCACGAGCTCAAGAAAAAGAAAAGCAAACGGAACGTCGGTAAATATATATATGCTTAAAATGTTGCGATGTGGCCTTAGTGCACTGCGTGTGGGGGGCCGCCATCGCAGCTCTCGCTTCGCTTTTATGCCTCAAAATTTTTCCGTGCGCCTCGGCCACGCCGCCTCCCCATTTCAATTACTGGTCATTACGTTTATTATTACGTTCGGACCGAGAGTGAGAGAGAGAGAAGCTGCGGCGCGCCGCACTCGTCGAAGACGAGACGTCGAAATTTCTGCATGCATGCAGACTGCAGAGAGCGAGCGAGCAAGCGAAAATCGTTTCTTGCGTTTTCTTTTTGTTGCCGTTTGGATTTTTAAAATCACTGCACGCGGTGCGCGGTGCGCCCGGCAAGTCTAATTGAATCGACAATGTGCACCGACGCCCTCGATTATTATTGTTATTACTAGTTAGAGGGATAATTTATGGCTGTCATCGAGTGTGTACTGTATACACGCGCGAGTAAACGCAGGGTAAATGCGCCTCTTCGTGCATAGCAGCGCCACTGCGGCGCGAAGGTTGTTTCTGAGCGCGCGAGTGTGTGCAGGTGGAGGCGAGCGTTTTAAATTTTCAAGGGGAGGATTATCAACGAATTGTATTGCGAAAGTTTTAAGTTGAAGAAAAATTTTTGTAAGTATAAGCTGTTTGTCTTATTTGGTTGCTTATAATCGAGAAATGAGCAGATTTACTTGCATTAAAAACTAAAATAGAAAAGTAAAAGAAAATCTTATTCTGCATGAACCTACGTTGTCAATACAATATACAACCTTTAACGGAAGCAAAACAATGACAACTTTTTAAAATATAATTGCTTTTTAAACAAAATTTGAAGATGATTTTTAGATTTTTTTTTCTTATTTAGACAAATAAAAGTTGTTAGAAAAGTTTTTCTACTTTAGTTAAATATAACAAACGACAGCACTTACACCGACTTTCAACTACAGCAATGATGTCACGGCGGAATAAGCTACTTTCTCGAAATAATGTAATATACAATAGTTTGGGTAATATTGAAAAACGTGGTTCTCTGTTGAGCGTAATTGATAATTTAGTTCTCTTTAGCGATACCTACAACGAAAATTAATTAACCAGAAACATACCAATCGGTTTGTATTTATTTTGCTATTATATAATCACACAGTTCGACGACTGATTATTGTCGATTATTATAATATTGACACATTAATGATTGGATGATTCTCTGGGTACATTATTGCTATCAATTTTGGTAAATAAAATATTATTTGTGTACCACAAAGAAAAATGTATCGAAAATTTTCGATTTCTGTCTACGTTTATTCTACAGCGTTTATGAAACTTTTGTAACAAACTTTTTATCTGCAATTTTTTTATGTACACGAAAGTAATTGGAGGAGACCACATGTAGTAGTGTACGTGTGTACCCTCAGGCTAAATCGACTGATGAAATACGTTTCAAATTTTTGAATAACCCCCAATGAACGTGTTCGAAAAAGAAATAACTTTAGTAGCACACGATGTCATTTAAAGAAAAACTTGAAAAACATTCTGTGTCAGTCCAATTTACATCTGTGGGAATGCATGATGTACATATATGTATACCATATAGTAACATATTTTCTACGAAAATACAATATTTACAGTCTGATACGATGGTACAGAAAAAAATATGGGTTTTTTATATACATTTTTTATTTCTATGTGACGCTATCATTCTTAAACTCTGATATTTTTTAAAACTTTTTGCACGATAAAGTGATATGAAGTTTTCTTGCTTATCAAAATGTGACAAATACATGTTAATTGTTTAATATATCTGTGACTTCCAGGCATAACCATTAAGGTCCATTTTTCAAAATGTCGAGATATTGAGGTTTAAATTTTTCAATTGCCATCTAAACCTATGCAAAAGAAAGGCATAGATTATGAAAAAGAAAAAGATATTATTAATAGAAATAGATAGATTTTTTAAACTTCTGACTTTATACATTGAAGTTCACCATACATAGATACCAAAATCACTAAAACCTCAATTTTCAAAAAACTGGACTTAAGTGGTTATTCCAGGAAGCCACAGATATAGGAAAGACTAGGATATAACGGACCACGGGGTATATCGGACCTCTAGTCATATTTGCTGTAGAGGGACGACATTTTTTGTTCCGCGTCTTAATCTACTTGTGGTCATAGTGCGCGGTAATTTTTTTGTATGAATTCTGATTCTCCAAGCAAACAAATTTTTACAGCGCTGTAAAGTTTTAAATTGAAAAATCAGATACTATGAAAAATAATAACAACTTTTCAAATCGCAAACCGTATATGTTTTTGATTGATTTAAAAAAGCAGACAATGCTCCCTTTTTAGGATATGTTTCAAGCTTCATTTTGCTTTTTGTTTCTTTTTATTTCATTAAGATTACGAAAAGTTATGATACGGAACGTTAATTTTTGCAAATGGGACATAACAGGCCACTTTTGTTGGGGTATAATGGGCTACCATTTTTAATACATATAAACATTTTATTTGATTGTAGAAGAGTAGACATATCATTGAGAGCTCCAAAAGAAAGAGGTTGACATGTTTATCTATAAAAAAATCAAATAGAAAAATTGAAATGCTAGCAGATATAAAACGAGAATTTTAAGTCATTTTAGAGCCGTAAAAATGGCAAAAATTTTCATGCAAAGCGGCTGTGAAGTTTCTTTTTATTTGTCAGTTGTAACGTATCTTGATCTAATATCGCGATTGCTTAAGCATAAACATACATTGTACTTTCCTCATACGATAGTTTGGTACCAATAATTTAACAGCAAGAACGTAAAATTACGCTGGCCCGTTATACCCGAATGGGGGGCCCGTTGTACCCCAAATATTTCTTAAATTGCTATTTTCGATGTGATTTAAAAGTGCATGTAACTATTGAAAAGAAACATTAAATACTAATCTCAATATAGGATAAAATTCTTCAATTGGATAGTAACTAAATGCTATTTTAGTTTTTTTTATTAATTATGCTTTATATAATTTCTATGGGTCATTGCATTTTAGTACATAGAGCATTTATTAGAATGAGTTTGATATATGTAAGAGAAGACGTGCAACTATTAAAATAATTATTAAGCAAGCATAAAAACTTTATTCTTTTTGAGAAAAACATGCTTAAAGTTTGGAGAATATTAAGAATTATCATACAACTAAAACGAAGCACGTTTAATTAAATAGTTATTTAATTTATTACATATTTGTATTATAATTTATTATTAATAAAGACTCTTATTCAGTTGTTAATAGTTTAGCTCTTATTCGTCGAAAATCTTTTTCAAAGCAGAAAATGAAATGAGAATATTATTTGCAGCCAAAGTTATACGCATTTTAGAAGGTCCTCCAGTAATTTTATTCAAATTATTAAAAAAATGCTATTTTTAGGATTTGGTTTAAAAGTGAAATTGTTTGCATATTTTGATTACTTATGGGGTATATAAAGTATTCTATATGCTAAAAGTACCTAAACCGCTTCGACGGATGATTTCTTCGAAGTCCTCCTTTTTGCTTAAAATGAGGTATGCGCATAGTACAATTATGAATTTTATTGAAACTGTGCTTAAAAGACTTTCTTTAGCATAACATATCTAAATCGGATTTCATTAAAACGAAATTTTATTACTAAGTCATTAATTTTGAATATTGCAAATATGTTTAACTTTTTTAAGTAAATAATAAAATTAATATCTAAAAAATTAAATTTTGTTCAATAAAATTCATAATTGCGCTATGCGTATACCTTATTTTAAGCAAAAATGAGGCCTTAGAAGAAGTCATCCATCGAAGAGCAGCTTAGGTACTTTTAGCATATAAAATACTTTATATCTCCCACAAGTAATTCAACTCTGCAAAAAGTTTTCAATTTTCAACCAAATCCTAAACATAGCAGCTATTTTAAAATTTTTGATAAAATCCCTAGGGGATCCCCTTAAATGACGAAAATGATGAGAAAATATGAAATATTATTTAATTTTCACGTATTTTTGACGATTTGTAATGTCGGATGTAAGTAATATCGTGCACGTCTCAAATTAAAGCTCACTCTAGTTTAATTTTTTGTTATGAAAAAGTTGTTTAGGAGCTGAGTTATTAACGACTCAATAAGAGCATTTATTAAGTACAAATTGCTTAATGATAATGTAACCGTTGATTTAACTTGTCACCAAAAGGAGTATTGTTCACTATTTTTCCGTTTGTAGAACGCCAAACGCATTCGAAAAAGTCGGGACTGGTAAGTGTACAATCAAAAATTTTTTTTTTCTTTTTGCGTCGAATTGTTTCCCATTTTCTATAGAATTGCTCAGAATAAAGTACATAGTTATACATAAATATGTGTAAAAAAATGCTTCTTTTTAACAACTTAAATTTCATGCTTTGACCATAATCAGTCAAAATGCATTTAAAAAATATATCACGGCTAGAGTTGATTCTAGTTTGGAAAGGATCCTTGCTCATTCGATTGCCCCTGTCCGAAGGCGTTGACACGGCAACCTCAACACCGAAACCTCCATCAATACACATCTCTCCCCAAGCTCAAGCGACGCATCTCGAGTGCGCTTATCAATCAACAAGCCCAATAAAATCAGGCCCAAACAATCGGGTTGTACCCATCTCCCCAACCCTAATCGTCGCTTAATCACCTTAATCTTTCCGCAAATCGACGAAATCAATCTCCCTCGTACCTACACACCTCCATATCCGTATTATACACTGCTGCACGAGGCATACATACACAAGGCCCAGCTTACGCGCGATCTCACAGCCTTCGAACAGCGGCGCGGTGCACACGATCGCAAGAAAAAAAAAGACGATCGACAGCACGAAGAAGACCGCAACGGCAGCGCATCGAACGCATAGGCGTATAATATACGAGGCGTATTTATACGAGGGGGCTCTCGAGGCGAAAGAGGATAAAAAGCGGCCGAAGCCCCGGGATTTTCGGGCTCGCGCATCGCGGCTGCAGGGCGCGCATCGCGCGGGTATTATATTGACATTGACGGCGATCGATCCTGAAGCTCCCTCTGATTTTCTAGTCGAAAGGAATCTCAAGACAGAGAGAGGGGCACACCGCGTCCGCGCGAAATCGCTCGCTCGTTCAAAAGCGATCACGCAAAAAAGAGAGAGAGAGAGAGAGAGCCACCCTCCTTCCCCCGTCTTATCCCGAAAATCCATGAGAAAGAGACGGAAGACGTAGAAACGCGCGGGACGCTCGCGGCAGACGGAAGCACCTGTCGCTGCGTCGCCGCTTTAGGCTTGTACGTTGGCGCGCGAGAAAGAGGAGAGAGAGAGAGGATAGTTGGAGCCCGAGTCAAGTTGAGTGCATGCGCTGCCGCTGCGCGCTTCGCGAACGAGGCCTCGTTTATAAATCCAACATACAATCAACTTTATGGCGGTTGCGCGCTGCCGCGCGCCAGGTCGACCGAAGTAGGGGGAGGCTAAGGTACACACACGTGCGCTCACGTATTACACTCCACTCCTTACTGCAGTCCATGTGGACGGCGAGGGGGTATGTGTGTAAGTATGTGAGCGCGAGAGCAGCGCGAAGCGCATAACGTAGGATAAGGACGGTATAGGTCGTTCCGGCGGCGGTGGCGGCGTAGAGGATGAAGCAGGAGAGAGGGAGAGAGTGGTAAGGAGGATCGTGAGGCTCGGAACCGGGTTATTACCGCCTTGTTAGCTTGAAGGGAAGGAACGAGCTGCAGTGCTCGCAGGTGCAGCTATCTCTCCTCTCCTCTCCTCTCCTCTCCTCTCTCTCTCTCTCTCTCTTTCTCTCGCGTTTAATTTCGGACAATTAAAGTGCTCCGCGCCCGCCGGTCCCGTTGTCCGCACGCGCGTTTCTTCTTATTATTGCCTTCTTGCTGGCCGACTCGCTGCTCGCATGCAGATCTCCGCGAGAGCAAGGTAGGCTAAGCTGGCTGAGCGGAAAATAATTGTTCTCTTGGTGTTAAGCTTTGACAATGTTTAAAAAAAGATTGCTGAACATTGCGATAGAGTAGTGTATGTGTGCTTAGATTTGTTCTTAGATAAAAAATTACACACGATTTTTCGGAATATCCTGCGCGATATTCCAACCAAATATCAGCCGGATTTTTTGCTGAATATTTTCTACAAGAGATAAGGTACTTTATTGGTTGGAACAGGGTTATTTTCGGAAATATAAAAGAGTACATTATTTCTTTAGTTTGGAGAGTTTTCATTCCGGGAGCTCCTCTTTCGGTACACTGAGCGTGTCACGCACTGATTTCGTGTAAGAGAATACGTGTGCGAAGAAAAATATTACGAAAAAGAATAGAAACTGTATTTTAATATGGCGAATAATGCTATAGGTACAATTTTAGCAACGTCATAGGTAACTAAACATAGAAGTAATTTGCTTGGTCAGCAAAAATATTTGCACCAACTGCTAAACCGCTTTGCCGTATTCGGCAAAAGCCGTTGCTAGGATTTTTGGCAAAAAGTTTTCAAAAAACTTATGCGTGGAATGTATCCGTGAAAGTTTGTACAAATGTTACAGACGTTTATTAAAATTGGGTAACGTTTGGCACGTAAAGCTTTAGGTAAATATATTTTATTTGATTGTAATTCTCACAAACTTCGTCAAAATTATTATTTCGTAAAAGAAAATAGATTATAGATAATTAGAGAGCTTTCCTTGCCAAATGTTGGCTACTTTCGTTTAACGTTTGTAAAACTTTGATTAATTTAATTAAAATCGAGATTTTAAGCAAAAGTTTTTAATTTTTTCTTTTTAACTAAGGCTTTATTTGCCAAATTTCCGACAATTTTGAATAAAGTTAGACAAAGTTTAGCAAAGTTTATATTTCTACTAGAATGTTACTTCTTTTTGTCTTTCTCACGGGGTACATAGAGTTCGCCTTTACGTCTTTGGAAAGGAATGAAATAATTAACAAGGGTGCTGCTGCGAGTTATGCATCTTTGAGCTTGCTTTAGATTTTGGAGTTGGCGTGCGATGTATATGTATATATAGAGAAAGTAGGTGGTGTACGTGTATTATGAGCTGAGCGAGTGCGCAACGTTCGCAGGGGAAATTTAGGTATATTTATATGCCGAGCTTTCGCTGTTTCGTGGAGAACAATGTGTGTAGGAGAGAGATCTGGCTGCATACTGCACGTTTACCAAAAATTTACGCAAATTCGCGAGATAAAACGCTGCGCGAGAGTGAGTTTCGTGCTGCCGACGTGTTCTGCGCTTTTATCTTGCGGGGACCGTATGATGTGTATTGTTGCGCGTTTTCTTTATTGTCGGGCTGATTTTGTAAAGTGTCTGTTTGTTTTTTTTTAAATTAGCGAAGTAGAGAAAATGTGGCGCGATGTATGAATTTATAAGTAAATGTGTGAACATAGCGGTTTTGTTCGTACGGTGCACGAAAATGTAATTCTTCGTTCCATTATTGAAATTCAATACATAGCGTCTTTTACATAATTTTTCCAAACTAGGAGAATTTGTTGGTGAAAGTCATGTTGTATTTAAAATAGAAGTATAGCAAGAGTAAAACATTCACTTATATACCAAAATTCCTATACCAAAATTTGGTTAAAAACTCGTTTTCATTTCAATTTTTCAATAAGTCTCTAATTTGATTAAAGAAAATTGGAAGTAAAGTTTTTATGTCGATTAGTGATAATAAAACTATTAAGTTATAAATATAAAATTTTAAAAATAAATAATTAAGGGGGGGGGGGGGTTTAACTGTGTAAGAGTGTCTGTTCCTCTTAATCGTGTTTTTCAATGTTTATGATGCTCTATATGTACATTAGATTAAATTGAATCATTCTGAAACTTTGCATAGTGTTTGTTAAAGATATTTCGAAAATATTGTCCAATATTTTAAATATTATTTTTTATAATTATAATTTTTTTTACTTTAAAAATAGTTTTTTTTATTAATTATTTAAAGAAAAATTGATTTCTATTTTTGAATCAAACAAAATTGGACAAATTCTTTATATTGGTTTAAAGAAAGTAAAAGAATTTTTTTTTAATACCTAATACAAAAGTATGTGCGCATAGAGCAGCTTGTATCTGTATCAATAAATAACGGTTTTTTCCAAATAATTTTGACTATAAAATCTAAATATTGACTAGAATACGACTAAGACTGTATTTTATGACCTTATAGGACGTGCTATCGAGTAAAAAATTGAATAAGTTCAAAAATACAGGATTTGAGCTATTCAGTATAGACATACCTTAACAGCTAGAATATAATATACCTATTATAATAACCAACCTTTATTAATATATATATATATATATATATATATATATATATATATATATATATATTATGTATATATATATATATATGTATATATATTATAAATTAATAAAATAAACTGTATTTTTAAAGTACAAAATATTATAATTATAAAAAATAATATTTAAAATAAAAATTGGACAATGTTTTCGAAATATCTTTAACAAATACTATGCAAAGTTTCAGAATGATTCGATTTAATCTAATGCGCATATAGAGCATCATAATCATTGAAAAACATGATTAAGAGGAACAGACACTCTTATACAGTTAAAATTCCCCATTAATTAATTTTTCTTTAATTTTATATTTATATACTTGATAGTTTTATTATCATAAATCAATATAAAAACTTTACTTACAAATTTTTTAAATTAAATTAGAGGCTTTTTTAAATATTGAAATAAAAACGAGTTTTTAACCAAATTTCAGTATAGTTTTACTCTTGCTATACTTCTATTTTAAATACAATTGCTATACTACTATTTTAAATACTCGTACAATATGACTTTCACTAACAAATTTTCCTGGTTCGGCAAAGTTATATATATAGGTCATTCTAATACTTTTTTAACAAACCTTGAGCACTCATATCAGGGATTTTGCTGGCGATTTTTGATATGAAAGTACTCATCAAAATAAGCAAAAAATCTTATATATTATATAAAGCACAAACGTCTTTTTACTGGAAATAGTCTATGCTGGAGTCTACGTATCATATTTTAATTATAAAATATAAAATAAGAATTATCTCAACACGATAGGTATAAATAATTGATCACATCAATTTTAAGTTGAAGTTAAACTGTAAACAATATTGTAAAGTAAACTCTTATACTCTGTTTAAAATTGTAATTTTCTGATTTTGATGATATGTTGCGAAAGCATCGCTAACTTGTGCCGGATGAATTAGAGTTTATGCTTTCGGAGTAAAAGTTGACAGAACTAAACTTCGTCAACGCAAACTTAGTTCGCCAAAGTCTTCACTTGGCTACACGAAACTTTCGCATAAGCATACACATGAAATTTTGTTTGGAGCACTACAACTTATTCCCCTAGAGCAAGTAATTGATTTTACTTGTCACTGTAAATTTTAAACAATTTTTTTAATTTCCGCAATTTTCTAAAGATGAAAAATAATTAAAAAGGGTTCTTCGTGAAGTAGCAGAATGTCTTCAAGCTTGAAAAGAATCCACATGTTTTGTTATTTCGATATCAATATTCCTTCGAAAGATTTGACAAAACTATCACTACTAGTTTGCATGCAATAGTATGTACATAGTGCAACAAGGGAGAAAAATTTACTTTCTCTAAGCGAGGTTGATGATTGAGCACTAACACAAGTGCTCAAATCATTATCCGAGTCTGAAAAAGCCCTTTCTCCTATTACACACCGTATTTTTTTTAATTAGTGCAAGAATAGATCCTTTGTTATGCATGTAAGACGGATGCGGAATTAGGCATTTTGACTCGACAACCGCACCAAAAGTTAAATTCAATTGGGTAACAAATAAATATAGATTAATTTTTCAAAATTTCGTAAATTGTTGAAACTTTTTCAAATATTTTCATAATTTTCAAGTATTTTCAAAAATTTTCAACATTTTAATAATTTAAAAGATTTTTAAGTTTTTAAAATGTTTAAAAGATTTGATGCGGAAAATTATTTTCCCTGGGTAGAGAAGACCGCTACTCGAAGACGCTCGAAAAGTTCGATTTTCCGATCGCTTTACAGGCATGAAAAAGAGCCTTTTTCATGCACGTGTTAAAAAAAATAGTTTGTACTAACTACTATTTGTTATTTAAATTTATTAAGAAATGACCACTGAAAAAATCGTTACCAACTCATTTTTCTATCTCATTTTTTATACTTCTGACAAAAATAAAAACATTGTATAATATACAATTTCAAAAAAAAATTTTGATTTTAGTATCAGGAGTAACTAAAAACATTAAAAAAAAAACGTAAAAATGTACTGCTTTTGAACCTTTTCTTAACTGATTGAGGCTCTTACTTTTCAAATATGAATTTTATGAAAAAATTAAAAAATACTAAAGTCTTCAAATGTGAATGTAATAAGTATTACCGAACTATCAACAAAATTAAACCTCATGCGCATGGAGCATCATGAACATAAAGAATTGAATGTCGAGAAAAAGTTTTATTTTCTATGATACATAATGTCAATTACTTCATTAAAATCATTATAACTTTAGTTAGTTTTAGAGTTATGATATCTATGAGGTCTTAAAATATTCATTTGATTATAAACTATAATATAACCCAATAAAACGAAAATCGACTTTTTGAGTGATTTTGGGTATAGAACCACCTTAAACGCGCTACTTAGTCTTAAACTTTCTTTTAACAGAAAGACACGAGATCTCAAGTTTCTGTGTACATATATACACATGGCGTGAACAAGTCTATAAGCTAGAATAGCTAGTCCGTATAAACGCTCATACACGTAGCTGCTTTACGCTTGCGTATAAATGACTTCCTAGCGATAGCGCGATCTTTAAACGTATTAATTAATATAGAACTAATCAGTAAAAACGTAATTACAATTAGTAACAGTTTTAATATGTTTTGGTTAAAAATAATTAAACAAACAAATCGAACTTCAGCTATGGAATTCTATATCTGTCATAACGAGAAGTACGGAGCACTCAATAGCTTCCATAGTGGAAGCTTGATAGTTCTGCCTGACTTTAACGTTAACCGAATTTTCTACATTCTTATGATGTTTATTTAACCGTCATACGGCAGAATAAGTTTTTGCCTGCCATGATTATGTCTATGCACATGATCTGTTTATATTTAATGATTAAAATCATCTTTATGAGCTATAGGAAACTGTCAAATAACCTTACAAGTTCTTAAATTTTCACGAATGTAACATTTGCGGCAAGTAAGGTGGGTGCAGGTAATCTACACGAGATCTCGCTGTATGCGTTATTCTGGGGCGCCACAACTCCTCCAGTATGATTCATTTGCTACAAGTAATCCCTTTCTGTCAGTGTATGAAATTATTTGTTCCAATATATTAATGTAGAACGCTTCAAACCCTATGTAGGGGAGACTGGGGTAAAGTGAACATAGTAGCTCTAAAAGTCGAAAAACATTTATTTTTCAGACTTAAAACATTTCTTTTTAAGTTGCACAAGAAACCTCTTACATCAATAAACATACTAGCAACTTAAAAGAAAGTAATTTATTAAGTTTAATATTATTTAGCTAATTTTGAAAAATACCGGTTCACTTTACCCGGGCCTTCAGTGCGGGGTAAAGTGAACTAGAGGATAGAATAAAATATTTTGAAGATATTTTACTACTTTTTGCACAAGAATAGATTAAAACGTTAATTTAGATAATAACAAGACCAAAAAGACATATTAAAACCTTTAAAATACTGTAATATACGAAACAGTTAGATATGGAGGTTATGTTGGCCCAATTTGGTATAAATACGGAATGCGTTGCAACAAATACTATGTATACTACATTAACACTCACAGTGATCAATATTATGTTACATTTTTTATCTGATCCCGTACAAATTAGTGCTATCGCATTTCTCTCTAGACCACTTTACCCCAATTCACTTTACCCCGAGACGTCGATTCTTAAAAATGTTTGTTTAAAAAAAGAAAAACCTCTTTTAAAGCTCTGCATTCTTGACAATAGTAAGTAACAGCTATTTGGAGTAATACGAAAAAAAAATCTAGCAATAAAAGTGATTATTAACATTTTTAATCGTTATAACGAATTCGACAATCCAACTTTCTTTTAAGGTCGAAAAATACAATTATTTTTCCTTCATAAAATATTAATCGATATGCAATGAAACTTTTTAATTATCATCCTTGGATAATTATCTTTCAGTAAAATTAAAATTAGGCGTAAATAATAATTTGTTGAAGAAATAATAAGCATGATTCACTTTACCCGTGTGTTGACTTTACCCCAGTTTCCCCTATTCAAAACTAGAAAACCTTAACGACACACAAAATCCTTATTGGTGCTTACGCTGATCCACACGACCGTTTGCGAGCTTGCGCGGCGTCCTTTTACAAAGTCTCTCCTCTCCCCTCGCGGGCCTGCACTTTCTCGCGAATGCGCGAGCTCATTTTCCTCTTCCATATTCGTTTCCGATTTCTCCTCCGCTGCGCACACGCGGCTTATCAGACGGTAGCAGCGGCTCTCGGCTCGCGGCATCCGTTCTTTTTTTACGGGTCATACGGAGATCCGCGCGCGCGAATATGGAGAATTAGTGCCGGGCGATTAGTTACTTTCTATTCGCCTTTTGAAGCTCGAAACGCGATATACCTTTCACGGGATGGCTCGCCTCCTATATGCACTGCTGCGCTGCGCAGCGCTCGATGTCTATACGTACATATGCACGTTATACGTATACCTGTAGCGCGTGCAGTGCACCGGTCGAGATGCCGCCGCGCGTATACAGAGCTGCCGAGAGTTTATATCCCCCTCCCTCGGGTCATTTTCTCTCTTTTCTTTTCTAATTTTCCTTATTCGATTGTCGGCGGCCGGCCGAGGCGCTCGGCGTGTGTATATTATGGGCAGCAGCAGCAGCGCGCGCGCGCGTTTTTAGCGAGTGCAACCTGGTGCAGCGCGCACGCTTCATTCAAATGTTGCGGGATTTATTTGCGTGTTGTTTTTGCGCGTGGCCATTATATGGGCGCACGGCGATTTGTTAGCGATTTGTGAATATATATAGAGATATATATGTATATATGAGCGAGTAATTAATGACGGGGGTAGCTCGTTTATCAATCGAAGAGGAAATTTGCGAAAATTGCGGATGGTGATGGGAATGGCGGTGCAGATTGCTAACATAAATGCGTGTACAATGTGTACATAGTATTTATTGAAAGTGCATGGTTTACGAGATTCCGGACATAATTGTATGAGAAATTCCTGAAAGTATTATGTCAAAGTTATGCTTTAAACATAATTGCTATCAATACCGGAAAACTCTTGTATGAGAATGTTTAATTTTTTATTTCTTTAATTCATTACTTTAAAGAATATGGTATGTTGCATGTTAGAATATTAAGAATATATTCATAAAAGAAACGTATATTACGGATTATCGTAAAGGAACAGATGAAATTTTTTTAAAGATATTAAAAACTTGTACTCTTATATAAAAAAGTTTTTTGGCCACATATTATAACTTTAAGTGAGTTGCTATGTGCGTCATGATAGAAAAATAAGTTATATACACGTTTTAGAAGAAAACAACGTAACTAATTTAACCAATTTGTCATGCTTTCTATTCGTAAGAGTTGTATTAGAGATGACCTACATTAGAAAAGTTCGGTTAACGCAATATTCGTTTATTTAGGTATATTACGAAAAAAAAATATTTTGATAAAAGCTTTAATTTTTTTCATTTCATATTCGGTAATCAATCCTCAGATTTTATATACACGATTTAGACCTAATATTTTGTTTCCTCAAAGAGGAAGTTTTGTGATGATAAAAAAAATGTTTTGCTAAAAACATGTTAGAAACATGTTTTCAGACATTAGGAGTTAAAATACACCATTTTTAGAAAAAGTCTGTATACATGTGTGTGTGTATGTGTGTGTATATGTGTGTGTATGCGTGTGCGTGTGCGTGTGCGTGTGCATGTGCGTGTGCGTATGCGTGTGTGTGTGTGTGTATATATGTGGATGGACGTATATGAAGATTACTCTTAACATTCACGATCAAAATTAATATTTCAAGGTTCAAAGATTTTGCTTATTTAGAAAGAAAGAGGGTGAAAAAAAATATTTGTTTGTTTTCGATGTTTTTTTTGTTTTTTCAGCGGTGTTTCGATTTTTGAGTTTTAGTTCTTCAGGTTTATTGGTATGTTTTAAATAATTCCATCGATTCATTTTGTATGCATTTGAAAGAGCATAACATTACCTATCTTTTCCGACCCGACAATTTAAATGAGCTACTTTATTTTTTCCGTTTTACACGAAAACGTCGTATTTTGTTTAAACGGTGATATCTGGGAAATATTACATGAAAAATTTTTGAAAAAATTTCAGGTGATTAGAAATATGGATACAAATATTTTGGATAACTTGAGTAAAAGTTTCATTATTCCTTCTGAAAATTATCAGTAAGGAAGCATTTTACTATCTCTTGAAACTGATAGAAGCCTAGATTATAACGATCTTTACATTCAGAGTTATTTGAGGTTGTTTTCTTCTTTTTGATCGTTAGTATGTCGAGAATGACGCGGTCAGTTATTACAAACCGGGGTTAATTTTTTTCGTTTTTTAATGAAGATTTTTAATTGAAAAGAAATTTTCAGATTCATCGATCCATTTTTATTTTACAATAATTTCTTTATTTTACTATATTTTACGATATTCTGAAATCGATAAGGTAAATTATTTTTGTATTTTAGAAATAATATGATTGTTTAATTCTTCCTTTCTTTCTTTGTATTTAATGGTCATGCGTCCCCTTTTTTGGGATTAGATATGTCACAATGCATATATGATTTTGTATTTTACATTTGTATTTTCTTTACTTGTTTGTTGTGTTGTTCGATGTCGGTCGAGAGAAATCCATCACCTGTTTACTAGCGTCTCAAACACTTTTGAGAAGGCTATATGGGCGCTTACGTCCTGCATTAAAGCACAATCCGTAATCAGAGATCTTTTTCCGACGAAAAACTCGAAGAAAAAATTCTTGAGAATTTTCGCCAAGAATCGAACCCTCAACTGCTTTACCTTCGTCGAAGGTAAATATATTTACAGGGATGGTATAACGGTTTTTGAGGTCACTGATTACTTTTTTTTTTTTTTTAACGTCGCCATGTTGTGCTCCCATGTGGTGCTAATCGACGACGGGAGTCTGCGGTGTGTTTGTAAACAAAGCAAATGTAATTTTTACAGAGGTGCTTGTATCAATCTGCAGAGACTAGGATTCGAACCCGGGTCACCGGCGTGGGAATTCGCCACTCTACGGACTGAGCCGCCGCAGGCCCCTGTCACTGATTACTAATCCGAGGTCGGATTTGTTAAATCCAAAATGGCGGATTCAAGATAGCGGATCGGATTGATACAAATTTGAACAAATTGGCTAAAAATTAGTAGGGGATTTTGGGGGTATCTGTTTACGAATCCGAGGTTTGATTTGTAATCAATGATAAATCAGAACACATTTTTTGAAATTATAATTAAAAAGGATACAGAAATTTAAAATTAATTTATTAGAATAAACAATTTTATATTAGAACAATTAATTTAGTTTGAAGAAGCTAACTGCCAATGAATCGGCAGCGGTTTTTTCATTGTAATACGTGTAACGTATACATACGGCAATATGTAAGTCTAAAAATGAATACAAAAGTGCGTTTTATACGCGCTTAGATGTGAATAAATCCTACATAAAAATGTAAATAAATTTGTAAATAAACTAAAATGTTCTTGTAATATAAAAAGAAACCCCTAATGACAATTATTTTGTTAGAACATCATTTATTACACTACAATATATACTAATATATATTAAATTTATAGATATAAATGTACAATAATTAAAGTACTTCGATAAATGAGTATGCTTGTTAAATTAATAAGTTTATGTAAATTTGCACACGAGAATCTCTTTTTAAAAAAGACATAATTTCATTTATTCTATAATCTGTATCTGTAGATAAATTAATAAAATTTTAAAAAGTTTTAAAAAGTTGGTGCTAAATTAATGAAACCGACGAAAAGTTTTATAACGATAAAAACATTATAAGTTATAAATTTATAATTTTTTTATAACTACGAAAATATGTCAGTACGACGGAAAATCAACATTAATAAAAAATCAAAGAAAACGTCATATCAGCCTTGTACCAAACTATAATATCTAACAAAAATTCAAAGCAAATTTACTCTCCCAAAAAAAGCGTCCCCTCTCATTCCCTACATCGCGATCCGCACTCGCTGACCCATTCACGCGAAATTACAGTCATCGAGTTTCACGCTAGTTGAAACAGCTCCAAAAGTCCATTCCACCGGTGAATCTATACTAAACGTGCGTTAAATTTCGCGTACACTGCACTGCGCTCGCATAGACCATTAATCTACGGCGCATCCCAAAAACGAGCGTCCGGAAAAAAAGGCAACAAACATACACCAACCGTAAAAAACCGAGAGACCTCGAGAGAATCCTCGCGTACCTTTGTACGAGCAATTAGGTAGCCCTCGGTAAAAAAAGAAAGAAAAAAAAAGGTAGAAGAGAAGCTCGTGCGCGCGCGCGCGCGCTCGCGCAATTCGTAGCACGCGTCGACAAACTATAATTTAGATTTTGAAGAACAATCCCCCGCGCTCGCGCGGGCGCCGCCGCAAAAGGAGAGCCGTGATGGGCCGCTCGGCCCGACAAAAAAGGCGAGTCTCGCAAACTCGCGAAGACGAGGAGGCAGAGAGACTGCAAAAAGAGGAGGAGGAGGAGGAAAGGGAGCAGCCCTTTGTGCCAGCTCCGGACTCGCATTCCAGAGGTCTCGTGGAGCCCCGCACGCGCGACGTCGACGACGACGACGACGACGAAGACGATGATGTGCTGTGTATGGTATACGCAGGCCGGCCGCGTGCCCCATTGCTTTTCATGCTCCGCGATTCAAGCTTGCCTTTTTTCTTCGTTTGTATCATAATTCTATAATCGTTGGAGATCATACGTGAGCTCGCGAGTTTGAGGGTTTTTTTTGTATACGGAGCGATCGCGGACGATTTCATGCCGAATCGCAGGCGGGGTGGGCATTGTTTGGGAAGCGTTAGGATTGTTAATTAAGATTGGTATTGATGGAGCCTAACCGCCTTTAAATTAAAGATTAAAATACTAGTAGATTTTTAAGGTAGATGGAAATAATTCGTCGTAGTTAGGTCTGTAGATTGTTCGATGAATTTGAATACATCATGCTTATATATATTAGAACGTGGCAGAATTTTTTTAGTTTGAAGGTGATTAGATTCCCACAAGTAAAGCGAAAAAATGTTAGGGGTTATGATTAGGTGATGATTGATAAAGTTACAGTATTGGAAATGAAATATGAAGGAATTTATAACGGAATCTGAAGGCACCATTATAAATTTATGTTAAAAATTTGTTAATGATATTGTTTATTCATATGTATGCATACACTGTAAAAAATAACACTAAATTTAATGTACTTTTAAGTCACAAACTGAAAATTTTTTTACGATACACGTAACAAAAATGTAAATGATGTACATTTGCATGAAATTTAATACACATTTCATAAAATTTAGTACATATGCATTAAATTTAATGTAAATGTGTATTAAAGTTCAGTAATTGTAACATTAATTTCCAGTTATAATATAAAAATGTAATATACATCAGCAACTTTTGCTTCCATTACATGTAACAGAAAGTTTCTTTACAGTGTAGAGATGATGAACAATAACTGATAAATTGGAAACATCAATTATAATACATCGATTTCCAATTTATTTTCACTTACAAGTTTAAATTGATTTTCCACTTTGTTACTGCGTTGTGCTACAAACACCCAGCTTTAGAGTTTTATGGGTCGCCGATTTTAATCAATGCTTATGTATAAACATGTATACCATCATAATTATATGCTGTTGATTCATATTTCATGTTATTAATGAATATTAACTGTTCTAGTTTTTTCTAAAACATTTTCTTTGACTTATATATTCCTTACTGCGTGTAAATGTAAATAAACAACAATAATCATAGCCATTGACTGTCACTTAGAAAAAGAAATCTTAAAAAATTCAATTAAATTATTCAAAATCCAGCCGTCCGGATTTTCGAAAATACCATTCAACCCTCAAATGAAATCTGACAAAGATCCCAAAAACCAATGTATCTTCGCCCCTCTCTCAACATACAAACCATCCACTTACATCCATCACGACGCAACAACCTCATCGTACATATAACAAAATCACCTCTCGCCACGATACATACATCTATATCCTCCTTACAACTCTCCGTACACACAAATATACCCACGTAACACCTGTAAGCACGCGGACGCGGGCATTCCCCTGAAGCCATCGCACGCGCGCCATGCAGGATATACAAGACCGATCGCCGTCCGCTCGGGTCGGCCCAATAATTATATCTCCTCGGACGCGGCGGAGACGAGCGACGAGCGACGCCGACGACGACCCCCGCGCTCGCGGAGAGAGGAAGAGGGAGGTGTGGTTTTCAAAGTGCCGCGCGCACTGCACATGTGTGTCGTATGTATATATATGGTATGGACACTTCGATGGTGGTCGACCGTGCGGTGCGCAGGCACGTGAGGATCTGCTTGCGGAAATCTGGGAAAGCGAGAGGCCGCTGGCAGATGAAGGGGCTCGAGATGTGCGAGAGAGTTTCCCAGATTGTACGCGTAGGGTAAGTGACCCCGACACCGACGGTTCGAGGATGGATGCTGTATAACGTTGCGTGGCTGGCTTCTGATCAGGTAGGAGTCATTTTCGTGATTAGCTCGTGTCGCTGTATAAAATCGAAGCTCATTTAAACTGCTTGAGACTTTGAACACACGCGTTTTTGGATAAGCGGATATGTAATTATTTCTGAAGTTGAAGTTTTAAAGCGATTTTCGTAATAATAAGTTTGAGGTAATTAGTTGTTTTAAAAATGTAACCAGGAAGTATGGCCTGATCGGGAACAGGGTCCGTTACGATACTCTCTTTCGTTGATTGCTATAACTTACTTTTCTGATGAAACCATGTAATATTTGTACGGACTCTGATATTCGATAAAATAAAATCTTTAATGGTCATGATTGACATTTTAGAAATTCATGAAAACTAAATGATAAACTGTTATTACTGGCAGTTTCAAAATGCTATACTAAATTACACACAGCCACTTACATGCCGCAAAGTTACTGTGTTCTCTATATTTGACAGTTATAATTAAGTGGTTATTGTTCATTGTCACGTTCCTAATAGTATCCTCGACACATTTTCATTTTGGTTTGTATAATTTACAATCGAATATTGTATATTCTTTAACTAATTACTGCTGTCAGTATAGTTGACACGCCTTAAAAGCGAATACACGCCCAATTACAGACAGTTAAGTTATATACATTTACATCTGAATATCGTTTATAGATGGATTATTATTGAAAGCTTCACCGTTTTACCCCCTGTGGTTTAATTAAATTTGTTAACACTAATTAATAAGTTAATAATTAATTAATACTTGACTTCAATTACGTATAATTTAGTATAGTATTTGAGATGTAAACTTTCTCGACCTCCATTATTAAATATATTCTACTTAGCTTCAATTTGAGAGGTTTGAAGTGTTCACATAGTAATTGCTCTCAAAGTTATATTGGAAATCGAAGCCAAAATCAGAAATTTGACCCAAATCTAACTCGGGTCAAACCGCAGGAACGTTAAAGCTATATTTTAAAATATATTAAAGCTATATATTAAAATATATCTATATTTTAAAATATAACTTTATTAAAAAAGAAAGCTCTGGCTTAATTCAGTTGGATTGGCCTCTAGTTATTTATTTTCTTGAAAAATTTAAATCCACGTCAAAAGCAAATTGTAAATCTATCTGTTTGTTAATAGGGAAGTTACGTTTTTATGCAATATTTACATTGTTTATTGACCCTCTTCGTTCGTATTAAGCTTCAAAAATCTATCTATGCATTATCCCAATGAGAAAAGTATCAACCCCTGTAAAGTTTGATTTATATGTTCATTGCGCTGCTCAGTCGTGTGGCGGCTCACGCCACTATATCGATTTCTCTGCCATGCCTTTGCACACCAATAAAATTAGAAACGTAACGTGCGTAAACTACCAGCAACGGGTTCACCGGCAGTAACGGGTCCGTTTACCCTTGTGCACTTCGACGGTGGTCGAGTGCGCGCATGGATGGCAGCGGCGCGGGCCATGCACGAGGATCATCTTGCGGAAACCTACCAGAAAGCGAGAGGCTGCAGCATGTGACGTGCATGCAGCCCCGGCACCGGAGAGTTTCCCCAGATTACAGCGGGTCTTCACTCTCGGTCGCTGGTGCCTGCAAGCGAAAAGATGGGAGCTGCCTCGGTGTGTGTGTGTGTGTGTATGCGTATAGGTATACCTATATATGGGAGCGTGGATCCGGTGTCGCGGTCGGGATCGGCGATGGCTGAGGAAGTGACGTGTGTGGCGTACCGTGCGCAGGAGCGGCTTGACTTTTCAATTTGGTATTACGCGAGCGAAGGGGTATGTCGATGCTTGTGTGCACGTACTTCTTTGACCTAGATCTTTGGAAGAATAAAAAATATAAGAGTTTTTTAAAGTTTCAGCGAGTGCCCGCACTTGTAACGATTAAGGTATCGAGAATGGGTTAAATCAGGAAAATTAATGTAAATTTATTAAGTTCTCAATACTCTCTATAGAGTTTTTCGTTTGAAGATATAGGTAATTAACATCTTTCAAGCGATATATGTTACCTCATGAGGTTTTAAAATTTAGTAGAGGTATTTATCTCATTTGATTAGCTTATATTTCTCCGAAACACTATGAAATCAAAGTTTTAACATCGACCTTCACTTTTCACATGTTTTGGGAGTCAATTCTGGATCTACTCGATCTGAAACTTTCTATAAATTTTTATTAGATGCGATGTATTACCTTGGACTGATCAAATAATTTATCAAATATTTCAATTTAAATTGAGTCTAAATATTAAAAATGTAAGGAACTTGCATTTTTGTAATTTTATTTTTAATCGATAGTTTATGATAAAAAAAGAAATTTTACTTGACAGTTTTATTAGTTATGTTGTCACTATTGTCTGAATTACTATATTTTTATGAATTCAAAGTGTTAACATTCACTGGACAGGCGTTTGTGAAACAATGTTTTAACGAATCGATTTAAAACTCTTAATGAATCTTTAATGAAGCTTTATTAATACATGTTTTACTGTGGATCAATCGAGAATAATGTCTAAATATGCAGTTTCAAATCGATTCATTAAATATTGGCTCTACGAACGCGTGTCCGACGAAAGCTGATGCTAAAACTTTTATTTCGGTAATTTAGAGAATTGTAAACTAACCAAATGAGAATATTAGTTGCTAATCTTACTAAATTTTAAAGTACACTCGAGTCATAGCGTAATATATTTTGCTGAAAAACTGTGTTATGTACCTAGCTTTAAATAAACACTTTTATGCGTGTTTATTGTTTATACTCAAGATTTAACCAAGGCTAAATCTCTCAATTAAATCTCGAACTGTCAACCCAGTATGCCCTGTAGGACAGCTGTTCAACAGTTAATTAATATCGCAACTTGATGTAAGCGTATTAGTCATATGGATATCATCAAGTAACTATAGAAGAATATGGATCTGGTAAAAATTATATTTCTGACTTTTTATCGCTAAATAAATACAATAAAATAACTTTTCTTAGAAAAGTAACGAAAATATTAAAGCGATAAAGTGATTTATTACATGTTTACAAACAATTTCTCGGTGGCTTTTTAGAAAAAAAACAATTTTTTACATCAAATATGCAACAAAATATTTGTTTTTACTCGTAATGGAAGAAACACATACTCCTATACGCTTGGTAAGTACCGCGAACAGCGCCGCCTGACGTTGAGTTTGTTCAATTTTGGGATTGTGCGTGCAACGACTCGTACCCAAACAAACGTGAAACGTGCCTTTTATAATTTACTTTTAAACGAATCGGAAGTGTCAAACTATGCCAAAAGACAATCTAACATAATTTAGAGTTTAGATGGTTAATACACATGCGTGAATGTAAAACAACACAATACTCAGTACTTGCCGAGGTGTTTAATATTTAACGAATGTTTTCATTCATTTAGAGAATTAAAACACTTTTAATTATACTGTACATACTTTGAATTGAAAATGTAATTTCGAAATTTCGTTAGAGTTGTGTATTATGTTAATGCTCTTTCATATAAGCATAATTATTTAAGCAATAATTTAATGTTTTTTAAATTCCATAATTTCATTTAATACTTTACATATTTATAGATATGTTTCATTTAAAACTGTGTTAAAATATTTTATCATATGCATTAAAATCGCATTAAAGGATCAGAAACTTTTTCAACATTTTCTGAAAGTCGCGTTAGAGACAATTAGACTAATAAATGAACAAGATAACAAACGAACAAGATAAAAAAAGTCAAAGAGAATTTTAATTTACTTACATTCTACTTGCTCATTAGGATGTTGGAATAGGTCGCGAATGCAATGTATGCGGAGATATTCTAAGGAACATACAAATATTTTACAAACACAAAGGCAAATGAGACTAGAAAACGTAAAAGAAGGAGAACACGTACGCCGAGACAATGAGAACATGGAGCAAAGAGACAAATTGAGAGAAAGCGAAAGCGAACAGCAGAAAGAGAGAAAAATGATAAAATAAAGCATCAGGAATGAGCGTATAAGGGACGGAAAGAAAAGGAGTGAATGAATCTCTATTTTGTTGAAAGATATACGAGCTGAGGAACACAAATTATTGTAAATCCATGATTTATTAAAATTTGTTTTGCTATTCTATAATAACTTATATTTTTGTTTTAATTACATTTTTATTAGCTATGAAAGAAATATTAATAATATTTTTATCACTCTTATTTCTATTCAATTTAATAATGCACTTTTTAATATTTGCATACATAAAGGAGTATAAAACTTTTCAATAATAAGAATATCAGCTGTATGTAGAAGTGCAATAAAAATTATTTGCAAGATATATTAAATAAATATTCATTTGTCATTTGAAAGGACGTATTTAATGTTTTCATTAATTATATAACAATTAAGTACATTAACTTATATATCCACTAACTTTAATTGCACTCCTTTTACATAGTTTGTTTAAAGCTGCTCGAGACGTCCTCCTGGATTCTTCGAAGGCAATAGCACTTTATTGCTTTACTTCACAATAGACACTAACTTCGAATGGCCCTATCTCCTTACATATCTTACCCACAAGTATATATATAGGTAGACCGAGGCCAGACGGACAGAGACAGAAGAGCAAAAAAATTGTATTACAGCGCGAGCGAACTGCACAAGGAAGTAAAGGAAATCAAGACGACGGCATAAAAGCTCTGCTGCGCGCGCGCGCGCGCGTGGACGAGAAAACGAGAGAAAGTAAAGGAGGAAGAGACGTTTCAACGAGATGCGGGGGAGATCGGGGCGAGATGATCACACCAGGTGAAATAGGTACTGCTTATATTTTCGTGCATTATTACTTTTATGTGCTCTTTTCCTTTATTTGAAACGCTTTTAAAGCCATTACTGCCGACCTGGCGTCTGTGAGACCCCACTCAAATTTCAATCATTTATAACTTTGCAAATATAATGTGCGGAAGTTTTATGTTACAAAAATTAATTAAATAAAAAGTTACAAATAATTTAAGTAAGCAAAAATAGAAAAAATGAAAATGGAAAGTTGGAATAAAAAAACTACGCTTCTGCAAAAATTGTTTGCTTTCAAAGATTTATATGTCTAATGAATTTTAGAAAAGCTTCCAATAAAATTCGAAAATAGGTTTTCGACTTTTTTCAATTTACGTCACTCTATTTTTGACGCGCGTAAATATGAAGGCATATCAAGTCATTAAACAAATAATTTTATCTCATACATTAAATTCCTGTTTTAGACAAATATTGTTTTGATTCATTAATTAGTGTTGCCACTTGCTAATGAAGTTTGTTTAAACATAAAGGGATCTTAACAAAAAAGGGATTAAGCACAAAACACTAAATGTTTTTAACACTGTACTACCGCGGACCTGAAATTTAGTCACGTTACTATAGTGGCATGACGTCTGTGAGACCCCATGCTCATATCGTTAATATTAATGAATATATTATAAAATATTTGCTTTATAAACAATAAAGCAAATATTTTATAATATATTCATTAATATTAACGATATGAGCATGGGGTCTCACAGACGTCATGCCACTATAGTAACGTGACTAAATTTCAGGTCCGCGGTAGTACAATGTTAAAAACATTTAGTGTTTTGTGCTTAATCTCTTTTTTGTTAAGGTAAGTTTACAGTGATTTATGATACAAAAATTGAAGAATATTCTTTTTTAAAAATCAGTCTTTATTATATGATTATAGGCATCCAATGTTTTTTTACAAAACCAAATTTCTGTTCAAAATGCATATTTTTATTATTTAAAAGTGTTCTTGCGACGAAGTTTTTTACAGATCTGGATGAAAAATTAACTTAGATAATTGTAAAATTCATACATAAAATATAATGTATCTAATTCGTTAACTAAAAAAATAGACAATTCAACCGATTTTATTTAACTTTTTGAATATTATTTTTTTTATTTAAACAAGTAATGTTTAGATAAAAACTACAGCTAACTTTTTTGTATTTGGCTTGCAAAGTACTCTCAAATTTATTGGAGCTTATCCGCTGAGACCGTTAACACAGGAACTTTGGTAAAGTACCTATCCTCACTGATAATTAATGCAATTATTTATTGTCACAACTTGAACAACAATGAATACAATTATCTGAACTTTAGCAAAATACTTTACTATAATGTTATAATATAGTAAAAGAAATTTTGAGTTGCTATCTTAAGAACTGTGAAAAATTCAAAAATCACTGTAACCTTACCTCAACATAAATATCGCGATACACACCACTTAAATCCACTGTCAAACCGTCTCACCTCTGTCTCCCCCTAAAATCCGCTCGCGATAGCGCAGAACAGGAAGAGAACGAAGCACAAGAAGAAGAAGAAGAAGAAGACGAGGAAGACACGCGGGAGTAGGAAGTCCTCAAGAGCAGCGCGCCACGTGCACGCGGGTGGTCTTCGCGTTCGCGGCGCTGCAGCGCTAGCGCACTTTGCCGGACGGGGGGAGAGAGAGAGAGAAAAGTCCACGCGGACCGAAAGAGAGCGAGAGACAGAGGACAAGACAAGCAGCAGCAGCAGCAGCGCGATGCACTTCGGGAATCTCACTTGTCTCCCTCGTCTCGTCGTCGCGGCTCTTCGCTTCGCTTCGCGAAAACACACGCGGCCTGAAGAGAGCGAAGAGCCGCGCGACGACAGGCCGACGACTTCGCGAAGTACCAGGCACAAGAAATTGCCTCGTGCTTCGAGCGGCTAATTAACGCCAGTTAATAAACTCTTTAGCCGCGCGCCAGCACTCGCGGTTAGTCTTCGTGATTTTTCTGGCATTTTAAGCCGATTAAGAGGCGCACTCTTTTTATCCGTGTCCCCTCCCCCCCTTCAGCCGTGTGTACAGCGGTTCTTTGGCTCGTTCGTGCGACACGCTGAAATTCGCTGTCGGATGGTGTATGCATGTGTGCGTGTGTGTGTAATGACTGCTTCAATCGGCCGAATCGACTCGCCGGCATCTATATAGGTACTCCGTGAAGTGATGAACTTCAGGGAGAATGAGACGACGTATTTTTTATCTTTACGAGGTACTTACTTTGGATGGCTTGAAACGACTGCGCTTCTTTTTTCGAGTTTTTGCTTTGGATTTTTTGAGCCCGCAGCGCGTGCGTTCGGCCAAGCGAAATTGCGGCTATTTACCAAATTTTAACGAACGCCGTGTACGCCGAGTTATTAGTTATTTGGTCGACGACGAAGTAACGAGCTCTACTTCGGGTTATTGAGCTTATTGACAGATAATTAATCTGTCGTGAAAAATGAAGCGATTAAAGAATTTCGGGTTTTGATGGATTTTTAAGTAAGTTTGTAAGTTTGTAAAATTTGTACTTTGTAAAGCATGAATAGTATCCTCGAAAAAAAATCATAAGTGATAATACATTTTTCAGTTAAGATAAAATAATTTGTATACCGTAAACTGGGGTGACCAAATTTAAAAATACTATCTTGTGCGTTATACACTAGCAAATACGCAAAAATAATAATTTAGCGCTGGTCTATTTTGAAGGTTAGGTACTTTAGAAACAATTGTGTATATTTATACGACTAAAGAAATTTTTAATCATAATTATTATTCATTTCTATCTCTCTTATTAAATTAAGTTCTTTTTTGGGGTTTTTAAACCTGAAAACTTTACTACTCCTACACTAATTCAAACTTTCCGCTGTTCCGCCATCATTCTTTTTTTGGTAAAAAACTATTACATTCAGTTTCCTTAACATAAAAACTAGTTCTTAAATCAATTTTTATTAATCTATATACCATTATTTTAGCTTAGATATAAATTATTAATCAAGTATGGCTCAAAGTCACCCTGAACACTGGGGTGACTTTGACCACCATGTTTTTGAATTTTCATACAACACAAAAAAAAAATTTATTCTTGGAATATGTTCTATAGGCTGCTATCATAAAGTGAGAATTTTTTTATTCGGTAGATATGATAGAATAATAGAGATACGTACATGAATTTCCGAAATGGCTCAAAGTCACCCCGGTTTACGGTAATTTAAATCTTTGATGTTTAAACACTTGTATAATGTATCTCGTAATGTACATATTATGTATAATTTTGATTCACTATTTCACTTCGAATTATAAAAATAATAAAACCATAAGATTAATAGAAATGTTAATCCAATTATTTTTACTTTTATTAATTTATTATTACAAATGAGTCGACATTAATTATTATCGGAGTCTTGTACCACTAAAGCTTTCATCGAAATTGAACTGATAGATGAGTCACACATTTGAATAACGTATTCTAAAACACAATAAATTCGAGGAAACGGCAGTAAAAAGCACCATTTGTTTATTAACAAGTTCGCATTGTCGGTGTAACTCGTCGCTCGACGCGAGCGATTAATTTTTTTCCGAGAAATCAACACCTTGAAAAATTGCCCGTAAATTCCCGCGAGCACGAGAAAAAAACTTATAATAAATTGATGAGGCTCGAAAACACAGCTTTGCTCGCTTTCGCATACATACAGATATACGCGCGTGGGTTCGCGTTAACGACGATATTGCCCGGGTGTCATTTGTTAGGACGACTTTTTTTCGGCGAAACCGGCCGATTCCGAGTTCACGGGCGCGCGTCCGGCAAATATCGCCGAAATTTATTTCTCAAAAAAAAAAGAGAAAAAAAAGAACACGAGAGCTGGCGAAATCAAAAAGAGAAACGGAAATTTCGAAGAGAATAGAGTGGTAGATGGGAAGCGATTATTTATGCATTCCACACGGGCCGAGCGCGCGCTCGCGAATCTATTCGAATGCCCCGGTGATTCACGCGCGTTGTCGGCGGCGGCGACAAAAAAAAAGGTGAAGCGACAGACACGGCCTTACACTTTTCGCGCGCAGTTCTCGTGCTATTCTATGCATTGAAGAGCGCGTCGCAAGGCGAAAAAATACCGTAGAGAATTTAAGGAACGCGTAAAAAAGACGCGAAAACGAACTTTTTATTTTTCAGTTTATTACATCCGTTTCAATAGTATATAAAACAATCACTAAATTTTATAAACTAACAAGGAGAGTATAAATATATTTGGATCACGGATTTTGCTGAAACTTCTCGTACCTCAAAATGAAGACTTTCCATGGCTAGAGCGTTTAACGCTGCCCCAATCATGAAATATAGCTGTAAACATGTAGTATTTCCAATATACACAATGTTAAAAGAATCATATATATAGATATAGGAGTTAACGTTTAAATTCTTCATTTGAGGTACAAGAAAACATCCTAATGTTTCAGCAGGATCCATGACCCAAACCCCGGATACCCTTATATCTTGTAAGTAAATTAAGCATATGAACAATTCTTATCAATTATTATAAAAATGACAAGTTAATCTTTAAAAATGTTATAGATAATTAGAAAAGTCATACAAGGACCTTTAACACATTTGCGCTTGTCAATGCATAAGGATTTTCATTCTTACCTAAAATCGACTTACAAGAATTTCATTTGCGTTTTATAAAAATTAATAATAATTAAAATTAAATCTTGGCGATTGAAAATAAACAAACAGCTGCCGAAAATTGTTGGATATGGTTTCGATACTGCATAAGTACGTCGATTGTCAAAACACGCACGTGACCCATTATATAGGTATACGCCATGTCGCACCATAGGAAAGAAATTCATAACCCATTCAGTCATGCCGCCGCCAAAGTGTTGAAAATAATTCTAAAGCGTATGATAGTAACTTCAATTACATTTTGGTTGTAAATATTATTTAAAAATATAGTCTATCGCTTGCTTCTTTAAGCGGTAATTTTCAAACCTGAGATACATTTCTTTATATCTGTGGGTTCCCGGAAAACCGATTTTAGTCCACTTTTCATGTTTTTAAGATATTAAGGTTTAAAGTTTTTAATTTTCATTTAAACTAATGTTAAAAACCTTATAAATCGTAGATTTGGTAACTAATTTTTACACTTTATTGATTTTTGACATTTTTACCTAAAAATATACGATTTAAGGATACCAAAATCGTTCGAAACTCAGTTTTCAGAAAAAATAGATTTAAGTCGTTTTTCCGGGAACCCATACATATAAAATAGCATGATTGTTGTGTATAAAAAACAGCGTGGCTATCTAGGGTTAAAAATGTTGTATAATATTGGATAATTGCATGTTTAATACATTTTAATTGTATAATTCTTCTGGTAGAAATCTTCACGGGTCTCTAGCCATAATTCACCGATATTTTCTAGCTAAAATGATATTTTGATTATATAATGCCACAATTAAAAAACATTAATTTATGCGTGTACTATTATATTAAGTTGTTTATTTTTGAGGCAATAACCATAGTTTTAATAATTTCAATAGTGTTAAAGAGTAAGTATTAGCTAATGATGCTTCCATTTAATTAAAACGTTATGGAGGAAAACTCGTCAACTTTCTACCAGGGTCAACATCAAGATTTAGACGAAAAAAAATTGTTTTTAATGTTACGAAATTGGGCTTTTTATTTATAAAGTAGAAGCAGAAAGCAAAAATAATAAAAATTTTAAATTAATTTTCACTGTTTCCGATCATTATAAAAGTTTTCTGTAACTTTATATCGATCTTCATGTATTGAATATATTTATTTTCTCAATTAAAGTTTTTAAGTAATAAGAAACATCAATGTTCTTCCATTAGAATATAAGCGCTTTAAATTATAATCATTATATAATAAATGTATAGGTAGAATGTACTCAATTATCGTTGAAATTCATTCAAGCCTCGAATAATTTTGCTTCAATATACAATCGCAATTTTAATTTTTAACGCGAGCTCTCTCAATCGAGTATCGCATGAATCGTTTAATCCGAGAAAAATCATGATTGGTCGAATGTTTATACGCCAGTGATATATGTCAAAGAGATACTTCCATTCCAAATCGATTCACTTAAAAAGCTCTTCTCAATTCTCAATTATTATTCATGGAAAAAAATCAAACATTTATCAAGCTTTCTCTCATCGTTAAACAAATTATCGCCGATTAAAAATATATAAAAAAAAATTCCTGCAACACCCTGAAAAACGTCAATCGCGCATCAACCCTCGCACACAGCACATCCTATAATCTGCTTAAAAAACGCGAGTACCCGAGCGCGACGAGAAAAATCCGCGCGCTGCACCCGTAATAGTGACGACAGAGAGCGAGCTAGCAGAACATCGGTGCGTAAAATAATAAAAAGCAGAGAAAACAAGCGAGGCCGAGCGCAATATTTCAGTCGCGCGGCGTTAATGAAAGCCCCAAAAGCCCGAAATCATTTGCCGGCTCGTCGAGACAAATCACTCTCTGTCAACGCACTATTTCCGGCCGCTCTTGCGTGCCCGTGCGCGTTCTCCGCTGAACCTCGCCGAATACCCCGGACTCGCCGATACACCGCGGAGCGACGCTATTATGTGCTTCGTATTATAAGCGGGGAATTTCTGTATGTACACGGGCATTGTAATGGTGCTATAATGCGGTTGGAAACGTTAATTTTATTGTTTGATCGTGCGTTGTGAGGCACTGTTCAACGTTTGGAATTTAGATTGAAACGTATTAATTTGATGCTTGTGTAATTAACGGGAGTGGTACACGTTGGGACGAAAATTTAACAGATATTTGGTGATTCGTTTTATGATAAAGTAAACACTTGTAGTTTTCTAACCTTTTTGCTTTACTAAGAATGTGGTAGATTCACGGTCCGAACATTTTTCAATATTTGAAAAATTTTGTTCACTATGTTTATGACTACTTAATTAACGGGACAAATACACCTTTAAATTTTAATTTAATTGAAAATATATTTTAAGGTAAAGATAAGTCATTCATCATATATTACCTGGTTTTATTCGATAAATAAGCCATATTTCATAATAAAATTTTTTAGAAATCGAAGAATTTTGGCTTTGATAGACTATAATTTTGATCAATAATTTTTATATACAAATTCCCACATTCATATCATAACGACATGTATTTTAAACATAACAAAACCTATTCTTAAATGTCTAACGTGAACAAATAAGGCCCATAGGAATGGTTTCTAAAAGTATTCGAAAATTTATTCCTGGGATAATTTTTAATACTTTTGGGAACCATTCCTATGGGCCTTATTTTTTCACGTGACATCAATAATTGAAATATTCTTATTGTGTTGAGTATTTCGCAAGATATGAAAAGTATTCGCCGAAATCTTGCGGTCGAATACTTGCCGAACTATGATAGATATATGATGTATAAAAACGTGGGTGTGTGCTTGTGTGCGTGCATGTGTACGTGTATGCGCAATTGTAAGTATATGTGGGTGTGCGCATGTGCTTGCGTATGCGTATGACGTAATAAATTATGTGTCCACCATAACTCGAACTCATTCGTCTTAAGTACTTACTGAAATTTTGCAGGCGTATCAGGTACGGTCTAACATAGAACTTAAATTTTGGAGTCAATGACTTAACATTTAGTATTCTTAAGAAATCAATAATCTTTTTAATTTTTTAAAATAAAAAAAATTCCTACATTGTTATTTTATACGCTAGATATGTAAAAACTGTACATATATTCGTTAAGTAGACATAATTTATTTTGGATGTATATGTAGAACAATTACTTTAAATAATTTTCGAGAATTCAATATGAAATTTGAATTTTGAATACAAATCTTTTAGAAAGTGCCTATTTTAGCATTAATTATAAAAAAAGTTTGGCACGTTGTACTGTAGATATTTTAATACATAGATTTTCTTGCTACATATAAATGTTTTAAAAGTTGTAAAATTTTTCAATTACATAATCTATTGCATCTGTTTGAGTTAAGACATTGTAATAGCAGTCTAAATATTTTGTATATATATATATAATTACTTGTTTTTTGAAAATGTAAAGCTGCATAACAAAAGATTTATACATGTCGAATCGGTAAGTATATAGATATATGAACAGTCGTTGATTTGACTACACTATATTCAAAGAGTGACTACTTTAAAATTAATGCTTTGATTATTACTCATAATTAGACAACTAAAAAAAATTCTAAATATTAAGTAAATTTCCCGACGTCTATTTTAAATCTCAGGAAACGCTATGTGCGCGTTATATGAATGTAGTAAACGATTGGTTTATTATATGCAGCATACGAATACTCGTCAGTTATGCAAATTTCTTTCATGCGAGTGGCTTTGGCAAATTGCAGAACCGCGGTGGTCTATATATATACTGCACGCGTTGTAATTAAACGAAAGTTGGAAAGTTATATTTTAGATTGCATATACTGAGGGTCCTTATTACGAGTTCTTATCAGAAGCCGTCTTTACGACCTTATTAAGGATCATCTTCAAGATACGTACTTTTTGATGTAGAGAGGAATAAGAATTTCATAAAATGTACCCAAGATATAACATTTTAGTACAGAGATTAAGTATTTTAAATTTATGTAACTTCTGCTTGATTTGTTCTGTGAATATTATAGACCATTAATACATGCTAGTTTCTCATAAAAACAAAGGTATACGGGAATTTTAATTTATGAAATTAAAGCATTCTTTTCGCAGAAGGAGCATACTAAAATTATGTTCTTTTTAAAGTTTTGGAATATTTTTGGTATAAACATGTTTATGTAAAAAATAATCCTGTTTCATTGTATTTGTAATTTTATGAAACATTCTGTACAACTAAAATATTAAATTTAATACAAAATTTTAATATAAATGGAAAATAAAATTCTTTCATAAAATGCTCATAACTCAGTCTGGACTTTATCGATTCTACCTTATAAGACCGTAGAGCGAATTTCGCGGAAGGATGATTTCAAAAAATTGTTGTATAAATATTTTTTTTATTTAATACAATAATTGAAGATATATATAAAGATAGTATACAAAAATATATTTAATATTTTTATGCTTTAAATATTCGTCAAGAATAAAATATAAAATAATTTAAATTAATAAAATTACCGTATTAGTGTTAAGGTGAACGTAATCCTCTCATCCCCTCTAAACGGATTTCATTTCCGGGGGAGTTCTCATGTTTGACGCTGCAAGAATTGACCAAACAGTATTGGGAATTGGGTATGACTAAGGCATTCACTATCATGTGCGTGCGCACCATTTGATGAAAGGGTGCACACGTATATATCTTTCAGTTGATATTTTCCATTATGCGACCACATTAAGTGCGTAAATAGTCCCCTATAGGGCGATTTCGATCAATCTTCCAGTTTTTCGGATCAATTTCGACGGTTCATGGTGGTCTTATTATTCTCGATTGTCAGGCGTTTAGAAGAAACCTAATACAATATACAGTTTCATGTTTGTAAATATAAAATTACAGATTCTTTAGATGTACCTATTTCTTAGTAACATATACAAAAATTGAATTATTAATACAATTTACAATAAACATTGTTTTTGCAAAAATAAATCAATATAGTTTTCTTCATTAAAATAACTAAGGCTATTTTCCTCAATATTACTTATAAAAAAATCACCTAAATTTTGGATCAATATTCAGAGCTTTCAGAAATAGAAATATACTTTCTGAAATCAGATTCCTATCAATTGCATGTTATCTAAAAATTGAAATATATTTAAAAACTGAAATGTACTTTCTGAATTAAAAATACTAAGCAAAGTTATCTAAAAATTGTTAATCAATACTATTTCAAAGAAAGAAACATTATTTTTACAAAAATCAATAAAATAACTAGTTATCTTAATTGAAGTAATTTTTATCTATCAAATGCCATTCCTTGTTCTCTATTATCTTCAGTATTTGTTTCTGAAAAATGCATCTAAATTTCTAATCGATATTCATAGGCTTTTAAAAATCGAAATATACTTTTTAAAATCAAATTTCTAATGCAGGTTATCACAATTTCAATACGAAATCGCAAGCGAAATATTTTTACGAATAATTCGCTCATCAGTATTCATTATATTCCGGAGCGCATTGCAAGCTATTTTCGCATGCCTCGTGCGCTGTTCAATCAATGTTTTTTTCTTCCCCCAGAAAGAAAGATTCACATTTATTTTCGTAGTTCCAGGAGGAGAATCCAAGTAAATTTTAACAAGTCTCGGCGTTTATATCCATGTGGGAAGTTTCAATACACGCGCGCTTCGCTTTATCTCGGGTCCGGCCGCGCGTGCGTGCGCGCGTATGTGTGCGTGTGGTGCACTTCGTTCCATGCAGCGGCGCGCGCAAGATGCATGTGTTCACTTCGGCCCGTACATGGGATGAAACGCGCGGAATGCGTTATTTTTAATTTGATCATTGTACACGAATACCTTAACTATCTTGGGGCTCATAAATAATTTGTCAGTCTGTTATTCCGAGTTAAAGCGTTTACATTGTTAGCGCTTGAACTTGAAAATTGAAACAATGAAATCACGCGCGGCGCGCGTTCCTGAAGCGTACGCTGCAGTTCTCCCCCCAGCGCGCAACTCGCGCTAGTGCGCGTAGCACTAACGAGGTCTGTTTATTTTTACAAAAGCGCGCATTGACATTTCCAATTGAAAAGTCGAATGCAGTCTAATTTAAAATTGAACATCTGCGCGTGTTATTATAAATTAAAATGTCGCAGTAGGCTTTGATAAGTATCTGTAATCAACTTTTTTTTTTCAATAAAAATATTGAATGGCACTAAGCAAATGAAAATTATTATGACGAATAAGATATAGTGATCGAAATTGAGGTCGTGCTTAAATGTGGGTCCACTGCACTTTTTGAGCCGGATATAGAAGATCGATAAATATAATGGCAAATTTTTAAATAAAGATCAAAACTCAGATAAATAAATTGTCTTTTAAAATAGGAAAATGAGAAATTAATTTATAAAGAAAAATAAATTATCATTTTATATGTGCTGGAAATATCTAATTTTAGTAGACTTTAAAAATATTTAAATTTCTAAATGAAACATTACAATCTTGTAAAAAATTTTGAAAAGAATATTAATTGATAAGAATTTCTATTTGGAACCAGTAGATTTTATCATCACAGTCAAAGTTGAGTGACACGCATTTGAGTACCTTGATGGAGTTTTTTATAAAAAATGTATGAATCAAAAGTAGTAAAATTATGACTACATTATTTAGAGTGAATTTTGAAAATATTGGCCCACATTAATATTGCACTTTACTTTGCAAGATTAAAATGCATAATGGTAAACAAATTATTTTAACAGAATACCATGAGCAAGTAGTTTTTCAGCAACATTTAACTGAATCTTTCTTTAATTGACGATAGATATTGATCCTTTAAGACCTATAATGAGTCACAGTGTCCTATAAATTACTTCGGGTTTGTGATGATTCATACAAATCATGAGGTTTTGTAAAACCTATTATATAATACAACAATAAAATGTAGATTATTTGAAATTAATTGACATCTGAATTAGTTTAAAAAAATTCTGATTGCTTAAAAATATTAATAACTAGAAAACAGTTTTACAATATGTGTATTTATAATTTTCGGTCTATTTAGATCGAATCTTGAATAATGCCGTTGAAAATAAATCTAGTTTCTTCATGAAATAGAGGTCCAAGTTTTAACGGATTCAAAATATAAATAAAGCTTAATAAATTTAAGCAAAATGATAAATATTACAAAACGAAGTTTGCACCAGATTTAACAAAAATCCAATTCCACGCATTTATTCACCAATCAGCGTCAATTAAACTAATAATATAAGAATCGAAAATCAATCAAATTACTCTGCGCGAAAGCTCGTCCAGTGTAAAACAATTCATCGTGTACCTAATTAATGGCATCCAGCGTGCCGACATACCGTGTGTCCCGCGTTTCGACACATCGCGAGAGAACCCACGAATCAAAAAGGTTGCGCGCGTCGAAAGTTGAAATGAATTTTCCGAACTTGGAAATTAGCTGTTCCCCGAAATAACCGCTGCCACGAGTCTGCGCGGGTCAACTCCGTAGACCATGCTGCTGCCGCCAGTATAGCCTATACAGAAACACTATGGCGCAGAAGTGCAGCATCTGGGAAACGAAGCGCGTGGCGATGTATATCGAGCAATCTGGCGCGTTTAGAGATGGAGGCTGTCCCATTAAAGTGGCACGAGTTGTGCCCGAGAGTGGAGAACGAGAAGGAGAGGGGTATATACGATGCGCAAGTGTGACGGTGGCGGACGGTCGTTGCTACCGTGGCGCGGCGACGACGACGACGACGACGTGTTTACGAATTTTCGCGCTCGACCTTTTCTTAAACGCCCCTTGACCTCAATTGAGCGAATGCTGCGTGGCGGACTTGGCGCACATTGTTTCTCTGGCGCGTACTTTTATTGCTCATCGCGACGCGATGATGCGGCAGTGCGAGCGCGAGTGCTGAAAAATTGCAGTAAATTTGCATATGCGAATTTTTGTTTTTGATAAATTGATTGAGTTGTTATTGCCGGAGTATCATCGCATGTATATAATGGTTTGTTAACCTTAACACGTACATTCAATTAATAAAAAATATAAATAATACTTTTTTCAAAGCTCGTCGAATGTTTAATAGGGATCATTTATATCTACGCGTAGTTATTATATATTTTTAAATTAAAATAAAATACGCATATGAAACATTCTTTAATGCTTAGGGGAGAGTACCCCAGTATGACCAACCAGAGCTATTTTAGCTGTAACTTTCGTGTACCAAGGTGAACATGAAAATCACAAAATGGAATTAATTGTATGAATGAACCTTTTTGAAGCAGTAAATTAGTTTTGGGCAGAGTTAATTATCTGAATTAGGTATTAATTAATAACGAAAAATGAAGGTTTTGAGTTTTTGAAGAAGTGTCTCCCAGTATGACCACCAGTTTATAAAAGGCTATTTATGCTCTAAATGCTTAAAAATTGTGTTTCAAAGATAGATAAAAGTTATAAAATAGTATGTTGTTTAAATCTATTTAACTTTAAATCATATCATATATGAAATAATTAGTATTTAATTAGCTTATATATTGGGCATGTATTTAACCCTCCGGAAATAACTGTTGACACGGAAATTAACGACTTTTTAGTTATTCTCGTGAGAATGTTCGGAGTTGTGATTTGAAAACAAGAACCTCCGAAAATATTTAAAAGAACTATAAGATGCAACTAATCCAGCATATAAAGTACTGCAATCTATCGGTATGAACCCAATAGCCCATATTGAGAGGGGTGTCTTACTATTGGACTCTACCCTATTTATTTTAAAAAATGTTGAAAATCTCATTTTCTGAATTGAATGAAATTGAATATAGCTGATATTGCAACGATTGATAGAACATGTAAATTCAGACTTAAATTGTGATCCAATATAACAATTTTATAAACCTTGTGTATTCACTTTTATAATGGTTTTTAAATCAATCTAAATTATTTTTATCTTCCACAAATGATCTACTTTATTGAGCTTGTATCGTTTAATCGCTTTAAAGAGGTTACTTTGACCATCAATTTAGCAGCCATTATTTTAAGTCAATCACAGGTCGTTTTATGGTTTTAAAATTAATATAAAATTTTAGTATTTTTTGTCAATTATTATAAAATGTACACAGAAGCATAAAAATGAGAAAATAATAGTTAAAAATTAGATTTTATACCGGATTATATATAGAACATACTAGAAAAAAGTGTATCAATTCGATATCAGGTATATTTCATATTTAATAAAACCTTAATATCATCACTGATATTTTCTTTGGTATGGTGTATAAGCCATACGTATATAAATTAATTATATTTGGGTTATTTTCTGTATTGATTAACTTATATTAGCTAGATTTGTATAAGTCAACTGTTTATACTATCAACACAATTAAGCAGCGTGATTGAGTATTTTATTTTCGGATCAAGTAAAAACTTGTCTAAACTTGCTTAATTAAAACGAATTTCGGAGCATAAGCTTTGCTCCAAAGTGATTCTAATTATTTCTTCAAATATTCAATTAGAAACGTGACGCGCAGCTTAATGTTGGCATGTATATCGCAAACTAACGAGACCCAAATAGAATTAGCACAAATGCATATGACATTTCGGTTTGTTAATGTATAGACTGTCCGTTGTCATTCGGATTAGCCCCACGTTACCTGTCTAATTACTTTTAAGTAAGTATAGGTATTATCTAAACATAAATATTTTTCGTTAATGTAGATACTATTAAATAAATCATTTTTGCAATTATTTCTTCATGAAAAAGAAGTCTATTAGATACTAATAATTGTTAAGTAACTATATTGTTTACCTATATTATTTGAGGAGTGAGCGAACAAAATTGGATAATTCCACTTTTGATGAAAATGGATTTTTATGTGTTTCTTCATCCATAATTCAATGTGGTATTCAAATCGTTATGGTGTTATTTTTTATATGACTAGGAGAGTATCAGGGATGTGGCTCACGGATCTTGCTGATATAAAAATATATGGAAAAAGTCAAAGCAGCTCCCTCTAACGCTCTATAGTTACTATATTATAATAACAACTCGATTCCTGGGAACGCAACAAATTTTTGCACAAAAAGATACCTGAAGTTGACGAAAAGATCTTTAATTTTATAGATGTTAAACGTTAAGAATAATTATGTAGATTTAAAGTTATTGTAGATAAAAATACTGACTAAAATTACATGAAAATTTGGATGATAAAGAAAAGTTTAAATACTTTAATTTTCCTGCATTTTGCGCCACTATTTTTTATCTTCAATTATATACCGGATGTACTTAGTCATTTTTTATGTTTAACGTCTCAAAATAAAACTCTTATCGTCTAAATTAATATTATTTGTTTGAAAAATTGTTGTGTACCCTTAGGAGTAGAGTTACTACTATTTGAATAATGACCCTTTTTTATATATTGCTATCATTATAGCTTGTAAAATTGAAACTAAGGATCATTAGAGTGAGCTGCTTTGGCCTTTTTTATATGTTTATATCAGAAAACATATCTCAAAGTTTTAGCAGAATCCATGAACCGCAGGCCTGATACTCTCTACAATTGATATTACTTAAAAACTATAAACTTTTATTTAATTATTTAAATGTTTTAGAATTGCTTAAGTTTTTTAGAATTTTTTAAACCTCGTCTGCCCTTCCGGCGGCTTTGCGTTACCAATTTAAGATACACTTTGTGTGGTTTTTAATGGTAATTATCGTAATTGACCAATCAAAACATGAATATAGTTAAAATTGAATGTCCTGCTTTCGTTTTTCTATGCGATTTTTCGTTATGGAAATTATTCACTTTTAAGGTGGGATTCTGGTTGTTTTTAACCAATATATTTCAAACCGATAGTAGTAAGCGCAAAATTTAGCTATGAACAAAGCATCTAAAATATTATGATTCCATTTAAACTAAAAGAAAAAGAATAGTTTTTCTTGATTTTCGCACGATTAATTAAAGTGAAATTATCTGGTATTGTTTGCCCACTCCTTATTTGTTGTACTGTATGATAGATATCAATTATAAAAATAAATACAAGTGTGTTATGCATAATTAAATTATAGTTCCCTAAATAAAATTTTCTTGATCTAAGTAAATCTTCTTTTTCAATAGTATCAGTAATATAACTATTTATTAAAATAAGGTAAATATTTATTAAATTTAAGAAAGTCTTTCTTATATTAAATAAATATTTACTGTTATCAAGAAAATCTTTTTTCACTAAAATTGCAAATTATTTACTTAGATCTAGTAGAAATATTTTAAAGGATAATAATCAAACTATCTGAAAAAATAAATTCACGTTCAAATCGTTAATGAAGTAAATATACGTATCTCAAACTACTGTACAATAATATCATATTCAAAATAACCATCACGTATTCTATTCTCCAAACTGCAGTAGCTCACGTATATACTACAATATACGTTGAAATGCTACCGCGCATCCCCGTAGCCCAAATGTGCACAACAGCGAGAATTCACCGAAATAGGTTAATAAAGCATACCGACGAAGTCATTAAAGCGGCACTCCGTTTCCCAAAGTGCATTTTAAATACCATTCTAAATACCGAAAATTCAGTAGTCAAGGACGCGAAACGCACGACTACCCTGTACGTGCATTCGTTAATACGGCGCGGGCGCCCACTCCTGCTTCTTTTCCGCCTGTCGCCCCTGCGAGAGCCAAACAATTAGCTCCCCGCAAACGGAGACGCAATCAGATCGTCCCTCGAGGACATTAGGGGTCAAAATGCATCGTTTGGTCGATTTGACGGTGCACGGGTGCGGATATCCATGTTTTACTCGAAAACGCGTTGTTTCTTTTTCATAAGTTATTGCTGCCGTGACTGTGAGGGATTGATCGATTTTGGAAGGTAGCTTTTGAGCGTTGCAGCTGTATAGCGCGCGCGGAATACGGAAGAGGGGCTTTAGCGACATTAAAAACTATTATTATTGTATGAAATGGAAATTTATTATAAAACATTTTATTAACAACACTTTTGAGAATCCACTTTTTCACATTCGTTTTGGAAAATCGCTACTTTCTTCTATATTGAACAATTTTTATACTTCTACCCTAAATTTTTTAATAAAAGAAAAGATACATATTTAATAGACGATACCGAGAAATCAAAGCTATGAAGAAAATGTATGCCAACAAAGATTAATAAAGTTATCTAACTTTAATGTAAAAAATTAACGATAATTGGCCGGTAATTCTCATTTTTGTACGTAAATATTACGTTTATGGGAGAGTTACCCATTTTGGGCACAAGTTGTTAAAACTTGTTTAAGGTGGGTCTATACACTGAATTTTTCAAAATCGTTAAACATCCGAAATTTTATTTAAAAATTTTAATATGATATTAGTAACCAACAACGAGGAATATATACCAATTTTGAGAAAATTTCACTTTCCTAATCCTGAATTCATTGAACGAAATACACTTCTTTGCCGTCAAAATAAAGGTTATTTCAAAAAGTTCCTTACGTATTTAATTTTGATAATATCAACCTAATAAATTCTCACTAACTTTAGAATCCGTAACAAACAAAAGTTAGTATTTTTTATTATAATTTTCTATCATAAATAGCTTCAAAAAAATATATCTCCATTTTAAATAAATATATGACAAAAAATACTATGTTTTTGTATACATATTTAATCGGCAAAAATTTGTATGTACGCAATTCTCGAAGAAAAATACCATCTTCTTTAAATAGTCCTTATAGGAATATTTGCTGCGAGTTACAGCTACATTCGTTGATTCTAAGTGCGGTAGCAACTTTTTGAAGTTTGAAAAATAAGTTTCGATAAATATGCATTTAAATATTCAGTTCTACATAAGAAGCAATGTTAATTATTTTCTTTGAATAGTTATAACTTTGTTGATTATGAAATTTTTTTATTCTATCAGGACCCAAAATGTTCTTACAAATGTAGAGCTTCAAAAAGTGTTTTGTCAAAAAATCAATGTAGACTCGCCTTAAGATGATTAAAACTGGAGTAAACATAAACGTTCCTAAATGAGTGACCGTATCCTAAAGTATGAGATACTTAACGATTTACTATTAAGTTATACCTAACTATTAAACAAATATTGTATACACTTTTAAGGAGGTCCGAACGGCACACTAGTCAAAACAGCAATTTATGAAAAAAAATTATGTGATAGCGAAGTTTATGACAATGTACCCTGTTAACAAATTAAACATTTAAAAGTCTTTGAATATTCATATTTATATCAAACGCATATTTATATTATTTCTTTCTGAAAAGTTCAATATAGACATTGATTTAACTCTAACCTCTAAGGCGTTTCTCCGGTTTGAGTACTTTTTTGCGTTATTTATAAGTATCTCTTATAAATTAAAAAAAATATTCATGTCTCGCTAGATATGAGAGCTTTACGATATTAAGAATAATTTAAACATAATTTTGTTTAAATAACTTTGTACTTTTCTTTTAAAGTTTGTTCGAAATCTCGTATGCGTTTTAGATTAGATAAGTTGCTTATGTCTGGTTGCGGTGCTATCTTTGTAAGTCCTGATTTAATGCCTCTCGGATGTTTGATTTGTTAGGTATGTGTAATAATTGTTTGTCGACGCCAGTAGATTTTGTGTTGTCTCAGAGATTTTTAAGTGAATTGTTCGATACCCTTTTTAGGCTGGCGGTTAAATCTTTCTTTTTATACGCACGTGAAGTAGTTAAATGTGAAAAAGAATGCTATTTAACGGCGTACCGCGGAATTATTAGCTATAAAAAGGTTAATGGTTTTACTATAAACTTTGTTCATTTTACGAAAGTTTTACCTATTTTAACTCGAGAGTCTGTACTTATTAGTGTCACTAAAATACATGGCTTATAGTACAACTACATTATACTGTCAATTTGGGTGACTATTAACGTTTTATTGTTGTGTTTTACCAAAGTTAGGTAAAATCGTAGACGAATAAAAATTTTATTCCTTAAATTCTTGAATCTTAAAAAGTTTTACTTTTTAAGACTTATATAAGTTCTAAAGACTAATAGTTAAAAGCAACAGATAATTTATACCTTCTAATTTGGTCATTTCTCGAAATGCATTTTTACAGATTTCGCTTGCGTATTTAAAGTCAAATAAAAATAGCCATATAAAATCCATTATGCTTTATAATAAATCGTTTATAAATGGTATTTAGCTAAGCCTCTAGATGATAAAAGGGATGTGAAAGGGTCTCATACGCATGTAAAAAAAATGTCAATTTTTGAAAAAGCCGGTTTACTATGCCCTTTGTAATTATATAAACATTATCCGGCTCGATTTCCAAAGGATTTTGTTATTATCAGAATTCAGAAAACACATTTGAAAAGTACCCTTTCACTTCCCCTTGTAGTTAAGACATCTTTTAATTTTTCATGTATAAAAAATAATCTCCAAATGTCTTATGTGTGAACTTCGCAAAAACGAAAATCTGCACTCGAAGAATCCACACGGCTATAATCGACGAAAGTAAAAAATGCAAGACACCAAAGAAGAACTTCACCGTCGGCTCGTGCCAGCAGTCGGAAAATAGCAGCTTTCGAGAGCCATGATTTTTCCCATAGACTTTAAAGTATAGACATTTCCCGCGTGCATTATCTGTGGAGGATCGTATACCGCGCGATCCCCGGGGTCGAAGGCGCGGGGCCCGTTTAGGGCTAATAAGCTCTTAACGACCGCTAGATTGAAATTTGATGAGCGAGAGCTCAAATACGGGCGTTGTCTTCGTCCGAGACGGCCTCGTGAGAAATTTAAATGTCGTTAAAAAAAAGGAGATGCGTTACTCACGCCGCGCAATGTTGAAGCGGCTGAGTCAGATATTATGTACGCGCTGCCGCTGCCATTTTTATCCTCCTTTTTAATTCCTGCGCCATTAGGAACAATTTTTATATTTTTGGCTCCGACGGCAGTAGTCGTAAGCGCGTGCCAGATGACTAGGATTCCTCTAATGACTAACGGCTTTGGAGAACTGTAAACATGGAAGTATTACGTTTTAGTCGTTTTTTTTCAGAATTACGAAAGGTGAATGATGATTCTTACGATGTTTGCATTTTTATTGCATACAAGTTCTTATTGGTATAGTTGAATTTTTAGATCTTAAAAATATTATCGGTCAAACTGTATTTTTACTACGAAACATTCTATAGAAGATAATTAAATTAAATATCAAATTAAATAGTATACAATCAATTAATTAAACATTCAAAATGCAAGCTAAATATATGAGTTATTTATTATTTCAATTTTTAATTTTAATATTAGGAAATATTTTTGTGTCTGTTTTGATGTTATTAAGAACACTATTTTTTAAAAAGTAACTCTTTTGCTAAGTTTATATGCTAATCTGCACCTAAAGACAAGTTACATTTTTCGTTATACATTGTTTCCTCATTGGTATGTTGACATATCGTCTAGAGCGGTTCTGCATTTAAAAGAATTGAATGATCTCATGATTCTAAAAATTTCACTGACACAAAGCAAATTGAATTTACAATCACCTCGCGGTATATAATTACTGATATGAAGCTGAGTCAAATTACTGCTCCACTGATAAAGAGGAAAATGAAATCAAAACAAAAACAGGAAATTACCGAGTAATTAACCACATTCTTTCGCAACAAGCATTAATACCCTGGGCGCGCAGAGTATTATAACATTTCATTCAATTAATTCGTTATCAGAGCGCACGATTTATCCGAGTCTCGCGGCTGCAATCGAGCGCGTTTATCTCACCCTTAAACATATACCTTTACACACCTCTCGCGGCGGCGTCGGCGCATCGTCGAGATTCACACGCGAAAACCATAAATCTCGCGCGCGTTAAAGATTTTCAAAGGCGCAAACAAGCCGCCCGCTCGCGGCGCGCGGCGCGTCGCCCTCGGGCTCTACAAATAAAAGTCAAAGAGCACAATAAAAGCCAGCGCAAATATTTTACCACGCATTTTAGCGCGACTAAAGACTCTTTCTCTCTACCCCCTCCGATGTATAAACTCCGCCTGTGTACGATGTGTTTACAGCGGCGACGGAAAACACACTTTGTTAGCGCGCGGGCCGAAAAAGACCGAGAAAAGAAGAGAAGAGTGCATGCGTGTCACCGAATGTTTAGGTGCAACCGAAGAGGAACGGGAACGATCCTGCACGCATAACATATTACACGAAGAGAAGACGAAGAAGAGCGAAGAAAGATCCGAAAATCCGTCGCGGTCTCCATTGTGCGACGCAAACAGACAGTCACTATTTTTCCCTTTTCCCATTTTCCACCGTATACACCTATAGAGCTACATAATAAAACGTGTGTACACCTATATACATATACATATACACACAGCGAGGTAGTTGAATGCGGAGGTCGATTTTCGCCGCGCAGCCGATAAATTCCGTGAATAATGAAAAGGAAGACGAACGGAGGAGGCTGCCGATTCTGCTGCACGGCGGCATTTTTCCTTTCTTGTGTGAGGCCTTATACTCTCTCTCTCTCTCTCTCTCTGCTCTGCGGATGGTACGAAATCGGAGGGCTGCAGCGGCAGCAGCCGCAGAGTATCCGGTTAAATTGGTCACGGGGCAAGCGTACACGTGTTCGGGCGCTATCCCTGACGAATCGGGAGAGCAGCGCGCTCTGGTTGCTGCGGGCTGCAGCCTATATATGCAGCTTTTCCCAGACCTCTCGACGCTCGTTTTTGGCCTCGTGCGCGCGTTTAGCGGGGCAGTTCACGATTTCGCGCTCTCTCGTTCCGAGGAGAGAAGGGAAAAGAGAACGAGATAAAGGAGCATTTTCTGTACTGTATACGAGCAGGCCGAGTCCGTGAAATTTCTACGTCTGTTTGGGTACGTATAGGCCGAACTGTATAGAGGTAAATCCGAACGTTAAAATGGATTAAAACGTACCTTGGATTTTTTGTTATTTTGTACTTTTTTGGGACTGCTGCGGCGGCGCTTTTTTCGATGGTGCAGCATCTTTAGGTATGACGTGGAAGGTAAAAGGAGGCTTTTATTGCTCTGCGCGACTTTGTCTTTTTGAATGAAGAATTCAAATGTTATTGTTGTTCACTTGGTGAGCTTGTTGTGGGGCTAGACATTTTTTTTGGAAAATGTTTAGGTTCCGTTTAGTTCTGCTCGTTATTATGAGAACTGATAGTATGTGACTTATCAAGAATACATTGTTTTTGAACTTTTGAACATAGGGGAAACTGGGATAAAATGAACACACGGGTAAAATGAATCATGCTTATTATTTCTACAACAAACTATTATTTATGCTGTATTTTAATTTTAGTTAAAGATAATTATACTAGAATGATAATTAAAATATTTCACTACATAACAATTAACATTTTACGAAAGAAAAAAAATTGTATTTTTCGACCTTAAATGAAAGTTGGGTTGTCAAATTCGTTATAACGATTAAAAATGTTAATAATCACTTTTATTGCTAGATTTTTTTTCTTATTACTCCAAATACGTGTTACTTACTATTGTCAAGAATGCAGAGCTTTAAAAGAGGTTTTTCTTTTTTTTAAACAAACATTTTTAAGAATCGACGTCTCGGGGTAAAGTGAATTGGGGTAAAGTTGTCTAGAGAGAAATGCGATAGCACTAATTTGTACAAGGTCAGATGGAAAACTTAACACAATATTGATCAATGTGAGTGTTAGTGTAGTATACATAGTATTTTTGCAACGCATTTCGTATTTATACCAAATTGGGCCAACATAACCTCCATATCTGACTGTTTCGTATGTTACAGTATTTTAAAGGTTCTTTTTTATATTTAAAGCATTACAAGACTCATCAGAGTCTTATCTCTGTAGAGTTTTAAAGGTTTTAATATGTCTTTTTGGTCTTGTTATTATCTAAATTAACGTTTTAATCTATTCTTGTGCAAAAAGTAGTAAAATATCTTCAAATATTTTATTCTATCCTCTAGTTGACTTTACCCCGCACTGAAGGACCGGGTAAAGTGAACCGGTATTTTTCAAAGTTAGCTAAATAATATTAAACTTAATAAATTACTTTATTTCAAATTGCTAATATGCTTATTAATGTAAAACGTGTCTTGTGCAACATAAAAAGTAATGTTTTGAGTATGAAAAATAATTTTTTTTCAACTTGTAGAGTTACTATGATCACTTGACCCTGGTTACCCCTATATAATAAAATAAATATATTTCGTCCTCGCTCTTCATCCAACCAGTACAACTGTAGTAGTTTCAAAAATGAAGTTTAAAAACCTGTATTTTCTGTAATTACATTTTTTTAAAGCGATATCAAAATAATTCAATTGCAAGATTTATTATATGTTAACAAATTTTGTTTATAATTAAATTAAAAGTAAAAAAAAGATATAATACCCATCATTGTCAGCAATCTTGTGGAGTAAAACAGTTTGTGACGAATTTCAAAAGTAAATAAACAAATTTTCAATAGCTACAGGAAGAAAATGGGAAAAGACAATAGAGGTCAAGAAAAAGAATAGAGAAGATAAAGTCAAATAAATACCGCTACAGAACAAGTGAGAAGTCGAGGCTGAAATCTTGACCTTTCCTTCGCTTCCTGTTTATTTTTTTAAAGGCCCCGAGCGTCTAGTGTTTATTATTTCACCATTTTCTCTTTAAGCACCGATTGAGTTACAGAAGACCTGCGCTGCGCCTCGTCTATCTTACGTACAGAGACAATCGAGAATAATAATTTTCCAATATCAATGGAAAGTTGTTGTTTCTTTACGTTTCTCTAGACAACTTTGCGTCTTGCTGCAAAGTAACGTAAACAACGATTATATTATTTAGCGGTAAAAATGTTAAAAGCTATTTTTTATATTTAAACTTCCACAAATTTTATTTTTATATACAGAAGAAATCACTTAAAATGTATATATAAATAAATTCCCATATTTATATAAAAATAGCTGATATTTACCTGAAACGAAATAATAGGCCATTCAGTACCATAATCCAAAAGACGATATTCTACACACCAAAAAATAATCAACACGTTATTAGGTTTGATCTTATTACTATAATGTAATATGTATAATAATATACAATCTGTAATTTATATAAATTTAATTACATTCAAAGTGAGTAGATCGTAAAAAGAGTAAACAGTATAAAGAGGGTTATTGAATTTTGTTCTTGATTTCGTTGTCTGCAAATTCTTTCATAAGTTAAGTTTTAACTGTATCTCTCATATGCCTGAAAATCAAGTCTGAAATAAATACTTAGACGGGAAAAAAAGAATATCGGTAGGTCAGCAAAGCATTATTCGTTAGAGTATTTTAGGTAAATTAGCGAAATATTTAGCTGGATTAGCAAATTCTTTTCTCTAGTCTAGCGACGTTTTTGGTTAAAATAACCATTTTTGGTACCATCTTGGTTCTAATTCCAGCTAATTGCTGCTACAGCCACATTTCTCGCTATTCTAACCAAGCAGTTTTCTCCAATTGGACTTTAGATATTCGCATTGTCCAAGTTAGCCTTGCTTAAAGTTAGCCCTATTCTCCTCTACCAATTTATTTAAATTAATAATTATATATTTGCATAATAACATCTCAATCAACTGTAAAACATTTTATGTTTGAACCGCAAAATAAAAAAAAACATCTGATTGGTTTAGGAATGACAGTAATTCAGTACGCATATATGATTTGTTGTGGGTACCCGAGCAGAGAATCATCCTGGAAAGTAGTTGCGTCAACGTGGCTGAAAATCATTTAAATACAGAAAATCGTCAAGAATGGTTATAGAATATGGTTACTAAAACCATTAATATGACGGCGATTAGAGTTCTCATGGGCATTTCAAAAATTTTCATAGATTACAATCCTTATTACGCACAATAAAACGTAATTACCGAGCAATAAACAAGAAAAGCCACAGGCAAAGCCACCCATCAAGTCATAGAAATCCCAAAGACACAGGAATCCCAACGAGCGCATAAAACTCTTTAACCGAGCAGCATCACCGCACCACGAAATCACCAATCTCCATCTCTCTCTCTCCCTCCCGAAGTATCCCGTGGTTTCTTCGATTTTCTCGAAAGAGAGAGAGAGAGAGCGCGTCGCCGCAGCGCACCGCACCACAAAGGCCAATCCTATACGAAACACCGAGCCATTAGCATTTTTTCCCCTCTCCCACTATTATCCCTTAATTCCATTCGCACCGATATATAGACTACATTACAGGGGCTCGTGTCTCAAGCTCGTCCCTTCAATCCCGCAACGCACTGTCCTGCAGACCTCGAGACAAATAAAGATTGACGATTCCAGCAATTAGCAAGACTGCACGTATACACACACACACACATACGTCGACTCACCTCACACACGCATATAGGTATATACGGTCGAGGGGCTGCTCGGGGAATTGGACAAGCCAATTTTCGAGTCGAACTCTCGCGAACCATATACACAGACGGCCGATCGGACTCGAGACAGAGATGGAGTCGTTCGATTCTCGCGCGGCCACCCTCCTATATATGCGCGCAGAAATTATCGAGGGGATTTCGGAGAGACGATGTGCAGGACGCAGATGGGAGCAAGAGAGAGAGAGAGAGAGGGGGACGACTTGATCGCGCGCGCGAGCTTACCGCAGCGTCAATTAACTGTCGAAAGGCCGGTCGCTAATTGCCCGAGCCACAATGTCTCGGGAGCGCCAACACCGTCGCCGTCGTCGCGGCATGTGTGTGTGTGTGTGTATACATACATCGGACGCGTTCGATCGGGAGGATGAAGAGAGGGGAGAGAGAGAGAGAGAGAGATGGTGGAATCAATTATAATGACGACGTGCCACAATCCGCCATAACAGTTCACTCGACGGCTCGCCCCCCTTTGTGTGCCCCTTGTTCCACCTATTACTATAACCGCCCCACTTTACTCGTATTTCGTAAGGATGGCTATTGTTGTAAAATGCTCGAATCGTTGAAAATTATAATATATAGGTTTTAACAAATTTTATTTGTACCAGAGTTCGACAAGTATTAGATCTCAAAATGTTTTGGAATCATTTTGTATTTTGACCAGCGGTCGAAGCTTGTCAAACTTGTAGCTTTGATAACATTTTTAAATAGTTATTACCGATGGTATTTAAAAAATAAAAATTTTAAAGTGTTAAAATATCTTTCGATTTGTATAAAATACCGCTTGCAAGTGGTTTATCTGACATTAAACTGTCAATAATCAATATGTCACCTATAAGGTGTTAAAGGGTGAATGTAAGTCATTCCTCTTGGTGGAGTCCAGGATTTTTAGTAAAATTTACTATATTGTAATGTTAAATAAATGTTCTTTGCATGTAATTTGATGGAGTTTATTGGCTTTGCGAACTGAACGTGAATCATGTATAATTATTCTACAAATAATGCATTTTAATATTTCCGATTATACACGAGGAACCAGAATTGGGAACTTAAATGTAGCTTTTCAACCCTTTATAGAAGAATACATAGAAATTTTAACGCAGAACCAGATAAAATATAGAAAACAATTTTTTTCTAATAAAATAGTGAATATTCGTGGATTTCTACTAGACAGGACATGGTTGAAAAGATTTTTCAAATCGGGAAACTAAAATATATTTCTTCTAATTTATATCTGATATAGTCAAATAAGTGTCCTTAAAGTTTCAAAGCATTATAATTTTAAGAGACAGATAAGTTTAGTACGTGTTAAACGTATGTATTGCAAAAAGGAAATTCAAAATAATACGATTTGCAATAATTGAGAAGAATTTGATTTTTTGCGAGGTCAAGCTGTGAATCGGTAATCATAGCAACTGTCAAACGAATGTAAATACGATATTCAGCAATTTACGACTGTGAGGGGACCAAGTTTCGAGTTTAAAATTTTCACTAGGTAGATTTGTATGCATATGTAGGTTTTTTAACTTTTTATTTATTGGTGTCTAAGACAGAGTCTGTCTACATAGCCTTATTGACGAGTCCTGTAGACAGACCTGGGACGAAACGTATAGGTTATTTATTAGGTTATATTTCTATTTCCCGTTCGTTACAATAATATTATATAGTTTCTTTATAGTACTTTACGGACTACAATAGTACTTTGTAATATAAGATTGTATTTCGCTTTGGTATACTGTTTCGTGTTATCTACACTGTAGATATATTCTAAAATTTATATCTCTAAGAAATTATCAGCTTACGTGAAACAAAGGTCCGATTTCAATCCTTCTGATAAGTCTACTAAAACATATAGCAAAATATAATCTAATTTATTCTGTTTTACTTAAAACTCTGAATTTTAGTAATTTATTTAAAAGAAAAAGAATTTTCTTATATTATAAGTAATTTGAATTTGACTTTATCCTGTGCTTCCATTTCTAAGTACTCGGAAGAGTTAAGATATACTATTTGTAGTATTGTTCACATAAAACCGACAAATTCCATCAAATATATGTATTTATCTCATATATGTATATATGTAAGTATCTTATTGCAATGAAGTATTTATTATAAGTCAAGTCAGTAACCTGTAACTAAATATGGAAAAAGCCTAGCTAAAGTGTTAAAAGAATATTGGCTCAATTAATTGATTGACTAATTTCTGAGAAAGTATCATAAAGCAGTTGCAAAATGCAGAAATAGCATTCCAAGAAAATCGCGCTTGCCGTTTTACATGCTGCTTTAACTCGGCATTAATTAACAGCTAAGATATAAAAGAACTTTCGTTTAAGTTTGGATTTCGATTTAATGAATGAATGAATTTAGATTCAAACTTTGAAATACATGTAAAATATTTATTGCGTTAAATGATAAGTATAAGGGCACATTATCAGTAGCGTGCACCGAGCGGGTACTCTTATATAAGCATCAGAAAAACGATCTAATAAAAGGATTTTTACATTCTATAAGATTTTATTTGATTAAAATTTAACAAAACATTATTTCAGGCAAAATTTAATGTCACTTAAACTGTTTTTTAACAATAATTATATAGGCTTGCACGCAGATACCGCGTGGTACGCGCTACTGAGAATGAGCCTTAAGGGATATTAATATATTCTTTGTAAATTATGAAACTATTTATAAAATGATAAAATTATGTCGATTTTCTTTTGTTTGTACATGATTGTGCTAAGCAAAATTGTCTAAAGTAACATGAACATTGATATGTTGTTTCGTAATTGACACTGATTTCTGGTACTGAAAAAAATAATTCACTAGTCATATACGTGCTTGAGGAAAGCAATGCATGAAGCATGTATTATACCGATCATGCAGCGCTGAACCGATTAATAATTCACAACAGGTACAAAAGCTTTTCAATTATGTAAACTGAATATGTAACGCTGGTGAATAATACAAAAGCAATTATAAGACAAAGGACATAAATATTGGACATTTTTTATCTTTGAATGGATCAATGAATTGTGAACTGAATAAAAACAATCTGAAATAAATATTTAGTAAGATTAACTAATTTTGAAAAAAATATATTATATAGTGAAAATTTCGAGAAAAATTTGAAACAATGACTTTTCTATAAGAACGCCATTAAGTAAGTACTGAAACTAATAATTTAGTAACATTGACAAAACCTTGCAGGTATCCGTCTCGTCTGATTATCTATTTTTGTCATAATTAGTGTTGTGCTAGAACGATACTCAATTTAGTGTTGCCAATATAGTCTCTAATTTCAAGTACACTAAGAACCTCCCGGCACTGTGAACTGTTACTCACGGCACAGTGAATCTTCTGGCATTATGACCGCGGAGCATCTCAGCACTGTGATTTTTTAGGGCCGGCCATATGTATGTGCGGGGCTCCGTGCCTTAATTTTGCAGAAAAAGTTTTATGTAAAGGTTTAAACCGTATAATGTGATAGAAAAAGCTTCATACAAAGGTTCAAGTCAACAAAAAAAGTTTTAAAAAATGTTCACACTGAAAAATTGTCGACAGAAGAACATTACGCAGCGAGACATTTACCTTATTCAAATTGAAAATCATTAATTTTACAGAAAAATGTATTCGAATCAGAATAACATTGTTTCTAGTTTTAAAAACACACAGAGACGATATTTATGCAAAAAATATTCACTTTTTCAATCAAAGATTGATGGAGCTCCACCTTGAGATATAAAAAATTGAAATACATTTATCCCGTGTATAATTGCACGTCGCACTGCTGCTTTTTCAGCTACAGAAACAAAATTAGCCTACATCTTTAGAGGGTAAAAAGCTGAGTCTGACAGGTATACTCCTCCTTTATCCTCGGCATCATACGGACACTGACGATTCAATTTTCGATCTAATTTTCTAAGCCAACCTCCTCCCCACCTTCCACACCGTGCGGTTCATTCGCCGAGAGGCAGGCATCGCTGAAGCAAAGCGATCGAGCGAGCAAGCCCGGGATAAAAAAAATAGAGGACCTCGTAGCGCAGCGTCCGAAGACTATACTGTACGCGAGTAAAAAAGCTCGCGGCTGAAACAGGATCCTCCCATTTTTTCGGCCAGACAAGAGGCGCTCAAGTAGAAGAAGTAGAAGAGGCGGAAGAACGAGAGCAACAAGAAGCCTTCCACTGGCCGCGAATTAAAGACGATCGCTGCTGCTGCCGCTGCTCCTTTGCTCCTTCGCGAGCGATAAAAAGTTGATCGTTTCATCGCTCGGCCAGATCCCGACTTTTCAATTGGCGGGAGGGAGATAGAAACCTTTTCATTACAATGGGGGTCTTCAATTAAAAAGCACGCGCGGCAATTTGCGACTCGGACAAAGTAGAGCGAGAGAGAGAGAGAGAGCGACTTTCATCCTGTTGCTTCCTTCCTCCCTTTTTTCCTCCTCTGGCCTTCTCCGCTGCGGTGGTTCGATCTTTTCGCGGCTCCCTGGCTATGTAGCGCAGGCTTTTCGACTCGAGCTTGGCGGTGTAGATGTACGAATGCGCGGCTCGCTGCTTCGATCTTTGGAAATTTAGCTGTGCAATGCGGTTTTATACGGTTCGCTTTTTGCTGCGATTTTCGGATTTAGATACGGTCGATTTTTTCTTAACGCAAGATTGGGGTTTGCGTTGGCTATAGGAGCTTAATTAGTGCTGGTTTTCGTTGCAGGGAAATTATTTTTTTGCTTCCAGTTGAAATTATGTGAATATTGATATTTATAAATTACTTCTACTAGTGAGTTGAATAGAACTATTAGTAGTCACCCATGCTTCACAAAATCTAGATATTTTTATTTAGTTATTTCAACTGTAAAGCCAAGTAGAAATAAAAAAATTCTTATTTAAGTTTAAACCATATTATTTTTTTTTATTATGAAATAAATTATCGTTCAATCTTCGTTTTTACGACACGTCATACATATCCTGCGCTGGTGTGTCACATAAGATAATTTTATCGTTGACTTAAAAATTAATCTTTAATCCCAGCTTAATTTTTCAGTCTTACAATAATATAAAATAAAACATTCATAAATTTGTTAAAACTTATTAAATTTATTAACATGGACTCTTGTTACAGTAATAAATGTACATTATAAGACTGATTGTTATAACCTGGTGTATTGAAGAATTCTAGCCAATCAGATTTGTTTGTATAAGATCTAGTAAAAGATCATAATTTAAATATCATCAAATATGGCATATTAACTTGTTATATTTATATTTATATTCTATACATTAAATTATTAGTATAATAATTGTATAAAACTATATAACAACTGCGATTACCCTGTTCTTCTCCATATATGATTATTTAAGACCCAAATTTCTTTTAATGTCATAATTCTGCATAAAAATTCGTTCGTGAAGCAAACAATTCTTGAGTGAAAACTATACTTCAAACAATTAAAAAACACCTTAAAACCATAGAGCATTTATCTCTAAAATTGTCTAAAAATGTTTTGTTGCACGCCATTGCAAATAACAGATTCTACACAAAGAAGCAAAAACCTTCCAACACTCAATAAATGTTAATCCCACGAGAAGAATCCCAATGACGATTAAGTACACGTCGAATACGAAAAAACGCGCATCGGAATCCGCACATCAAAAGTCAGACAAAGAGAGATGATTTTGAAGAAGCGCCTATACGAAAGACTCGTATCTCGGTCATCGATCTCCTCGCTTCGTCTCTCCTGCGCGCACATATATGCATATAGAAAGACTCGCGCTGCGCGACAAAGCCTACGCCGCAACAGCAGCAGCAGGCATCGTTTCGGGTGAAAAATTAATCCTCGTGCATCACCTTTTACGATCTCCTCCTTATATATACATGGCTATGAAAAATTTTCACTCAGCCCGAGTGCCATGCCGCGCGGCGGCGTATAATGTAATCGCCCGATGCGCGCCTCTCTTCCCGATCCGCCCTCTTATAAAAATATACACGAGATGACTGTAGAGGCGGCCGCGCGGTCGAAAAGTCGAAGCTGAACTACGGCTGGCTTGGGTTTGAAAAATTATTTATTGCTGAGGGATCGGTCCGTAAGTATGTTTGATAGGTTTCTTGGGGGGAGGGGTTGATGGGCGGCAGGGATGAAGAATGTTATGTTTGTCGTGGATCTTTTTTGGTTCGGCGCTTATGTCTTTCTAGTTTTAATTGAGGGTTTCTAATTTTTTTTTTAAGTTTATGTAGGCCTGACTTCGTTTTGCCGTGATATGTGGAGAACGCCTTCATCTTCGAACTTTATTTGCATTTTATGGGAATTAAAATTGGTAATTTCATTATTCAAAATTTGAATGGTCTTGTCGACGTCGCAATCGTATCTCAAGGAAGCATTTGGAAATGTCGTATTTCAGATTTAAAAAAGAAAACAAATAATACAAATTAACTGATTATTTTTTTCTAATTTTTCTAATTTTGAACATATGAATGCTGAAAGTCATAATTATAAATGTGGTATCTGCTTTGCTTGAAATTAGGTCACATAATTATTATTTAAAGTTAAGATACAAAATTTTAGAATGTTTCTCTCATATACAACTTTATTATTAGAAGACATCGACGTAACAGAATACTTTTTCGTATAAGTGATGAGTATATAGTTTTCTGGTAGGAGTATACATATACCTATTGCACTAGCATAAAACTAGTCGATTCTTAATTACCAGAAATTTAATTTTATATTGAGAAACTCGTTCTTATATAGCACCCTAAAAAGTCAAAAGTGTCAGGCTCAAAGACAATATATCGCCGATGAAAGGAAGATAAAAAAGATACGACAATGGCAACAGTCATATTTCATCGCACTGTGCACCTTGCCAGTTTTGTAGAAACGAATCGGACAAGTTCCAGGTCACCGTCTTTGTTCTTTGCACGCTTTCTTCCTAGAATTGCGTAACACTCAACATAGACGGTTTTTCAACTTCGGAGAATTGCTGAAAGTTCATTTGAAAATTCGTCAAAGCATAATTTCATTTGCTCCAATAAGCTTTTCTAAAGTCCGCAATACAATTAACTATGAGATTAAAATTTTTTTGAATATAAATAGCCCCTCTTTGAACCTTGATAAGACTATTGAGAACAATAGCACATAAATATTCGGAATATTAAAATTAATTAAGCAGCTTTTGAAACATGACATTTTTCTGAGAAACTCTAATGAAAATTTTGTTATTAGTGCTTTAAAAAAATATCTTATTTTATCTTCTACAATAAGGTAAAAATAGCACCACCCAGATTATTTGTTCCGCTACTCCTGCAGTCCTATTAAATAACAGGATTGCAGTAGTTTATCGCGAAATTTCCTCTTCAGTGATTATCTACAGATTTTAACATCCTCTACCTAGCAAGTTATATTAATTTAAAAAATTACATAATAATTATAAAAGATACGGTAATTTTTAACACTTTTTGTTTTTATTAATATTTATCAACAGCAAAATTGTCTATTTTTGCTTAAATTAGTGAAGCATTGCTAAAACGTTTAAAGAAAATCTCACAATATTATTGTTAACTGTCTGTATAGTGTATGAGGATTTGATCAGGATTTTTCAAAACCTTTTGAAATTAATTATACATATTATATTTAACATTATAAAGAAAATTGTACATAACCAAAAGGCGATGTAAATATTAAATATGGATTCAAAATCAATTACCTATATAATTTATTATCAAAATGCATGAAATTCTATGCTACTTTTACTAAATATAATGATTTACTTTTTATTCTTTTTATAACTCATTATTTTGATTGAGAAAACACCAACATATTCTATATACCATATAAAGTAAGTAATTTTCTGTTGCGCAAGTAGTTCTAGACACCCAATGAGTTTTACTTTAAAAATGATTGAATTTCGTTCATAATTCCGGATACGAAGCTTAAAAGACCTTGAATCTTTGTATAAATTTCTTTTTAAATGCAAAAACAACTCCAAAATATAAAAATTTTTAACATATAAAAATTAAACAACCAAACTTTAGGCTAAGTTCAGGATCAAATAACCCCCTTAAATTAATGAAGAAACGTGGAGTCCCAACTCGCGATATCAGTCGTGTTTCTCTCCGTTCTAGTCTTTACATTCTAAACAAATATCCTGAAACATCAATAGTTTTTCACAAAAATATTTCCCGCATCTCCCGAAACTTCACTTCTCCCACAGTCCTCTGCACTTGTCAGCTTTTCAATCATCCTCGTCCCGCCTGAGAGAAGGAAAAAAAACAACAAGTCGCCGCGCAAGACGAGCCGCTCGTCCGGCCCTCCCAACCGGTCCCGGTCCTGGGGGTCCGGCGAAAAATATAATTTATCGCTAATGAACGCACGGCCACAAGCGCATATCTCAAGGTTTGGAAGGGCGGCGGCGGCGGCGGCACTGCAGTTTTGGAAAAACGTGGGCGGAGCCGAGGTCGCCCCCGTGCATCGTCGTCGGCGCACAGTCTCTGTGTCCTACGTGGAAAGTCACGGGGCGGACAGATCAGAGGCGAAGTGCCGGGTGGCGCGCGCGCGCCGAAGACTCGGACGTACTAGAGGGACTATAGAGACTCCCGCGGCCCGTGACTAATCCACGTTCGTCTCGGTAGCTCACGGAGATCTCTGTCTCTCTCTCTCTCTCTCTCTCTCCTTTTCTGTCTTCTTTCTTCGGTTCGTCCTCTGGGTTGACTGTGCGTTGTTGTCGTCTACCTCTGTGTGGTGGTCTAGTGGCAGTTGAGGAGCTTTGCCGATGAGACTCCGCCGCTGGTAATGTAAGCCGTATTATAGGCTAGTTATAGCAAAGTTTGACTTTCTTGGAAATTTTCGCAAAGTCTTACTGTGTTTTTATAAAAGTATTGTAAATGATAAGATTTGGAGATGCTTAGATTTCAAGTTTCAATATTTAAGGTGATATTTCAGGATCGCTTTATTTATTGCAAATTCAGGATGAAGTAATTAAATTATTATCAGATTTTAAATTTAGTTAATTTACAGTTCGAAGCACACATAACTCGATTATGGTAATTTTAAATATAGTTCACTTTTGAACTGGGTTGTACACTTAAGCTACCTTAAAAGTAAAGTATGGTTGCTTTGGGATATACGTGATGGACATTTATTTTTTGGGGATGAATTTTCGGAGGGGATTTGCACGCTCTGGAGGATTATTATTTTTGGGACTTTCAATGTTGTTTTCGTTCGTGGAAAGGAGCGATAACTGCACGGTATACGGTATAATTTTTGAGAAACTCAGTTATTATTAAGGAGTCGTTAGGGGTGTGTATAGGAAGCTCGTTGACGTGTATAGCGAGGCCGCGCGTATGGTTTTTGTCGGCGCTGCCAGCGATGCGATGGTTCGGGCGATGACACGCGAAATTATCGTAATTTTAAAATACTTACGAACTTAATGTGCATGTGGTCAGCTTATTACGTTTGCCGTAATGTTTCCTCATCAGGGCTGCGTATATTTTTATAAAATTTAAATGTTATGTGACTCAATTTGAAATAATGAAAACTCACAATTTCTTGTATATTATACTTAAAAGTACATCATTGCCACAAAGATTATATTTTATTTTTAGTGATAGTTATACAATAAACTAATATTTAGTGAATTTTACTGGTATTTTGATATTAAAATTTATTTGTGTCCTTTACGTTGTAAAAAAACAGTAATTTGATCAAAAGCATACTCTGTTGAGATCAAAGGTGGAGTTTGTAAAGAGAGCTTAGTATACAAATAAATAAAAACATTTTCAGTTGAATACGAGCATTTATTTTAGCCTTTTAAATATTTTTATATCTTATTTTCTCGGGGAGCTCTTTAAGCTGTCGTATGCTTTGAAATTTGTTTTCTCTAAAAGTGCATTATGTGAAGACATTCTTTTAGTAAACAAATAAATTTTAAATTAATTTATTTTGTCGTAGTAAGGTTCATAAGCGGGATGCTACAGGCACAAAAACTTATTTGTAAGTATGCTTGAAATATTAAATATATATGGGGGTGCAGGTAATGTGGCCACCTTAAGTAACTTTCGATTCCCAGTAGATATATTGGGTTTTGGGGCTTCGGAAACTATTGAGACATGTTATTTAAATCTTTAACTTTAGTACCTCATAAGTTTTTTTGCAAAAAGATTTATCTCAGATTTTTTAATCAAAGAGATTGAATCTGTTTAAGAGATTTTAATTTTTCTAAGTAGTTAAAAATTGGCCACTTTACCAACAGTGTTTATAACGTTGCCATCTATCAGTTCTTATGGTAAAGTCGTAATGTAAGTGATTCAAAAAATCTAAACTAACCTAGCCGAGACTTCCTTTATGTGTTATTGAACTACATGGTATCGTAGCGTACGCCTTGGTGTCGATATTTTGAGATTAGTATAAGGCCTAGGAATTTTGAAGAAACCACCGCCATTTTTATCGGAATTGATTGCCTTTTGCCTTCTTATGGCCACTTTACCAGCCGTTACGTGTTAACGAAAGTTGCAATTTTCACATCGAAAATAAACTTAAGGCAATAACTGGCACATGCATCTTAAAGTACGTAAAAACATCTACAATTTTATGTACCGTATGATTTTTTTTCCTGCCCATATCACGCTGACAAAAGTGGTTTCTTTATATGCATGCACTGCTAAGAAATCAGAGTTTTTATGCTTTTGCGCGTAAATATGACACTATCTTATAATTAAAGGGCGCTAGCAGCGGGGTCACTGCGCCTCTCAACATCTATTGACTGTAAGAGTTACGGCGACTCAGAATAACGCATACAACGAGATCTCGTGAAGGTGGTCACATTACCTGTACCCACCTTATAATAAACATTAATTATTAGAATGTTTTTAAATAAAAAAGAATGTGATTTTTTAATTATTTTTGAAAGCAAAATCAAACTCATACTACCTAAAGTACATATTCTTCTGATTTGCTAGTTTGCTTAAACATGGTTACTTTGCGTTTTTTATCTTTAATAGTACCATTGTAGTACATTATTATTATGAGCAACTAAAACTCAAAACAAAAAATTATTAAAATATTATTTTTACTTTGTTCTTAATAAATTACAATTTGAAGTAAAACATGTCAAAGATTTAACATTTTTATACATTAAAAATATAGAACTTATATTTTAAATTACGTCATTGACATTCAAGTTTTTTTGCACGTTTAACTGGCGATAATATCATAATGAGCGTTCATCAACTTATGTCAGTCAGTCGCTCGTCACCAAATAAAAAACCTTCTTACGTTAAAGTTCAAAAATAGTCTGTTTAAGATGCAGCCTGTGATTAATGAAACCTCGACGAAAAGCATTTAACGCCCGGCACAATACATCCGTAAAATGTTTACCAATGTTATATATAAACGTTGAAAGGCCATTTCTCAGAAATAGAATATCGAAAATTTTATGAAGGTATTTTATTAACTTATTTATTAATTCTATAGTGCTAATCATTTTTAAATATTTTTGTATGTATACAAAATATTTAATTATGATAGGATTTAAATAACAAAGTGTATTATTCTACTCTGCAAGACTGTTACTTAAGCAAAATTACTTAATTATATTTATTTTCTTTTTCTTTTTTCTTTACAAAAATAGCTTTAAAGTAATTATTTGTATATGTATTAGAAGGAAATTATGTCCTTTTTATGAAAGCATACTTACTTTTAAGATATTTAACGTATAAAATGATATAATGACGAAAATTATTTTTTGTATCACGCACGATTTTCGCGTTCTTTCGGGCCTATAAAGCGGTCAAGAAGTCGCAGTTTTCCGACCGGCGACAAAAGAGTTACTACAGCGGGCGGTAAAATCGTTTACCTATCGTTTATACAGCGGGCGCAAAAGTAACCTCCTCAAAAGACGTGAGTATGGTTTCAATAATCAATTTTCAACTTATTTATACATATATTATTATTATTATTATTATTATTTTTACATATATAGTTTAATATATTTTTTTTATATATTTCAAATTGTTCATCAACAAGAAACGAAAGATTTCTTTATATCCGATAAAATTATTTTTGTGTGTGAGAAAATGTTGAGGCCTCGAAACACATTGCGACAGCAGCTCTAAATAACCGACGCACTCGCGTCCCCGTTAACAGAAGACTTGTCAAAAATGGGCGAACTGTGATTGAATATTGCTGGAGCGGTAATTTATGGTCCTTCATTTAAAAAACACGTCAACGTCGAGCTAAAATGATTTTGCATTTTAGCCTTCGAAAAATTTTTCATCAAAAAGAAACAAAAGCTCACGACACTTAACGAAATTGTTTTCGTCCATCGCGCGGCGCTAGAAATTTCGTCGCTACACTTCCAAATAATCAACGTACTGTAGCTTGACAAAGAAGCGAGAAATTTTGCAGGGGCTGACATTTTAGCTGTCTATTGTCGCCGCACACTCGCGCATACACACACACGCGTGCGCACACATGCGCACACGCACGCATATATACATATAGACAGACATTTTTAAAAACCTATTTTTCGAACTAAGGAATCTTGAAAAAATCTAAATTCATAAAAGTCTTTGATAAATTTTTTTTTATCTTTACAAAGATTTCTCTGAGAAAGCAAAATTAGTTTATAATAGTAATCATTTTATTAAATTATAAAGAAATTATAAATAGGAAAAATGTATAATAAATATGGATATCTACCATATAATCAAGACTCCGATTTTATTTTCGATCTTAAAAATACTTCTACATGGATGGGGTTAAAAGTTACGATAAAAAGTTAGTTCGGCTCATTGACAAAATGGAAAGTATTCAATATTAAAATGTTTCTAGTACAAAAACGGTAAAATGACATTCTGCCTAATCGCTACTATGTACTAAAAAAATGTGTATAACGTATACTTAAAAATGAAGTATTATTTACTATTTACTTAACGTAACATAAAAAGTTACGAATTGATATTTAGAAATAACATTAGAAAAATTGAATTTGTTTTAAATACTTTAGCTTCAACACTATTAAACTTATATGCAATATATTTGATTTTATATAAAGCATTTATTCAACATTACAATACTGCACGTACTAAAAAACCTAGTAGGTTCCAAACAAATCGTGATTTACCGAAGCGCTCAGTGTGACTATCGCCAACATCGTACCTTTTACTCGTTTTAGTCCCTCCTGCTCGTGTGAAAAGTTCCATTTGAATCAGTTACCTCGTCGTTTTGCGGACGCTTCAAGACCGGAACAAAAGTTCTCCCTCTCGTCAGAGCTACACCGAGAACCCAACTGCAAATTAAATTTCTTCTCAATTCCTTTCAAATATTCTCGTTTTCCATTCGCCAACTTACGCACGCACACACACGCAGCCTATATAACCGCGTTTGCTCATCCCGATTTTTCCCACACCAGGACGGCTCGAAAAAGAGCATCGCGTGCGCGCATAAATCTCGAATCGCACGCCTATCAAACGCACCGCAGCAAGCCTTGCTAAACGGACTAGGGACTACACACACACACACACTGCACCACGTGCACGCACGTCGCATCACCTTTTGACCGACGCGCGTGTGCAGCAGCGCGCGCCGATCGATCATCCGATGCCTCGTCCTGGTACCTACCTATATATATATATATATATATATATATATATATATATATATATATATAATAAAACGATCGCCGTGATTTTTGCTTTCCGCCGGCACAGCTCTCGAGGGAAACAAGCGCATCGCTCTCGGGGGTCAGGCGGGAGGCAAGCGAGGCTCTCGCGCTTTTTGTGTGCGTCTGTGTGTGTGTGTGTGTGTGCAGCGCAGCTCGTATACCAGAACTGTCCAGGGCTGGCCGATCTCCCCCCGACGAGCGCATCGAAAAGCAGAGCCAGCAGCAACAGAATCCGTTTCGGCTCTCTCGTGCGCAGCTAAAAACACGTATATCCTATAGTAACGGCGGCAAGTTTAGGAGGAGAAAAAAGGGAGAGAGAGAGAGAGAGAGATAGAGAGAGAGAGATAGAGAGAGAGAGAGATAGAGAGAGAGAGAGAGAGAGAAGGAGGATGTGGAGAATGCTAAAAAAAGTAAAAGTGCGTGTCGATGGAGGAGAGACGAGAGAGCTATAGCTGTATACAGTAGCTGTCCCGGATGTGTTCCGGACCACGGTTAGAGAAGAATCAAGAATAGGTGATTCGACTGCATACAGTCGCTTTTAATGAATTTTGTGTTAGGTCGAACTTGGTCTCCGAATTCGAATTAAGTGCTGGATAGGACGCGCGTTGCCGTGTTATAAAAATGTTAAATGTATAATAAATATAGAATCTCAAGTAATTAAATTAATGAGATATTATAGAAATTGAAAGTGTAATTATTATTTCATAAAATCATATTGTTATAAACTATCTATATACATTCTGTGAACCAAATAATATAACATTTCGAATTTACGAATCATTATTTATATATTTATTACATATTTTAATTAATAAATAAATACATAAATAATTAAATAAAATTTTAAATAATATATAAATCTGTATAAACAATGTTAATGATACTTTGATATTTTAATTTATAACCAATATTATACGGAGAATAACGAATAAAATTAATCATAATTTTGTAATACCTATACCTCGAATACCACCACTTCACAATGTATTAAGGTGATGATAAACCCCCCTGTTACTGATAAATACGGGGAAACATTTTTTTCATTTATTATTTACTAAAAATTGAAAATTAAATGAAAATAGTAGGTCCTCGTAATTGTCGGTGAGTGGTGGCTTTAACATCACCTTAATAAATATTCATTATGTTTTAACATACTAAGTACTAACGGATTAATTTTACCACACTACGAATTAGTTACTAGATACAAAATTTTAAGTTATATTTTCATTCTTCACATTTGTGGTAAGATTCGTTTGAAAAATATGTAAGACACAGTTACTCAACGCGTTTTTAATACGTTTTTCACAGAAAGTACGATGTAGTATCAATAACCCCCTATTTTATTCATCAATGATAAGCAAATAATAAAAGCACAAAAACTCGCAAAAATCCATTATTATTTCACAACGCGTAACAGACAATTTTCACAGCAAAATTGGTACAAGGGGGAGTCAGTCGGACCACCTAAAGAATTCCTTCCGACACGGCTATCCCCGCTTTTTTTCCGCTTCGTTTTCTACGCGCTGCGCAGCGAGGCCCTCGATATCATAGAAAATTAATTTCCAGCCGTTTTCAGCCTCGGCTAATGTGTTTTGCCCTCTTTTTCTTCCTTCCTTTTTTCCGCTCGCTTTAGCTGCATCCCGCGCGGCAGCAGCTTCGCTTCATTGTGCGCGAGAGAATATATAGACAGCATCGGAAGGAGACGGGAGATGGGTCCGAAGCCAAAGGTGCTTCCGCGTGTTTTGGCGTGGAGTTTATTTTCGGCATTGTGCCTATGCGCCGCCGCAGTCGAGTTTCTCCATTATGTACACGGGGTGGAAGGGCCGCATTAAGCGGGTATTTTATTTCGAGAGCACGATTCTTTGATTTATACTCTGTTTGTACGCGTGACTTTTGAGAAACGTCGCGCGTTATTAATTAAAGGGGATGCCGGCTCTTGGCTGCTGCTGTCGTGCAGTGTGCATGCGTGTGGCGCGGATGCGTGCGAGAGTAAAAGGGTGATTTGTCAGATTTGTGTGTATATATATTATCGTTTGCGTGCGTGTGTGCGACTGCGGATTTAAATAGTGGGAATGAAAATTAGCTTTTGATTGCTGTCGAATGGGATTTAAAATAAGGCCGGCAGTGTTTTCTTTTCTATAAATTAGAGATTATGGTTAAAGTCATGGAAGGTATTATATATATATATATATATATATATATATATATATATATATATATATATATATATATATATATATATATATATATATATATATATATATATATATATATATATATATATATATATATATATATATATATATATATATATATATATATATATATATATATATATATATATATATATATATATATATATATATATATATATATATATATATATATATATATATATATATATATATATATATATATATATATATATATATATATATATATATATATATATATATACTATAAAACTGTAACTATTTTTATTTAAGCTTCATTTGTATTAGGGTTTTATACTTATATTATTACTTTTCTTATTATAAGAGTGATTTTACAAATAAATTTAAAAAATATTGATCTTTTAATATACGTATAATATTTAGTCCACTAGGTATGTAATTACAGATACAAATTATAGAATATTCAATTTGTAATATAGAAAATCTTTTTACGTCTTGAAATACTACTATGTATTTGAAGGATTACATTTTACACTACTACAGTATCATTTTACAGAAAAACATGTGTCTTTTGTAAACTAAATACACACAAATGACGCTAAAGAAAATAAATCTTAGAAAAAATACGAGAATTCAAGATGAATTGTCTTGGTTGACATTTTCTGTCGTTTTATTTCTATTGTGTTATATTCTAAACTTCCATACAGGAGTTGTGAGGTGGTTTATAAGATTTTCTTCCCCAACAATCAAGTCATAAATTACTTATGTATCTAATGGATATAAAAAGTATAATTTTATGAATAAAAGATTATATTCTATAATTTTTAATAGATCAATATATAACTAAATAATTAGGTTAAATTATTCATAGATAGTAAAAGATTGTAGCATATATATATGTTACGTTCAAGAAAGCTTTTGTTGCCCTACATAAATAAAACTTTTTAGTTTATGACCAAGCATATCAATATTTTTTTTTATTTTCAATGTGAAATGATTTACGTAGAAAACTGAAATTTGATATATATATATATATATATATATATATATATATATATATATATATATATATATATATATATATATATATATATATATATATATATATTTAGTCTTTTCCAGAATCTCACACAATAAAATACGATAAAACCTTTCAAGCATATTCTTTTAAAACGTAATAACATACACCATTTATTTGCGACCATGCGCATTCGAAATGCTTGACAAAATTTTCGCGATTCCCTGCAAACAGCACTACCTACTAGCTAAAATTTCTTCTCTATATTACCCGCGTTATGTTTTCTTTCTTGCTTTTCAATGTTTTTTAATTTTTTTCGCAAAACTCTACCCCATGCTAGAAAAAATTGTAACCAAAAACTTTCATAAAATCATTCATTTCCTTCCTAGAACAAGTTCCACGTCAAACGCATCTTCCTACTCAGCGAAAATTCGCTATAGAGGAGGTCGGGGTACAACGAGAAGCGATAATACGAGGCATTTGACGTCCATATTTTAAAAGATGCAGCGTAAAATAATTTAAAACTAAACATCATTTTGGGCTAATTGAAAAAAGTCAGAATTTGTATAAAACTGGATTTGTCAAATCTCCTACCGATTATGTTACCATGTTACATGTACATTTACAAGAATGAGATCTGGTTATTCTTTATTTTCCTTATGGTAAACTTTTATTTGACTATAATAAGTCGCAAAGTTACGGTACACTACATAAATAGATTAAAATGGGAAATAATGCGACATTCCGTTAGGAGTATAATAAGACAAGTTATAAAATAATAGAGAAGTTATATAAAAATTCGAAAACTTTATGATGAATAAAAAATATCTGTAACTAACTAAAATAAATGTGTATAAAAGCTACAAACAAATAAAAGCAATATTTTTAAGAGGGTATATAATAGTCGACGTAATTGTAGGATTGAAAAACTTAAGGCGATTTTAATGTAATTTTCAATTTTTAGTAAATGTCTCTCTGGAACGTTGTTGTCCTAATAAAAAACCACAACTTTGTAGAGAGATATTTTCTCAAAATTGAAAAGTTAATGAAAAAAGTGGCCTCCCGTATTTGCCGATAACGCGAGAGTTTAGCATCATCTTAATTACTGTCCTACTATAATATCCAAGGCAGATGTCACAATATTTCATAATGTTTTATGAAAACATGATATTATAAATGTTCAGATAATCACTACCAGTTTAATACAAGTGTACACTTAAGGTATTTTCATGACAATTCAATGTCCATAATTGAAGTAATGCGCAGTAAAACGGTAAAAGTCGAGTTATACCATCTTTCAGAGATACGTTTTTGAAATGCATACAACAAATATAATAAAAAATAAGCATAATATAACACATTATATCGTACATAAATTATCAGTATTCTTCATAAAAAATTATTTTTGTTGCAATAAAATCTACAATAAATCTATAATAAAACCTAAAATAATTTATAATATAATCTATAATATAACTCTAATATAATCTATAATAAGACGGTATAACTCAAACCTTTCATTTTTTATTATTCAGCCTGATTTTTGGTTTTCCTTAGTTATCGCGTATCAAACCAGCGTATCGTGGAGTTCTTTAAACATATATACTATTGTAGCAGTATAAATCATTTCTAACATAGTTTCCTGTGTTTTTCTCATTTTTCTCAAAACGCAAGTTTTCGAGTTATACCGTTTTACCACGCATCCCCTCAATAATTGTAGAAGAACCTACAGCCAGAAAAAGAAAGAAGAAAAAGAAGAAGATATTTTCTCCTAGAACATTCTTCAAATTTTAGAAATCCTTTAATACGAAGTATCTAAAATAAAATAAATTTAGCGCATTACGACAATTCGAAAATTTGAAAAACGTTCGTGACAGTGGTAAATATTTTTGAGTATACACTGAGAAAACAATATTGAAAATTTTATATCCTACATAGAGTAAGCGTGTTATCCGCTCAGAATATTTCGCCTATACTCTGAGGTATTAGGCTATTTAAAACCATATTTTTAAAGTATACAAACTAAGATTTCAGATTGCCAATTTTACGATATCACATCGCATCTAAGAATCTATAAATTATATATATCGCGTACATTTACGATATAGTTTTCTGAGTATACAATATCAAATTCTATCAGTACTTAATGCAGAGCAATTATTCTCTTCGCACATTTATAAACAGATCTGGTTGCATCTTTCTTTCAAAATAATACCTTTCACAAATTCCAAATTACATTTCCCTCTAGCGTCTCATTACACCCCAATATCCCCTACACGCGTTCGTCGTACATTCCCGCGGCATCTCCGCGCGCCTCGCGCAAAAATTGTAAAACATCCCATAGCACAACGTACACGAGGGGCCACAGTACAGCAGCATCAGCTGTATACGAGTGATATCGGGTCGCACGATGCCGCGCGAGACGAGAGCGCATCGCCGCACGAGAGATACACAGCGAAAGAGAAAAAAAAGAAGCCGCCGGGATAAGAAACGAAGGAAAGAGAAGAAAGAAGAAGAAGAAGAGCCGCTGCAGCTCTACTCGGAGTCGCAGGCATTGTGCAAGAATGAGCGGCAGGTCACGCGCGAGCGACGTCTTTTCCGACGATAAATCAAAAGGATCTACCCTTACCCCTCTCTGCGTCTCTGCACTGGCGTGCTTCCGTGTCTCTCCTCTCCTCTCCTCTCTGCTCTCGAGAGCGCAAGGCTTATATATATATACACGCGGCTCGTTTTACGTTTTTCCCGAAAGACGACGTGGACGACGAGAAGCATAGCAGCGCGCGTGTCTTCGCGTGCAGCATGCAGCAGCACCAGCGCAGGGGATGACTCGGGAGATTTCTTTCTCGCTGCAGAATCCGCGCGGTCATAATTCAATATTTGCAGCGCGCGCCGACCGACGAAAGCACGGTGGTATACGTATGTGTGCCAGTGCCGAGTATGCAGGTCTATGTGGTGCAGGGCTGGTAGGCTGCGCGCGATTGCACGTGGGCGCGGAAAGCCCGGGAGCGAGCGTGATATTTGTAGGAATTTCGACGAGTTGTGTCGAGCGGTTAAGGAGATGGACAGATCGTGTGTACATTGTACTGCACGTTGCTTATGAAGGTTTCTTCTTTTTCGTCCTTTACGTTGGGACGTTTTAGGGGGGTATTGATGCGTTAATGCGCTGGGTTTTTAAGTTATTTCGGGGAATTTGTTCGACGATAATATGCATTAATACGCGTGGTGAGATACATCTGTTTGGTTTCTTTTTCCAGGTCTTGCTGATTTATTGGAGATCCCAGCAACGCGACAGAAAAATATATAGCCAGAGTCAAGGGTCTCCAGCGTAGTCATTTTGGAACAAAATAAGAAATTAAAAGTTAGTTTATACTTGGATACGCGTTTTCTATTAAGTTTGTTATATATGACAATACCTAGTTAGAAAGCCGAAAAAAGCGAAGTTTAGAGAATATTTTTCAATTTCTTCTTTTCTGCTTGAACAACATTTAGTAATTTTTTCTCGTCAAAATATTTACTTTCAGACAGTTGTAACCGATGTACAGGTATATGACTATAATCCCTTAATAAAGGCGCAATGCATTTAAAGATAATGCACATCTTCAGAAAAGATAAAGTCTGCATTGATAATGGGTGAATGACTAAAAGCGCTCGATCTACACGCAGCTTTCTTGCACATATACGAAACGTGTCAAGTGAGCTAATGCAGAAGCGGCTTCATAGAATCCCGCACATTTTGAAAAATGGATCATTATAGCCTTGTGTGCGGAGATGGAATTTGCTCAACGCTAATGTAAACTGCAGTGGAAATGTGATGAGAGAGCAGGAAAAACGTTCTTTTGGAATTTCGAATAAATGAAGAAAAGCCATGACTACGGTATTTTCGGGTTATTCCTGCCGCTGCAGTGATGCTCTGTGTAACGACATGAAAAATATTTTGTATATTTCAGTGAGACAAAATCTGGTGGATTCATTTTTCTTTTGCACGTGATACATTCTAGTGGCTTGAAATATTATTTATAATCTCTTGTACCTAATATATAGAATTAAGAATTACTATATTTTTTAAAAAAATTTGAATAAAAACTATTGTAATAATGTAAAAGAAAAGTTATCTCATAGATAACTGTAAAATAATGTTGACACAGTCGACCATCACTGTAATATTTTACAGATTTTATTAAGATATATGCGATTTCTTATCTGGACATTTTGAGGATTAGGAAAAAAAATCGGTAAGGAATCTTGTACTTTAGATAACATTGAGATCATTTTACCAGGATTATATGGGATACTGATAAAGCTAAAATACACGTTAAAACTTTAATCGTATTACAAATCAGTTGTATTAACCGGATAAATTATAGTAAAAGAGATGAATATTTAATTATTATAAATACTGTGTTAAATATATAATCAAATATTCACGACAAAAAACTAATTTTCTTATTTTAAGAAGACTCTTATTTTAAGAAAGTATTTCATATTTCTGTGTTTTATTTTAAATAAAAAAAAAAAGTTCTAACTAAAATCGCTTAACATTTTAAAAAATGTATTCGAAAAATAATATTTTTAAATTTCTCACTTCTCTATAAAAACTTTCTCCAAGTAATTATTTTAATAAAAAAAATCCAACTATTATTAAAATATCGAGGAGATCGATTGCTCAAGTGGTAAATGCGTACTTCTTAAGACAGCAGCCGGTTAAGGGAATGTCGCATACCGAAATTCAAGTTTTTCGTTTTATTCAATTAATAAATTAGATATTCAAATTTCGCGATCGTGCGCACAATATATTTATCACTAATCAATCACTAATTGATTGCGTAAAACGAAAAATCGATAATGTTCGTTCTTCGCAAAAATCATATTTTTACGCTCACATGGCTCAAGAAGTGACGTTTTGAAGTTAGAATCTTAGCGTTTTCGTACTTTTGAAATAAATTGGTGTTTTATTTTGATCTATAGTTTTGTGAAGAAATATCTTAATAAATCCATTCAGTATCTCGTCGACTCCCATAAGACTTGTGTAAAATTGACGGTTTTCAAGTATTATCTCTAAAATTATTCGGTAACCTGGTCTAATAATTTTCGAGGGGATACATTTCGTGTTCATAAACATAACCTGTATAAGTTTTATTTGATTCTGAAGTACTTTCATTCGAGTTCGAACCACCTTTAAGGGATCTGAAAGTCAATTCCCTGAATTACCGACGAACCATATATTAGTTACTTTAAGAAAACTATTGGAAAGAAATTTCGTCAACATTTCATTCCAATAATTTTTTAGAGTGTCGTTGATTTTGATCTCTGAAACTTTGTAGAGAGATGTATTACTCCCCAATGAAGAACCTTCAAGGTCACCATCGGATAGTCAGAGAAGAATCCCAAACCCCCTATGTAAATCATTTTCCCTAAAGCTCGAATTTTCCAAGTTATCCCGCCCTCCCGGGACTTTTGAGATACCCTGATGTATAAATATAAGTATTTTTATAATTATAAATAACTATTCAATTCTCGGTCTGTAAAAATCAAGAGGTAAATTTGAATTCTTAATTGACTTTGGGACCCCTTAAGTTTTGTAAACCTATCATTCCTTTCAAGACTTCATCATGAATGTTGATTATACAATTTATTTCAAGAAAATACATTTTAAAAACTAGATCACTGATTCCATGGTGTATTCCTCTCCAGAAACTCGAGTGACCGCCTTCAGAAACCCAAAATCCAGAGTTCCACAAATTTAAAAACCCCCCAACATTTGCTCGTCTGCGTCAGCAAGGACAAATCACATTTCCTGTGCATCCCCGAGATCGCAATAGCCCCAACCAGAGAGAGCGAGAGAAAAAAAGCGAAAAATTTGTTCCTCGCACACAAGTCGACTCACAGTTCAAATCGCACACGTAACCCAGACAAAAAGGAACTCTCGCAGACTCCTCTGTATATAATGCACATGCGCATCCTGCACCTCTCAACCTACATCCATATATACAAACCTACCTGTGCTCGCGGTGTGTCTCGCTTTTTCAGAGCTGCAGAGGAGGATGACTCCTCGTGCGCGCACACACGCACGCACATATCCACCGTACTCTCCCTCCCTCGCGGCCCGTCCGCGCGGTCATAATTCAATATTTGCCAAGAGCTCACGAGAGGAAGAAGCACGCGCGCGCGCGCGCGCTCTGCACCAAAGTAAAAAAGAAAGAAATAGAAGAACCCATCCTATAGAGCGGGCGCGGGTATAACAGCGCAGAGGGAGGATATTCGGCTCCGTATATATCCGCGCGCCGCTCAAGTTTGAACAGCCATTAGCGAGCGTTTAGTCGCATGTACCTACTAATTGCTCGAGTGTGGCCGCGCTCGCGCGTACACATACCCCGTGGATCCTTAAGACTCGCCGCTTACGTGTGTGTATACAGCCGCTGAACTTTGCTTTCCTATAGGATGCATACCTACCGTGCATCTCTCTGTATCTGTCTCTATCTCTATTTATCTCTTGGTCTGAGGTCGGCCTTGCATTCGTATGTATATAGAGATGTACGTGTATACACTGCGCCAAGGCGCCGGAAGAGGCACCTGGGCCCGGGTCGACCTGCAGGATGCATGCATGCGCAGATATAAACGGCGCACGCGCGGCACCGGAGCGTACGCGCACTCGTCCTTGTATTGGCTGCACCTTTGACGCGGCTGTAGATGTATCGTATGCCATGTTTGCCTTGCGCGCGCGTGCACTGTGTACTTGTATAGTTGCACGAGCGCGAGAGCGGCCGATGTTGCTGCGAGAGATAATCGCACGCGAGCGAAATGAGCCGCGCGGGCGGGCCTTCTTTCCTCTTCGCTTTTATTATCTGCGCCGTTTGGGGATATGGTAATGTCAACGTCGGTGTTTGTGGATGATGAGTACTTTGCAGTCTGAGGTAATGGGAAACAAAGTTTTGAAGGAAAATTGAGATAAAGCAAGCGTAGGTCTCACTTTTCTTACAGAGTGATTATATCTATCGGTCATAAATAGAGATACGAGATAATTATATAAGGTAAATTAATATAGTCACTGGTATTATCAAATTTGAAGCAAAATAAAAAACAAAGTTTCCGGAGAAACATACAAATTATAATTTACATTTAAAATAATATAATAATTAATACGATAAAATATAAAAATAAGAATAGTACATTATGTAACAAGGGCAAATAGTCGAATACTTTTCCCGCGGGTGAGCTTACTGCCAGTATCACCCGAGGGAAAAATCGACTTTTTTCTCGAATTACATATAGTACTTTATGCCTATCTCAACTGTGGCCACTTTTTGATTTGGAAAGCGGGACTAATGGACTGTTAAAAGACAATCGAAAATCAGGGATTTTGACTATTTTCTAGTAAAGTCACTTTTTTCCCTAGGGAAAAGAATTACTTTTTTCCCTCTAATCATTTTTGCGGGCAAAAAGTGTAATTTTGGTCTCGCTTTTCAGGGAAAAAAGTGGCCATTTTCGTTCAGATGGGCAGAAATTATTTTTTTAAAGTTTTTTCTTTCGCATTGAAACAATATCTTCCTTTTATTGCTCTATTCCGTGGGTAAGTTAACACTTTTGCAGATGCGAGAAAAATGGTCCTTTAGTATTTTTATTTATATAATCGCTGAAGAATCACTAAAAAATATTTTTCGTCCCACCTGCACCGAAAGTATATGCTTTTTCGTGCATATAGAGCGGGTGGAAAGTACACGAAAAAAATGCTTTGTTAATTTAATAAAGTCACTTGGAAAAATACGTTCTAATTTTTTTTATTACACTTACCAAGTACTTTGTTGTTTCTCTAAAGTGATATGTTAATTTTACTAACCCATTAGTTAAATTAAGAAATTACTTGGTAAGTATAATAAAAAAATACTTAGTTCGTATTTTACCAAGTGACTTTGTTAAATTAACAAAGCATTCTTTTCCGTGTAGTTCTTTTCCACCCTCGGGCGGACAGTGCGTTACTTTTCCGCCCGGTACATATATGCACGAAAAATCATCCTTTCGGTCCAGGTAGGACATAAAGTGTCGAGTGCTCCAGGGGCGGAAGGCGATTAACGCTCGTGCTGGTTGTAGCCCTTGCCTCAACTAGGCTTGCAACGCCCTTGCGGTAATCCCCTACTTCCCGCCTTTGATACACAATATACTATTGTAGGCGTACTTTTTGTACAAGAGTATAGTCATTTATCAAAAATATGTGTCTGATAATCGCATGAGTTACCGGTGACTCATACCGCAGAAAAGAGGTTGTATAAATTAAATTATCGTCAACGGTATCTTAGACAAAAATATTAAAATTCGCAATGATACATACATTTTCTATTAGTCTGTTCACTAGGAGCTAACAATTCAATATAACTGAAATGAGCCGCAATATATGCTTTTAAGATCTTTTTTTCGTCACTTAAGGGGTTAAATATTTGCGCGCAAGCAAACGAGCACAAGCCTCTTCCTTGTGTGTATACATTCAAGTGCGTGCGGTATATAACTTGCGTTTACACATGTGCTTTGACGAGATATTTATTCGATGCGCGTTTTAAGGCGCCATTTTCGTCCAAGCTTTGCAGCCTCTGGTACGCGCGCGCGCGCTGATTGATTTACGGAGTTTGGGGAATTCGCGGAAAGCCGATGATAAGCGCGCGAGTCGGCCATATCTTAATAAATGCGCGCCACACGTTGAAGTCTATGGGCTCGTAAATATATCCGCGTTGTGGGAAAAAAGATTGGACTTTCTTTTTTTTTCTTTATGCGCACGTTGGATTGACTTTTGTATGCGTGCAGTGCGCATGCAGTCTCAATGAACGGGTAGAATTATATGTGGATTATCGCGCAGTGACTGAGCGAGGCACGCGATGAATGCTAAATTTAAATTAATAAATTATGGCTCGGGAAATTGAGCAACGAGTTGAAGGAATGGTTCGTGTATTTTTTTTTCGCGTATATATTGAATAGCTGGGCAAGCGTTAATGTTGTGCCAGGAAACACTCGAGGAATGATTTGTAAATTTTTCGTTTTGCGGGTCGAGTATAATTTGCCTACATTTATGTAATATTGGATTATCAATACATTAAATTGCAATTTCCTGCCTTTTAATCCGCAAATGCATAGTGCTATGCTCCTAATTAAATTATACCGGACTGTTATTATCAGAAAGTCTACAGTACTAATTTAATTACGTTTACATTACTGTTAATTATTAACGCTGTTTCAAATGCTTTGATTCTTTCAACTCTGTAGTGTAAAGTAGATTTAAATAATGTAATAACAAGAATAATATAATTTAATTAATGTTGATTATTTACGTTATTTCACAATATGATTTTATTCTCTAAGTTCTGCAATATAAGTATATTTAAATAATGTGAGAATAACAATAACAATAATAATTATAAATGCAAAACAAACATAGCACCTAGACTTGAGGCATAATTTATATAAGCGTCTCGCAGCTACCTAATATCAAACGTCATCTTTTTATTTGTCATAAAGCAGCTAATTATGCTCTTATCCGCAGATTAAATTTTCTTTCCTCCTCGTCGTCGTCGTCGTCCTCCTCCTCCTCCCCCGGCTGCTAAACTACAAATCTTCATCTTAACAAGCCTCGAGGAAACAAAAGTAGTCTCGTCAACTAATTATTAACTCTCGGCGCGCGCAGGCTCACGCTTGCACAGTGCAATAACGTGAAGAAAAAGGGAAGTATATAATAGGTAGCAGTCGGTCCACGTGGAAGCGGGCAGAAGAAGGCGCAGAAGGAAGACAGCGGGGAGAAAAAAGACGAGAGCGCCCACTCGCGAAAGTCGCTCTAATTTACGCGGCCGTTATGGCCGCTTAATTCGCAGGAATGCAAAAAAAGAGAAGAAAGAGAAAGAGAAAGAGAGAGCAGGCGCGTGCTGCAGCTCGAGGTAGACGACTCAATGTATATTTGAGCCGCGAGATACGGGCCCCTTCGCTCTCGCACACGAGCTCGATTATCAGATAATTATGCAAATTTTTTTATATAATGTTTATAAGATATTGAGCCGTCCTTGGGTGTGTGCGGTATGTAAGCGTGCGGCGCACGGGCTATCGGACCGGTCGTGGCTGTAAGAAATGAAACTGATATTGATAATCGACTGCTTCGGCTTTGTGTTTGACAAGCTTATTTGCGTTTGCGGATTGGCTGAGAAAAGTAAAGTTTGCTTGTTTTTGTAATAGGAACTAAAGTTGGAAAATACAATTATAATGTGTTAATTATCGTAAAATGTAACAGTGTCTTTGTGCTGTATGACATATTACATTCAATATCATTATAATAATTTACTCAACAGGTATATTGATAACAATTTTAATTAAATATGTCAATAGTTATTTATAATACTCTTTCATACTACCGAATCGTGTATGTTGCGTGTTACTGTTTAATCTATCAATACTAATGTAAATAGAGATAAATAATAAATAATGTAACCCACTTATAAATCATACAATGGAAAATTAATTTACATCGAAATTAATTGAACATAATTGATATTAAATAAATCTATTTTAACGCATGTAAGTTACTTATATTGTTTTTGCATATTTGTATAATAAAATAATTTTTTTAAATAACAACGAATAATACTTTTTAAAGCAAACAAAATCTTTTCCGACTCTGGTGCATTTCGCTCTCACTATTTCTTCTATTTAAAAGTCATGAGAAAATCGTTGATCCTCCTAATCCTCATGGGAGCAGAGCGACGCGTCCCACAACTGCCTCGCTCCGGGTTTTTCTATTTTGAACCTGTAAGCCCCAAAAAACCAGACAAAACTCCCCTCTATAAATCTCATTATTTATTTTTATTGGGAAAATCTGTATCTGCTACTGTGTCGAGTGTCGACCGAAGTTAATTATTGCATTGTAGGTATATGAAAATAATTGTTTTCTTTATTTACATTACTTTTCAATTTATAAAATTAGGATTATTAATATTTCTTTCCGAGTACGTAAGATATAACAAATAACTTTGATTTAGGAAAATGTTATTTAGGTGTTGATTTTCTTTAGTTATTTATAGAATAAATTTCTTAATACTTATACTTATTATTTTAATGGACCCCGCTAATTGAAAGAGGCGAAAAATGTATATAAAAAACATGTTTTATGGGCTTTATTAATTAACGCTTTAAATTGCAAGTGGTTTTTTCTTTTGACACCTAATCCATCATATACTCAACAAGCTTCCGGCTAATTTTCTGAAGTATGATATGCTTTTTGTCTAAGTTTGTTTTACTAAATTGTTTATTTCATACATAAAGAACTTGTGATTTTCAAAATGGATGACATGTAGAAAATTTGCAACTCAAAATTCTTTTAAAAATGTTATATAATATATAATTTAAAAAATCTTACACATCCTCATTACAGTAAACTAACTTTATTAGTAACTTTATATACATTATATCCTTCCTTTCCTGTACGCTGTTAGACTCTGTTAAGAGGATTATACCGTTATATATATATATATATATATATATATATATATATATCTTTCAATCTTTGCCGAGTTATAAGAATCAATTTATGTTGTTCATTATATCACTGCCCAATGTGAGCATTTTACTCTAGCTGTAACATTCATTTAGCTAGATTCACATAGCAACTTTGATTTACTAATAATTGGGTATTTCTTATAATTAGTATTATATTTACAAGATGAGAACATTTTAAAATCATTTTGAACTAATGCTTAAATAATATTTAAAAAAAGAAAAACACGCACCATTTTGTTTCTGTTTGAGAACCATTTATTGTTTTACACCAGTTTTCGCGTATATTCATTCTACCAATAAGTAGTCAATCCCTTTTCAAATGGCCAACTTTTTGTCTCAAAATAATATATGAAGAAAAAAAATTTTAATCTTTTCTTACCTAAACTTAATAATTTATATTCCTATTAATTGCTCTACAATGAATGGTTGTATTAGCTATAATTGGAAGCGCATACGTTACCAAGATGAAGTTACATTTTCACGCTAAACCGAAAAGAGTAAAAACTGACCCAAAACAGAGTATAACTAGCAATTCGCTCACGTTTGTGTGGATGGCATGGTTATGAACTTTCAGTTTCCTAACAACCAGTAATGATGGCTGCCCGGATGATACGAATCTCATTACTGCTACAATTCCTGCATGGCCTATTTAATAACAAAATTTATCATAATACTAACAATAATAATAATAATAATTATAATAATAATTATAATAATAATAAAAATAAGAATAATTATAATAATAATAATAAAAATAAGAATAATTATAATAATAATCATAATTTTCACTGTAATTGGTTCGTAACTTTCGAGAATATAACATCGCTCATTTAAAAATTCAAAATATTGAAATCGCTCACTAATATTCTTAAAAATCAAAAACTCCAAACTCCAATCCAAAAATCAGATTGATCGTCCTAGATATCCCGCTCCATCTACCCCTTTACAGACCAGTTAATCGCCGCTATCCTATTTTTTCTCCCTTCTCCTCTCCCCCGCACCACGTCAACTCGTTCCCTCGCAATCCCCCCTCACACACACACACATATCTGTGTCCGCACGGGTAAAAAGCCCCGGCGTCCGCATAAAGCTATCGGCCCTCAATTTACAGTCCCTTAAACGCTCGCGCTGCCTCCGCGATAAGTATATACACACGCTGCTGCTGCTGCTTGCGCGCTCCCATGTCTCTCCTCGTGCCCCCGCGCGCATGTGTGTCCACCGTCCGTGTATTATACGTACGGCCGCGGCTCGTAATTCCGCGTCTCTCCTTTAGTCCTCTCTCTCGCTCGCTCTTTCTCTCAACCGAAGCCTCATTCGCGGGTGCGCGCGCGCGCCTTGTCAGCGCGGCATGCTTTTTCTCTATATCGTACCAGCGCGCGTATATAGCCTTGACCAGCGATACGTAAATTCCGAGGCGGCGATTCGCCGCTGGCCGCCTGAGCTCTGGGACAGAGAGCGAGAAGGAGAGAGAGAGAGAGAGAGAGAGAGAAGAAGGAACGACGACGTGGACGACGACGACGACGACGACGTGGTAGCACACTGTGGCTCTCGTGAGAGCCTCCTTGGCTTCTCATTCTCTCGCGCGCGCGCACAAGTCTTTCTCTCTTGGGTCTTTTTTGTGTGTGTGTGTGTGTGTGTGTATATATATTCTCCGCCCGCCTCGCTCGTTCGCTCCCTCGAGCGGCAGCGGTAGCCTGGCCTGACTCTCGTATCGCGCGCTCCTGGGACCTGTGCATGCACGGGTTCGCTTGGTTCGTTGGTCTTCTCTCTTTTTTTTGGCAGCGCGTCTCGATCTCCTGTTTCTTTCTTTTACGCTCCGAATATCTCTTATCTGCTGGGGCGTTATGAGTTTGTTACGGAGGTGGAGGGTAATCGCGAGTGTCAGTAATTGGGTTAATCGCGAGAGGGCCGGTCGCGGATGAATGATTCGGGGAATGAGATTTCAGGTTTGGACGAGAGGGAAAGGTTTTCTGTATTGTGCGACTTTGAGCGTGAGCGAGGGTGCGCTCCGGCGTTATAATTTTATAAATGTCGTTTTTACGATCGTGTGTGGTATGAGGGTAATTCGAGATTATAATTTGCTATATATATATACATACTTATGAAACAATTAGGTTCGCAAATAAAGAGCCGGGTGCGATAAATGGCTATAGTGCTTTTTCAAATAATTTTTATCTGTAATAATAATGCTCGCATAGAGAAATAAAAAAATATAGTGTTACTAAATTCGTCGAAGCTATAAGAGCATTATTATTCAAGATAAAAATTATAAACAAAAGTACTATTCTTCTCGTTGCATCCGGCCATTCAATTTATTTATTGTATTATTATTATTCATAAATTACAAATTCAATTATTTTAAATCTAATCGATTTATTCATATCAATTATTTATAAAGATTAAATTTATATCATTCGCTATGTGATTGATATTTATTTCCATGATTATGATTTTCCTCTTTTACATCATCAGTTATAATTAAAAAAGAAATAAACATATTCACCCTTTAAAAACACCCCGGTATATATAATTTAACCATATGAGATTATATATATTTTTACTCGGAATTTCAATATTTGTCGGCTTTAAAATTTATATTTGCATGCATATGTCGAATTACCAATCGCATAAGATAATTTATTGCTTTGATTCAAGTAAATCAGTATAGAAATTTGAGTAAATCAAACACTGTATAAAAACGCTGTCAACTGCTTTGGCACTATGCTTTCTTAAAGAGAATTTAATTAAAATTATTATATGAATAGTTTAACTATTTTCATTTAGTGATTTGTACCCTACTAAAAATAGAATATTTTTCAATGAACATATTATCGTATATATCATATATCAGGGTGTCTTAGGTCAGCGATGTGTCATTGATTATAAAATCTATTTTTATCCATAAAATCAAATAAATTCTATTACTATAAAAGATTGAACTATTGTT